>VZSV01000106.1:1041442-1131038 GCA_013398735.1 Nothocercus julius
TGAAACACCAAAAGTTCCACAGGAACTTAAGGAAAAATTTCTTGACAGTGAGGGTGACAGAGCCCTGGCACAGGCTGCCCAGGGAGGTTGTGGAGTCTCCTTCCCTAGGGATCTTCCAAACCCGCTTGGATGCAGTCCTGAGCCACCTGCTGTAGGTGACCCTGCGTGTGCAGGGGGGTTGGACTAGGTGATCTCTAGAGGTCCCTTCCAACCTTAAGTATTCTGTGATTCTAGAGCAACCGGTGGGTTGTCCCGTGTTCTGCATGGCCACCGCACGTACTCAGGGAATGGTTAGCGAGCCAAGGGCAGCAGCAACTTGTTAGAAGAGCTGCCAGCAATCCCTCCTTACATACAGTGTTTCAAAATCAAAGATCCTGGTGTTTCTAAGAAATTAAAACTTGCAGAAATGCAGTTGCATGAAAAACATGAAGCCATGGGGGTTCTGTCCTAAGTGAGCATGTATGATTTCCCGTCCTCCTTATTTTTACAAAGCTAAAATGTCCATTTCCTCATTATTCCTGTGTAAAGCATGTACGAAACAGTGTTGGTGAGATACGCTATTTTTTATCAGTATTTTGCTTTCTGTCCTGCAGCATCACTGAGGTGAGCAGGAGCTTTCTCCCTCTTCCTTCCAATTAGTGGTCCCTCTTTTGTGCATCCTAAAATTGGCCCCTGGTGACATTTGCAGGTCTATGCTGCATTAACACCTCCAAACTGGCAGTGAGCAGTGCTGTAGCTCAGCAAAGCAAGCACCTGATGTGCTTACTGTAGCTAAAATGAGGGTACGTGCATGTGTGCTTGGGGGATTTGGAGGGGAATGGGATGAAATGACTAATTACTTGGGGATTTTAACCCAGTTAAGATCAGTTAATGGACTTATGAGGTGGATCATTTGTAAATACCACGAAAAGTTGGAACAGCTTAATTGGAGAGATGTTGAAGTTTTCAAAGTCTGACTTGAAAAGAGCTCCAGTGGTGCTCCAGAGTGTAGCTTTTAGGCATCTTGGAGGGAGGTTGATTTGATTATAATCATCCTTTTTGCATATCTGATATTTGAGCACATTTTGCTAGGGTTTTCCTCGTCTTTTGGGGCAGATGTGAAGGCAAGGTCTTGACCACTTGTGGTCATTAGAGATCCCATGGCATTTTTAACAGTGGTACTCTGGCCAGATTCCAGAATGGGTAATTGCATTATGTTTCCCTAAATTCCCTCTGTAGTTTCCACTAGATAAAATTTTCTTTTTCACATCCTGTCTGAATCCACACTGTAGCCCTGTAACTAATTAATTTAAGAGCCTGGAAAGTATGAAATGTTATGTAAGTGCTGCAAGTAGTATTATTACTAGTGTCCCAGTGTGATGCTAAACAGCTGTCACAAGCCAACCCTAGAGGTGGCTGCGTCTCAGAGAGGCTGGATCATTCTGCAAAACTTTGAGGCCCGTTGCAAGAACGTTGTAGAAATGCATGATAAAATGATATCCCTGGAAAAAGGGCCAAGGAAGAAGATGGCCTTTCTTAAACTTTTATAAGTTTAAATATAAGTTTAAAGTGAATGTATTTGTCATCTCTTAATCTCCTTGAACAAAGCTGTTACCTAATATGTTCTTGTGGTGTTGATTTACTCTCATTTGTTACACTTACCCACACTGAGATTAGCATCATCTTAGGCTAAAAACTGTATAAACTGTAGTAAGTGGTAAAGCGCATAATCTAAATAAATCAGACAGACAAAAATAGAAAAAGTGAGCAACCCAACCTAGTGTCCGTGTTCACCAATATTTTCTATTTCCTGCTATAACTCAGTCTTTAGGACATCCAACTGGCAAAATACTCAGAGCCAGTTTTCATAGTTGAGTCTTCTCAAAGATGAGTTGAGTTAATGTTCCCTGGAGAGCTGTATCTGGAGCTGTAGTGGGTAAGTGCAGATGCACAGGGCTCTTTGGATGCTTTGACACTGTTAGAATATTCCTTCTCATGCATCTTGTGACAGCTGGGGCAGTTTCTAAGTGAAGGATGCTTAGAGTAGCTCGAAGTGAAATGCAGTCATAGGACTATGTCTTACGCTGCTCACAGGTGAGCAGAAATAGCCAGGGAAACTACTGACTAGCAGACCAGCTCAGTGCATAGACCAAAAGTGGCCACAAAAAAGGAGCTACTTAAGAGGGTGCTGAGAAAAAAAAAGTGCGAAACTGCACCCAGGGTCACCTCTGAGCCACCCTGGAGTCGGGCAGGAGGGATCCTGGTGGGATGACGGCCGGTGAACGTCGCCGTGCTGGGAAGGAACTGAAGGCAGAGATTCTGATAGGAATTAAGCCGCTGTCGATTTCTTTCTCTTTTTTATTATTATTATTTTTTATTTGTATTAAGCTGCCTATATGAAAGCTGCAGGACCCCAATTAGTCTGCGAGATGGTGGCTCATGGTAGCACTGTGAACTTGTGTGCTCCGCTATCCAGGACAAAATGACCAGTGTGTGACAGTGCAGGTCTTCAGGGGGTTGATTGCTTTGCTTTAAACAGTAAACTTCTGAGGGCAAGGAGCTCAGAAATGAAATCATGTTTTGAAAATTAAGAGAGAGTATAGCTTGTATGTCCCTGCAGCTTGCAGGAGAGCCAGGTCTGTCTGGTGGCCGTGTTTTTGCCTTGTATACAGCTAACTACGTGGATAGCATTAAATGGGAGATGAATCAAACAGTGCCACTGAATATATGTAAGAACCAAGCAGCAGAAACGTGGGCTTATGCCTCTGCCCACGCAGCCTTTACAGCAGGCAGCTCCGTGGTATTTAATGGAAGTTTCCCCTGAGTTTGTGCTGATGAAAGCTGGAGGAAAAACAGGCTCTGACTTGCCTTTTTTTGCAGTTTTATGACTTAGTTCTCTAGCCCTGAGCCATCCCTACATGTCAAATCAGAATTTGCTCCAAAATCGTCATGCCGTAATAATTGTCCACAATTGAGGCCCTGGTGTTTCAGCTGGCAGTTTTTCCATCACTTTGTGTTACTTAGAGGGTTTTTTTTGGCTTCTCTGTCCGCATGGGTAGACAAGACTTTTCTCTCCATGTGTGGGAGAGTGCACTTCGAAACTATCAATGAAGCAAAGCATTGATTTCCACTGAGTTTTCAGTAGCCGTGAATTTGGTGAGACTTAGAAAGGGGTTTGTGAGTTGTGTTTGTTCTTGTTTGTTTCTGGAGGAGAAAGCTGGATCTTGCACCCTGCTGACTCTGGGCGGTGGCGGCGGGAAAGCGGAATCTGTCCTCATAGCAGAGAAAGATAATTACTTGTTAGGGATTCAAACTGTTTGGGCACTCCAAGGATGCTATACATAATTCAAAGGGGGATTTGTTCCAAGCACTTTATTTATTTATTTATTTTTGACTCAGTACTTTGTCTAGTTAGAAGAGATGAATTGCAGTTTAGTTTGGCCTCAGAGCAAAACCCCAGACCTAAATGCACCCGTTTTTCATAGTCCAGAGGTTTTGAAGTCAAACCTAGTTCAAGTTTCAAAGCTGACCTGGGTTTCTAATAGAGTCCCTTACCAAAACTCAGGGTCAAATGCATTAGTCTTCAGGGGCTGTGAAATCAAATCTTGATCTGAATTTTGCATGCTGGGTTTGCATCTACTTGAACTTTACTTAAAGACTCAGACAATAAAGAATATTTAAAATTCCTTATAAAATTGTTTGTTGTTGCTAATAGCTATCCAAAGTAAGCCTTTCCTGAAATCACCTCTAACACGGGGCATTGGTCATCAAAGAATTGAGCTGGTTTCTCTGTCTGCTTTAAAAATGTTATGGACTCTCTCTCTATATATATATTATCTTAAGTACTTGCTATGATAGAGATAGGCTAATTGCAAATACAGTTCATTCTCACTTCATGAAATGAAACGCTGTGTTTCAATTTTCAACCGATAGTGTTCTTCTGTAGCATTATAATGTTGTCAGTGGTTACTATTATTCTTTTTGGTACTCTTAGGATCTGAGGAAAAAATGGAGCTCCTTCTGGTATTCGTGTTTGAGGTAGTCCCATAGCTCTTAACCTCTGCAAAGGCAAAGCAAGCAAGCAAACTAATTTCCCGATTTTCCTCAGTAAAACTGGCAGTTATGGAATGAACTTGGGAAAAGCTGGTTTAAACCTCAGAACACGGGGTGGGTTGCCAACATATATTTCACTTTAGCAATATCTGTGCTCGAGGTTTCTGTGAAATCATGGCTCCACCGGAGTAAAAGGTAAATCTCCTGCTAGCTTTGGTGAGTCCGGCATCCTATCCTTTACCATTGTTGATTTATTATGATTCTTTCCATTTTCCTTTGCTACCTGCATGCAATATCACACTGGTGAGTGTTACTACACAGGGTTCATCACTCAATGTTTCTAAAAGCAAAGGTGTCCCACGTAAACATATCACACATCCCTAGATACAGGATAAAGAATAAGCATGAAGAACCTAAGATACTGGGATAACTTGGCTTGGAAGGGACCTCAGCATGAAGATAACATGTTCACTTCAAGGGATGCTGTTATTTTTAAAGGGACAAAACTTGAGCTTCAGGAAGCTGCAGGGATGCAGTGTATCATTTGTTTATTTGCTCTGGTTACTGTTGGTTTTAGGAAACCGTTTTTGTTCAGGCGGATGAGCTGGATGCGAGTGGCTGACAGCGGCATTTAGGAGAGACTGTCTGGCAAGAGTGAAAGCAGGAGAGTCTCCTGTGGACTGTCAAGTACTGAATAAAATATGAATAGTGCTCTGCTATTACTAAAATGAGCTATTTTTAATGGTTCTACTTATAACCTGCCAGCCCTCTGACGTAACAGTTGCAACAGGACTCAGAAATCATGAATAATAAAGGAAGCAGTTAAAAAGTTGGACTAGCTATTAACATATATTCTGACATTGGTCTCAGCTGTCTGTAATGAGAAAAGAAGCAGGAACAAAGAGCTAACAGGAAAATCATGGATTTCTCCCTCCCAACTGAAAGTTATTTATTTAGCTTTCCCAGCAAGATTTAACCCAGCAAGATAATTAACCCAGCAAGATTTACTGGAGGTTTTTTGTTTTGTTTTGATTTAGCCATCCAGAATAATCTGCAATCAAGAGTTGTAAAAGTATAGTTGAGGTTAATATCGCTGGCTAGCAGATGTTCATATTTAATTAATTTTGGGCTACCAATAAGGAATATGACACAACAAATATGAGAAAATAAGTTCGAGTTGGGACAGAGAACTGAAAAGCGAGGAGGACTTTTTGGCCAAAATCTGTGAGCGGCGCTGGCAGGGATCTCTGTTCCCATCCTCAGGGAGAGGAGGTGGGATAAAGTTAGAGAGTCCCCAGGCCCTGAACCAGGAAAGTGAAGGTTACCTGGGCCAGGAAGCAGCTTGGCGGTGTGTCCTTAAGGAAACGTCCTTAAGGAAGAGGAAATCTGCCGCTGCGGGCAGATAAAGAGCTGTGCTGATGCACACCGGGCAAGAATAGCTCACAAGATGCTGTCTCTCTCCTTGGAAATGTGCTCCTTGCTTCTGGGAAAAGCAAAGGGGGGGAGAAAAAAAAAAAAAAAAAAAAAAAAGTAATAATAGTGCCCTTTAGGTCTCTTTCCTGTCCTCAGTCGTTTCTCTCTTTGAGAAATAAGGTGCCTCCAAATGCTCCTCACAGGGAACAGGGAGGTAAGAGAGCAGTTCAAGTTTTCGTCCCTGTGCTGCCCAAACCAGCTCCAATCTCCTCCAGGTGAACTGAGCTCACTGGTTAACTGCAGTTAATACAGTTCCCTATGGGACCGCAGCTTTTTTATTTTTGCCAGTTGTAGATAGCAAATTCATGATTTATGCACATACTTGTATTTTTCCAGGGCTCTGACCAAGACCTTGTCTCCATCCAGCAAAATTAGGGTGGATTATTTCCAAACCAGACGTTCATGAGCATGAGCTTAATTTATGTGAGAACTTCCACAAGCCTAAGCTCTTTCCTGTCATTGCACTTGTAGTGCCTTTAATGACTGTAGCTACATAACAGATAGACCTTCAGGAGAACAGCATCATCAGTCAAATTCAGCAGTCCCTTTCAAAGCAGGTGTTGAAGGATTTACCAGGACCTCGTGATATGTACACCTGGAAACCTCTGAATTTGATTTAAAGGTGCTCACAGAGTAGCAATTAACTCAGAACCAGCAAGCAAAAATACAGTTGAAGGAAATAATATTTCAACTTTTCAGCACTTAAATGGAAAAATGTATTCATCACTGGCAATTACTGAGTTAAAAGACTTAACTTATGGCTTGAAATACTCCCACGCAATCTTGTTTCCAGACCTTTCATTAACCAAGCTAATAATTGCTACTACAATTAGAGATGTGAGGCATTAAAAAGTCCGAGATAATAAAACAAGCAGTTATTCAAAAAATGTACCAGTCGCAATTTTGCGGCATATAAGAAATTCGTGTTGTGTCTTGTGTGGAAATGTCCCGCTTGCCACACAGGTGTTTGCTTCTTTGGCTGGTAAAAAGGGCCTGTACGTGACGTGCTGGTCCCACAGCCCCCAAAACAACTGCTTGGCTTGGGTTTCTTTTACTCCCTGTGTAGTCTGTGGTCCCCATCATGGGCCTAAAAAGCTAAGCAATATTTTTCCTTGGGTATGTGGAATGAAGTTAATTCATCTGCTGACTTCTGGTCAGGTTGCTTATCAACATAGACAAGATTTTTTTTTTTTCCTTAGGCCTTTTTTTCCCTTCCCTGTTTTCGAAACAAAGGCGTTTCAGTGTCAGCAATTGAACAACATCAAATGCTTAACTAGGTCAATACTGAAATCTCCAACAATTGCGTCTTTTATGATCCCACAAAGCTCTGAGTTCTCAGCTGGGAGCAAGAAGAGGCAGATGGGAGGGGAGGTCGTGGGGATACAAAGGGAAGCTGGGGATGAACTGCTCTGGAGCTGGCCTGCTGGGGGAGAGGGAGAGGAAGATGAGCAAGGCCCCTTTTTTTCATTTTCAGAAAGATACTGTCAAATATAGGGTAGCCAAACTTCAATCAAGAGAAGGGTTAACAAACACATAAATGAACTTTTAAGTCCTATCTTAAACAGATGCGCTTTTTTTTTTTTTTTTTGACTATTTGTTGTCAAGAAAATGGAAAAAAAATGCTGCTTTGTTTCAACACAGTGATTTTTCTTTTTTTGCTAAGTTTTGGATTAACCACAGAATAGAAGAACCTGTGATTTGCAGAGTCTCTCTATGCACACAGCGCTCCCTAGCACCGCCCGCCCCTTCCTATTTTGCATTCCCGCAGTTTCTGCCGCTGGTTTCGCATCCCAAACCCAATTTTAAAATCCACTCATATCCTTTCCCCTGAAGCGCAGCGTTCTTGCTGCAACAGCTGTTCAGAGGGAGCCTAAAACGTATTGAGCGTTTCACTTCCCATGAAATTCAGGGGGGAGATGCAGGTGATCAATTATTTCTCAGACTGCTGAACGGAGCAGTGTAGCTCGGGATGCATCCCTTGGAAAAGACCAGGGCTTGCTCTCGTTCCAACAGCAGCATCTGCATTTGTGGAGATTTGGTGAATGAATAATTTAAGGCTCTTGCCGCAGTGTTGCACCAGCCGTTTCAGCAGGAGAATTATAAAGCCACTGATCTTGGTTTTGCTCTGTATACAGGAACACAGGGGAGGGTCAAAATATGCCAGATGAAATGTGTTATTTGGGAGTTGCGCGGCTCTGCTCTCCCTTCTTCGCGTGGTGGTTGTGTCGCACGAGCACGAGCGTGTGTAGAAGGGAGGAGTGGGCACCTCCGAAAAGCAGTGGCAAAAGGCAGCAAGGTCAGAGGGGTCATTTTTCCACCTCTGTGACTGGGCCGTCTGTGTGACCTGATGCTAATTTTGGTACTGATCCGCTCTCTGAAAAACCTACGGAGAGGGAAAGAGGTTTCAAACTTCTTCCTGCAGCTTAACTCCTTATGATTTTTTCCATAAACTTACTTTTCCAGCATCAATAATTATATGATCCTGTTGTATCTCTAGAAGACTTTTCAGCAAGCATTTTTATGAACACAAATCTCTCACAAATGTTTAAGGAAAACCAATAAAAAGGGCCACAAACTGAAATAGACTCATAGGCTTTGCTCACATCACTGATCATTGGTGTATGTTTTCCAAGCTGTGATGTTGATGGCTTTTCATCTGATTTCCATATAATCAGAAAAAGAATTGTTTTTTCCCTAACTGTAGGCAATTGGATGAGCCATAAGTCAGAATTAAAATATGATTATCTGTTACAAAGATCACAGATTTTTTTTGAAGTTTCGTTATTTACAATCCTCTCTTTGGTGACATTTCAATTCTTAGGAAATTATGCTCTAAATTGTACCTAACATGCTCACCACCCACACGTAACACATGCAGTAGGCTTATGAGATAGGAAGGGCAAATGTTTCCATTTTAATTTTGTTCTTTAATGAGATTCTGGAGTGGAGGGTGGGTATTTTGCTAAAATATATGGCAGAGATTGCACAGCAGAAGAGTGTAACAGGGCTTTCAGTGGCAGTTAGCAGTAATGTTGTTTTCTTGCCATCTGCGTAAAATTCATCCCACTCTCTCAAAAGTGCTGTAAAGGCTCTTTGTGCAAGAGAAATGCACTGGGATCAATAGAGCAGAAGTCTTGTCTAACATCCCTTCAGAGGACACTGCTGTGGTCAGCACATCTTTATGGTGGAAGGACTTGTACAGCACTGGCTTAATAGTGGGAATCAGAAGGAAATGTTCTCCTTTCTTCATATCCAAAAAATCAGACAGTGTGAAGAGTTGTTTGCACTCACCTAGGCATCTCCCGTGGGCCTGGTTAGTAGAGCAGGATGGATGTAACCTACGGGAGCAGCGGAGATACCCCTAACCTTGTCTAGAAGGACACGTAGTCAGCGGACTTGTTGGCCTTGTTGGCCGTGCGTAACTCTTAGAGCAGAGAGTGCATAAGCCGTATAGCAGAGAGGGGGCTCGATGTGCCCGGGGTCCAGCATCGCTTCCTTCGCTTGCTTTTCCCTCTACAAGCCCGCTAGTCCTCCAGTGGTTTCCCTCTGGCATAACAGAGTTCGGGTAATTACATACTTCAGCGCAGTAATTTCCTGCAAAAAGAAAGAAACATGAAAATGAAACCACTTTTTTTTTTCTTTTTTTTTTTTTTTTCCCTGCCATAAGCCTTAGATAATATACATTGAGGGGAGAAAAATAATTAAAAGATGTAATTGGGTCAAAATCTAATCTCTCCTGATTTGGTGTGACCCTGAAGTAACTTCATGGGACTGAAGCCAAGGACTCCAGTTATTCTCCCTTTCCTTGTTAGTAAAGGGGAGCAGAATCTGGCCTGTTATCTACTGAGAAATACACAGTTGGAAGTAATTCTGTCTTCTCCTTCTGAAGCTTAATTGGCTTTTTTGCCCAGAGCAGGTCTGGAAGTCTGAGGTCTGTTGAAGAAGTACCCGTAATCCTACAAGACTTAAGGGTATGCCTTTCTCACTTCATTACAGCAATAGTGTAGCCTAAAAAATACCTATTTCTATAGACTAACAAGAGTAGCTTCTGTGGCCAGTAGGTAATGCAGTGCTAAAAGTCTGCTTGGGAGCTGGCAATATTGGAATTGCGCTATTCCCACAGAGCAGCTGCTTTTCAGTGTGCCGAGAAACTGCTTGGGAAGACCATACGGATTTTGCTTGTCTTCACTTTAGGAGAGCATTCCCATTTGATACACTGGTGTCCAGATTCTCAGCAAGTCTCCGGTGTTTACAGCCACAAAATTTGTCAGCTCATCTATCTAAATGCTGGGATATTATAACAGCGGAGGCACGAGATATTCCCCAAGCAGCTCTCCAGCGGCATCTCCAATGTCTGGAAGGCAGCAGCTGTGCTTGTTGTTCCACAGCCAAATCCAGAGGACTGCAGCACCCCAAATACGCAAAAACTTGGGTTTTGGTGCGTGTTAACAAGAGTAGCCTGGGAGCTGGGGGTTGCACAGGGGAGGGCTGGTCCTGGTTGGAGAGGCAGGACGTGCTGGGGTAGCGTCCAGGCTCCATGTAGACATGAGCTGCTCCAGGTAGTCATCTGCGTCACTGGATTCCTGCCTGGCCTAATGAAGACCAGAGCTCATCTAACGAGACTGCAGCCTTGCAGGGGACGGAGGGGGAAGGCAGCACAGTTGAGTGCTACAGGAGGCTGAGAAATGAATCCAGATTCCTGGAATTTTAGTTTCGGCCCTGAGGCTTTTTTTTTTTTTTCTTCCAAATTCTAGAGTGCCTTGATCTAGGTTTTGTTTAGGCCTAGCTCTGATCCAGTCTCTACAAATTGTCTTTGTGTTCACCAGCTTAGATTTAAAAAAAAAAAAAAAAAGTGATTTGCTTTACTGCGAAGCTTGCCTTTTTAAAGCATTCTTGTTAGCAGGAAGAGGAGGAAGTAATGGGCGTTTGACTAAGCTAATGCACTCAGTGAACCGTTGGAGAGCTGCCAGCTTACATTTTTAAATAAACGTCAACATGAATTTTTAAAGTTTAAACACATATTTTGCATTTTTTGCTCTCGCTTCTCTGCAGGATTACTGCAAATTTCCGAGCGCCGTAGCCAGCCCAGTGCTGGGCAGCCTGGCCGGGGCGGGTGCTCGGGGACTGCGCTCCCCGCGCAGGCGGAATTCCTTCCTCGCAGAGAAACCCCCTCGCCTGCTGCTTAATTCATTAAAGAAAAAAAGAAAAAAAGAGAAAGAAAACAGAATGACTTTTACCTTTTCAGTGCTCTTTGCTCCCTCATGGATATACCAAAGGGGACCCAAGTCAAGGATGTGTTATGGACTATCAGCCCAATGGCGCTTCCTACAAATTAGGTTGCTGTCATTATGTCAGAGCTTTGTTGAGCACAAATTTTATCTAATCAAAGTACCTTTTAATGTCAAGGCCTATCTGTTTAAAATTAGCACTAGGCTCTCTCCAGGCTCTCTTTAAAGCCCCCAAGGTACAGAGTCCGCATCCCTTAGAGGCTTCCACTTAGTAAACGGCATCCAAAGAACGGATATTTCCTAAGGAGGAGCTGCAGGTTGGAAGGCTCTTGGGCAGCAGCAAAAGCAGGTAGCTGGAAAGGGAGCTTGGCCGTACGCTGGGAACCGTGTGGAGGGGGTTGCCAGGTGGGAGGGCTATCAAGGCTCGCACGGAAGCAAGGTGTAGCCAAGCTGTTCCTTGGCATTGGTGAGGGAAGGGAGGTTATCCAGATGGCAGTCGGCAGGACCAGCTGCGGAGGAGAGTAGGAAGCGACCCCTCCATGCTCTCTATCTTCTCCTCCCCGCTCTTGCTGTACGACGTGGGCCAAGGTCCACCAAAGTGACCTCTTGGCTGCTCCCTGGGTCCCGTCCCCGTGGAGGAGGATGGAGCCGTCAGGACAGGCTGCTTTCTCCATGGCACAGCAGTGCATGAGTCCTTCCTGAGCTGGTGTCCGTCTGGCTTCACTTAGGTGCTTTTTGGATCAGAAGGGCCTGTAACGTCACTGAGCATGTGAACTTTCTGCTCCAGTGAAATCCCAACACTTGGGCTCCTCGGTGCCAGGAGAGGGGAGCACCAGGCTGGTCTTCAGCTAAGCCTGACCTTCCTTGAGACCTTTCCTTTTCCTCCTTGCTCTCCCTCAGAGTCAGCCCAGTTCCAGATATCAGCAGAATTTAAAGGCAGAGCTTGCAGTTGAAAAGAGCTGCCCCTTGGTGAAAAGAGCCCATTTAATCACAGCTTATAATGGCAGTTTGTGCAGTAAATAACAGTCTCCTTAAAATCGCATTGCTCCTGTTCACCAAACTCCTTGCTCTGAAAAGAAACGTGGTGCAAAAGGGAGGGCCACTGCAGTCTTCCTCAGCCTGTGTCCAGGTTTTCTTGCCCTCCATGAGATTCTTTCACCAGGTAATGTTTGCTGCCAAGCAGGAATTGCAAGCCTGCACCCTGCGGCCAGCGTAAGCACGGGCCGCTCCGGGGCGGGCACCGGTAATGGTTTTAGCAGACCAGTGCCACCAAATCCATTTTCTATGGATTTAGCCAATTTTCATGCCTTCTAGGGCATCACTGTTTCTTTCCAGCCCCCTGTTGAAAACCCTTCCCTGTGTGCTTAGATCCAAAATGTGAGAGTTTGGGTCAGGCTTCTCAGTGACTGAGCAGCTCAGGGTCCCTTAAACCTTCCCGCTGCTCGGACTCGCCCTCGCTCCACAGAATGGCCCATTTTCTGGTGACAGAGCAGGTTCATGGCTTTTAAGCAGAAGTGTTTGAATGTGGTCACTGTCTGCCTTGTGCATCCATCTCCTTCACTGCAGCGGCTGCAACGTTAGCACAAACACCTTGGCTTTGCCATGAGCCCTCCCCTGCCTTGATATAGCTGAGACAAAACATTTTCCCTTAAATTGAGGGTGTATCAACTATATTTGCAGCCTGTTTGTGATGCTGATCATGTCTGTGGCCTGTCCAGGTGACACCATGGCCACAACGGGCCTGTCCAGCGTCCTGGGAGGAAGCCCCGAGTCACCTTGCTGCGCTGCAAAGCCGCAAATAAATTCTGTGGTGGGGTTTAGAGTAATGACTGGAGGCTGCATCTGTTTTGCATTGCTTCTTTTTGAAATTACTCTTTAATATGAGCTAAAGTCATTATTAATTCCTTTTTCTTTAAAAAAAAAGAAGAAAAAAAAATGAAAAAACCTAAAATTAAGATTGTCGTGACTACCTGTCAAGTATGTGCTAGTGCTCCTTAAAAGTACGGATTTTATATGGCACGCTGGATGAATATATATGCAAATAAGTTATTATAGGTTATTTAGTATGCAAATGAGGAAATGTTGTTATCTGTACATCTACATTTTCAAGCCTATTGCCTGGACAGGCCAGCGGGTTGCTTGTGTGGTTGTCTATGAGCACTTGTGTGTTATGCCATAGTGCTAGTGACGCCCTTTCTAGGGGCAGCTCTCTGAGCTTTATTTCATCTGCCTCTGCCCTGACATATAATGCTAAATTTTTAAAGGGTTTTCCATGTCTTCTAAATTAGCCTTTCATTGCAGCGAGCTGATGATCTGCAGTTAAAATCAGGTAGTTAGATACTAAAATATCACCATTTCTGATCAAAATAACTAGTGGGACACCACTTACCACAGTCGGGTCAATAAAATCTCTGGGGTGACAGACTCTACCCGAGTCATAATAATACACTGGCAGAAGCTGCCAGCAGGTCATTTGTAAGTGCAGGGGAAAAAAATATATAATGTTAACAAACCCAGGATGACTTGGGACCAGCTGTTCCTGAATCGGCAGGTTGACGAATAACAGTGGGAATGACAAGAGCAGCTGTGCTCCAGTCTTGCATGAGAGCCACTTTTGGCCTTCTCCTGTGGTTTTCCCTATAATCTGTTGTCTCCTATGCATCCTAGGTGCCCCCACCACAGGTTATCCTAGCTGGAAAAAATCTCCACTCTGGCCCCAGAATGCTACCCCTAAGATTAAAGATATAGCTTGTTTGTTTATTTATTTATTTATTTTTTTAACAGCATTAATTAGCAAGGGAGATGCAAGGAGCATAACAGACTCCAGGGATTGCTCTTGTAGGAGTATTTCTATCCTTCTGTCTTTGCCGAACTCAAGGTCATGTTTCTAATTCCATATTGGTTCTCCCCCTAGTTGTCGTACAGTAATGAGGGATCTGCCAGCAGATATTAGAAGCTGGGGGTTGCTCTAGGGGTGCATCTGTAGGGTCTTCTCATGGCCAGCAGAGTTCTCAGTGCTCTTTCCTGCATCCTGTTCTTCCTCTCTTCCAAAATGGTCCACATTGGCTGGTCCCTCAGAGCATCAGTCAGCTTTTCCAAAGTCTCTTTTCCCTGCCTTGCATCACTCAGCATGCAAGTGATCTGGGGCTGATTTGGTGGGAGGATTTAGCACAGCCAAATGTAATGAAGAGCCATGGGATGGACCCGCCTTCTGTGTCATTTAAGGAGCCTTTCCCCTCTGTTTCCAGCCCAAACATGAGATCCCTGCATCCGGCTGCATTTCACTGCCTCATTACTTCATAGATCATCTCAATAATCTGATTCCAGAGCTCCCACACTGTATTCCCACTTCTCCATCCACCAGCCAAGTGAGCTGGGTTGAATTTCTTGCGGCACAGAGGGAGCTAGGATCGACTGCACAAGAGCCTAATTAGCAATCTTTTCCTTTTACAACATACTGAAGGTTTCTAGGCATCAAGCCATTTTCTTTCATAGCCTTTCCTCCCTCCCGCTCTCCTTTTTTTTTGGTAGCTTCTAATTTTTTATTAAGGGATAACAGCATTATTGACAGTACAACATACTTTCTTGCATACCACTAAGCAGTAAAAAGAAAAGTGTCAGGTATGTAAGATAAGAGAAAAGGAGAAGCAAAGCAAGTAGATGTGTTATAGTATATGTGCTATAGATGTGTTATACCACTGTAATAAAAGCTGTATCAATAATTTGCTTTTAGTAAGTTCCTCTCTCACAATCCAGCTTTTCTCCAAAGACATTCAGTTTTCCCTGACTCGAATAAGCAATACATTTTCCCAGTGGCTCCATTTCTGGAATGGACCTTTCTTGGACTGAGTTTCCTGCTGCCACGGTGGTTCCTTGGACAAGCAGGAATATGCCTTTCTGCCTGTATTTTCCACAAGCCAAAAGCAGATAAAATGTCTGGCCACATGTTCAAATGAAATGCAATTACTGCAAATTCCTTGCAAACAGGAGGTAAATTCTGTGTCTTCAATCATGAGCCCATCAAAGACCTTCCAAGGTCCTTCAAGCTTGTTGCTGACCGTGTCAAGCCTTGATGCTGGGCGTGAATAGTGAGAAGCTACAGAAGCAATGAATTAAACTCAAAGTCATTCTGGAAGGTCCAGGACCAGGTTCTTCATCTACCCCATGTAATTTTTTCTCCTGAAGCCTTAACAGCCTTCCTGGGCATCGCAGTTCACTGCTTTCCCTCTGTCCCAATCAATGTTTAGTGGTTCCCATAGTATGGGATGACTGAGACAGACTCACCTTGAGGAGTGACTCACTAGTTTTTTTGGGCCATTTCCAGGTGGCCTCTATAAAACTGGGTCTTCCTCTTAAGGATTTGATTAAGCTCCCACTCAATTCAATAGCAAAACTGCCATTAAATTCTACTGGAGCAGACCATGTGGCAAAAAAAAAAGGGTTTTACCTTATTATAATAACATCGAAGCTAATACTGGTTTTGTGCAGTGAACCCCTGGAAGGATAGAATAAGAAAGGTGAAAAAGAACAAGAAAAAGTGAAAAAGATGCTGTTAATTCAGTGACAGATATATTTATTTGAAGCAGATTATTTTTAGGAGCACTCATAGCATTATTTACAAGAATCTTTAAAAAGCTGCAGAGCTACAAAACTCAGATTCATCACGGAGGTAACATATTTCATTATTATTTCTCAAACCAATCCCCCCAGCAGAATTTGAATTAAAGGATTTCAGCTAGCTTTTTGAAGAAACCTCTTTTAAAAATTTACATAGCTTATAACAGATTGCCAGAAATATTGCAAGCAGCCATTAGTTTACTCCTTACCAATTAAAGACTGTGCTAACGCATGCACTGATATGCGCACACTTGTTCCTAATTTTTCTTCTGCAGTTAAGCAAGAACAAAAAGACATGCTTTAGATCTAAAAAGGATTCAAAGGCATTTTTATGCATCCTTTTTTTTAGACCTGGGGCAAGTGTGCCTTTGATAAATATCTTTTTTTTTTTTTTTTTTTTTTTTTCAATGGGGAAACCTCTTCACAAATCATTACATTTTCTCTTCTATTTATTGTCAGGTAGATTTGCAAACAGCAGAGTACCATCAGAAGCAATGCCTCCTTTAATTATAGGGTTTTTAATTTAACCATTGCAATTGATTTATTAGCTCTGATAGGCTAAAGAAGGGTATAGGACAAAGGAATTTGGGCATTGTTTTATTTGTAGTTGTCAAGGAATTTTACAGATGGTGATGTTCTCCAATGTTTGTATGGGAGCCCTGAGTGTGAACATATATATATATATATATATTTTTTTAGTGAGGATAATGCTACAGGATCTAATTGTCATCAATCAGTAGCAATCTAGATACCCAATTCATACAAACACCTTAATCCTTAATACAGTTGAATTTCCAGCAGCCAGTAGGATTCCTTCTTTCTTCGTTATGAATACAGGTGGAATGGCAACTGCTCTTGCCAAGGGGATTAAAACCTGGGGAAATCTTTGTACCTGCACAACTCCTTGAAGGACCCATCCTCAGTGGGGAATTATCTCTTGTTTTTAGAACATGTTTCTTTCTCTTTTCATGCTCTCAAAATTATGATTGTGGGTTGAGGTTTGGAAGAAAAGTATGAAACGTAGCCTTTGATGCGCGTAATTTCTGGATGAGAAGTCTGATGGTTTTTAGCAATAACCGTTTTTAAAGGGAGAAAAAGTACTTATGAGTCAGGAGCTAAAAAGTACGATAGGTTAGTGCGTTAGACTTTTGTCAACTATGAACAGACACAGCTTGGGAATTTTTTTCAGACCTGTTAGGAAGATGGGATTGCAAGGAGAAACACTAGTTGTCTCAGCTGCGTCTTCCACTGCAGGCATCTGGGGTGCCTGCGGTTTGTTATCTGTGTGTCTTGAGGTGCATCCTGCTACCTGTGGGTGTTTTGAGATGGAAGGCGTTGAGAAGCAGGGGAAATAGCAAAAGCAAGCTAGCTAAAAGTAGGAGAGTGAAAAAAACAAGTGTTTTCACTATCAGATGGTGGGTAAATGTGCTCCCTCAGTATCTCACAATGATAGTAGCACCTCTCCATCAATGAGAAGGAGAAACAAGAGGACTCCTAGCTGAAACCAGTAGTACACCCATGGCTTTAACAAGTGAAAATGGGATTTATGACTCAGTACGAGAAGATTTGTATAATGATGGGAGCATCCTGGCTAATTCACAAGGAATCCCAAGGGCTGAGAAATTGCCCTGCAGTTCATGCAAGGGGTGGGTTGCTGACTCAGAGCAGTTCACAGCAGAGCTGCAGGAGTGTGTGAAGGCTGCCATGGCCACGGAGGGATCGTGCCTCAGACTCGTCCTCCTTGCCAAGTTAAAGCTGGTATGAAAAGTACTTGCAAAGCTGTGGTCACCCTTGAGAGTTATCCGTCTGAGCTGGCTGGCTTTGTTCCACGCGGCAAGAACGTTCGTTTGCAGCTAAGCGTTTTCCAAATTATAATAAAACCCAAGTAAGACGGATGAGGTTTAAAACGTTATGATCTGTGCTGTGAACTTTCCACCATGTTTCAGTTCAAGCTGTTATATTATGATCGGAGTAAAAGGGCTTGAAATACTGGATTTATAATGGAAATACTGCCTTGCACATGCTACTGTGCCTGGAGATGGCAACATGCTCATATGTTCATGGAGAGTTACGAGATATCACAAGTATTTTTCTGCTAAGGCACCATGATTGTTTTTTTTTCCCTTCTACAGCAAGGTCTACTACTCTTTCACATCACAAATTTCAATAGGAAAAAGAAAATCAGTTCCACTTGAATATAATTTTTGATGGTTGCTCCTAACTCTTCTGACGGACCCAAACAAAAGACTTCAGTTTAATGTGTGTGTATTTTGAGCTGTGCCCCTTGCTGACCCTCCAGTTTAATTTCCGTCCTTCAGATGAGATGAATGGAGCGTGAAGCAGGTCATATCTCAAACACTGACACATGAGTTACAGGCAGAACTCACAGGCAGGAGAGGCAGCCAGTTTGTAGATTAAATCAAAGCAGTTCTGAATAGATGGGAGGTCAGCAAGGGCCAGCTTTGACATTTGATAGGACCTCGTGATCAATCAACTATTTTTTTTTTTCGGGGGGGGTCTTCCAGGTTTCTTGATGACAATGCTTCTTTAAATAAATAAATAAATAGATCCAGTGGGACATGTCAAAAAATGCCAAAGCAGCGCTGGTTTGTGCAAAATGATAGGGATTAAAAATGGTAATAGCAGGAGTTGTTTAAATCAGACAGCACTAAAGTTAGTACCCTTTAATTGTAAGCGTTTTATTGGCATGCAGCTGTTTTGTTTGTTTGTTTGTTTGTGATGTGTATTATATCAGGACGATTTTGGTATTTGTCCAAAAGCATAATAGAAAATCCTGGTTGTTTATGACACTAGGGAGTAATCAGAGGGAGTCCCTGATTAAAATCCTACTGTTAAGTTGAAAGGAAAGCTGAGGTGATATCGCTGCCTCTAATGAAATTTGCCCCCTGGCAAGTCGTCCCTGCCAGCATGATTTATCTGGAGGGAGTGTAGGAACATCCCTGTAAAGTAAATGTTTGGCTGCTGCCATGGACCAGATCTCATGAAATTGAATTATTTTTCCCAGAAGTCTCCATGTAGGAAGCCCTTTGCTCCCTGCATGGTCTTTGCTGCATAGATGTGCTCAGCTGGGTAAAAACTGTAGAGCAATATTTTCAAAATCACACCAGCTCTAATTTTGCCCCTCTGGTGTACCCAAGAATTTTTCCATGGATTCCTCCATGGTAGAGAGACAAGTAGGAAAATCTTGCATTTCAGGGTGTCTATTTTCAGAGACAATGTTAGGCTTTTCCAGGAGAGTTTGTTACGATCAAATGGAACCTTGCACCCACAAAGTTACAAGAAGATTTTTTTGACTTTTTTTCCACCCTTAGGAAAATAAATCATGGAATATCTTGCTGCTTTATTTGGTGCACATAAGAATGGGAAATATAATGTCTGTTTGTAGGTTTAGCTGTGGAATCTCTTTAGAGATTATCATGAAAATATTAGTTTTCAAGAAAATATTAAATTTAAGAAAAACTGCCAGAAGTTTCTTTTTGTAGCACGAAATGAAAACAAGAAAAAAGAAAACTGTTTGATGGCAACGAATGTGTTATAATGAAATGCAGAAGAGCTGATGAGGAGAATAGGAAGTTGCTTTAGAGAGCAGTGAATTTCCCTGATGGGCCACAAACTCGCCTGTGTGGTCTTAGCCTTGAGCTCATGGTTCACGGGCCAGGGCTAACATTTCCTTACTTTGGGGGATAAGTTCCTTTGGTGTATAACAATATGAAGGCAGTAGATATTGTGATGATGGAGAACCATGTAAGTAACTTGACAGGCGGAGTAATGGGCTTGCGTTTCCATGCTTTGCTAAATAAGGCTCCGCTGGGCATCCCTGGTCACACACACTTTGAGGAGAAATGAAGATGTCAGGAATTCGTAGTGCTGTGATGGGGCTCTGGTAGAGCAACAATCTACGAGGCAGTGGCTGAGTGGTCACTGTGGTTCAAGGGCAGGGTTTGGCCAGGACCTGTGAGCCAAGCAGGGGCCACCAAAAGGTATTAATTTTGAAAAAACAGTTGAGAGCAAGAAGATGGGATAGGGGAGTCTGCTAGTTGTAGTGGAAGACATGATGCTCAGAGTTTCTGGTTTCTTCCCTCACCTTTGCAACTCAGTTTTTGGCTGCAGTCTTTGGGCAGCTCTGTGGCTCTGTATGTTTGAAATTCAAGCTGCCTGCATGTGGGTCGGCTCCCCAGCGACAGAGGCGCTGCCAGGAAAGGGGCATCTTGGGGGTAGGGTCCCTCTCGTGCTGGCCAGTGCACCCATTCTGCTGCAGTCAAAACCACAGCAACGCAGCTCAGAAAGGTCTTGAGTTCAAGACTGGGATGTTGAATATAGGATGGTGCCATTATTATAGGTGTCACAAGGAACCATTGCATACACTTAATGAAGAACTAGCTGAAATGATGCCTTCACGTACTCATGTGAGTCCTCTCTTCCATATGCCTATTGGTTTTATTGTTGTTCCTTCACCCGCCCTCCCACCTTGTGCTTTTGGAGTTTTCTCCAGTGCTTACCCATCTTTTCCTCTGTATTAGTCTGTGATATCCTCCTTGTTTTCATCAGTGCTTTCAGTATAAGATTTTATCTTTGGCAGTGCTCTCAGCAGGACCCCCCAAGCAACACCAGATGTGTGACTGGGAAGCACATTTTCCCAGATGAAGATGGCAAGGATGCTTTGGGTGTTTTGAAGACACCCAAACACATATTCCCTGTTAGGAGCAGATCTGGTTGTTACTGAAGAACAGAAAGCAAATGCTGTTCATTTCATAAGAGATGCATGTGGGGAACACTTCTTGTGAGTAGTGATTTGGTGAATGTTTGTGAGAGTCTTAATGGGCCATATTTTTTTTTGAGCTTGTAAAGGTGTTAAGGGTATATACGGGTACAGCTGACCCGTATCATCTAGAGTGCTTTTATTCCCCAGAGGATTTGCAAACAGAGCAAAGAGCAGCGCTGCAGGCAAATCCTCAGGGAGCCTCCATGCAAGGGCAAATCTGGGCAGATGCGGGGAGCTGGGGGTTGTTTCCTGCAAAACTAAAGGAATTTGGCTTCGGGTTGGTAGAGGTCAAGTGCCAAGACTTGGAGGATTTTTGTTGTTGTTGTTAGCAGGTAGTGTTACTGTCCTTCTGGAAAGGTGACTGTGTGCAAAAACATGCTTAGCTGGGGGTAATCCCCTCGAGACACAGTTAGTATGTTCTTTGACACTCTGAAAGGGGTATTCTGCCTCCTGGCAGGTCTTGGTCTTGTCGTTTGAAAGCCTAGAGTGTTTAGCACACGGTTTCTCCAAGACTTCCTTTGCTATCTTCAGGCAACAGGAGGCAATCTCGAACAATTAGGGCAAGCCAGCAGTCTGCACGTTCCTCGAATGCCTTCGTCTCCTGTAAAAACCTCAGTCCCCCTTATCTTCAGACATTACTACTAAAACTGTTTCCATTTTTAGGGATTTGCGAACAGCAAGTTATTGTGAAACCATTGCATATTTTGTTCCTATTCCAAGTGCCAACTTTAATAGCAAAAGGGTTACAATCAGAAAAATGGCTTGAATTGCTTCCAGGGGATTGAGACACAGATGCAAACCTGATGTAAATGCAGTGCTACACGCAATGCATGTGTACACCCCACATGGAGTGCTAGTAGTAAGGGGTAGGAGGAAGGCTCGACAAGACCTTGAGGACCCATTCTTCCCACCCTCCTCATCCACCCCCACTAAATCTGTGCCTGTGGCAAGATCCATTGCCTGCCTGCTTCATTTTAAGGAGCCTTAAAAATACTCAGCCCACTTTTTTGGGTAGAGTCTAGCGTTGACAAATGCAGAAAGATGTGAAGTGGGAGAAAAAGAAACCGTTTGGTAGAGTTGATCTTTATTGCTACAGTTTATCAAAATATGTCTGAGGGAAGCAAGAATGGCCCTTTTGAATCATTTCTTGCATTTATTATATAGCCTGTGGGAGAGAGGAATGCTCTAGGCAAGCCTGCCGCAGAATTTCTTGTAACAGTCACTGCTCTGTTTGTATGTGCTGAAGAGCTCATTCTTGTAGGAGAACCCAATGTGATTAGAGACATTTCTTTTCTCCCTGAGATTTGTCCTTCTGAAAGCATCTTTTGACTTGAGCACCTGGTCTGAGATAAATTAATTTGTCACCACAATGTCCCGTCATCCACTGTGTGCTCTGAGGAAAGACAGCTTAGGCACAAGGTGCCTCATTCAGCTAGCAGAATAAGTATTTATGAGTGTGATTTAACCCTTGAGGCACTGACTTTGTTTTCTTGTGCATTAAGGAAACACTTAAAATACACGGACCCGTGGTTTTCCAACCATGTGCCATCTCATTCCTCTCCCTTACGACTACACGGTCATGAAAATTAAAAAGAGAACTGAGATGCTTTAAGAAAAAACAAAAGCAAAAAATAGGATCAATGCATTATCAGTCACACTATAGTTTATTTGAGAAGTCTCTGTTCTATTTTGTTATTTGAAATAATCTTTCTCACTCCCAATTCAAGTACTTGTCATGCTGTACTGAATGCTATTTCCCCAATTCTATTCACAGTCTAAAAAGCAAAGGCCATTCCAACTTACCATGTTTTTCATGCTTCATTATTATACGTTTTCTAGTACATAATGAACTGTCCTCATGAATATTTACCATGAATTGTCTTGTAATTGTCTAGATATGAAAGAAAATGTGGTCGGAGTGAAATAACATAAATGTTAAAAATGGGAAAATTGCATTTAATCCATGCAAAGAGAAATACTCCATCTCATAATGGAAAGAAGCAGGAGGTGCTGGAAAAGAACTGGTAGGAAGTGAGTCTGGCGTGTGTTTGTGAGCTGGTCCAGGTGGAGGAGGCACAGAGCAAATGTGGCTTGGGTCAGCAAAGACATTATCATTCCCATCCCAGTGACTCTGGGCGCATCATACTGGTAGGGATGTCATATTCCAGCACCGAGGCCTTGACATTAGAAAAATATTGATCGGCTGAAGTAAAATCTGAGAAAAGCACAAATGTTGTAATGAATCAAATAGGTTAACTTGTGAAAAATGGTTTAACAGAGAAGAAAAAAAAAATGTGGAGGAGGAATTAATGAGAGAGACTTGTAGAGATGTAGCTGGAAAAAAATAAGAGTGATTTTAAGTTAAGTAATTATGAAGAAAAAATTGCAGTCTGCACAAAGGTGATCCTGATTCTGTGGGGTTTTGCCAACAGGCCCAGAAAAAAAACTCTAAAAGCCATCCATAAGGAGCAAATCATTTGCTTAACAGTGAGCAGGACTGAGCTGTCTAATAAAGCTTTTCCATTTCTCATGTCTGTGACTGGGAAATTAATGCTGGACGTGGTGCCAAACTATCTACGTTAAACGTGTCCCTGTCAGGGTTGGGTAGAAGTTAATTCATATGTTGATGATAGCGTAATCCGTACCACACTGTACCAAACGAAGCACAGCCATTTGGTCTGTAAAGAGGGAATGTATATTTCCTGCCTGCCCTGGGGTAGGAACTAATGGTAAACGTTGTAGAAACATCACGCTAGATACCATCTTGTCTTTTATTTAAGCGTACTGATTTATCTGCTACAGGAGGTGGTGGAGTCCCTATCAGCTCTCAAGTCATTTAAAACTCTCCTGAACAAAGCACTTATGAATATACTCTTGGGAGCAATCGTGAACTGCTTGGGGATGGACAGGATTAAATATGGGGTTTTTATCCAGCTCTCATTCTCTGGATATAGTGTGTTAATCGCCTGGGTGAGAACAGGCTGAAGTGGGGAGGTATCGACGTCCTCTAACCGTGATCTCACCTGATCTTCAGCCACCATCTGGCTGAGGACAGCCATGTCCTGGTCCCAAACTCGGCAGTGAGGAAGGTGACTGCTGGCTGCTTGTTTCCCTTCTCTGTCACAGAGCATTCAAAATCTTTAAAAATAGATTGGAATATGTAAAATACACGTGCTTGGACTATGGGGCTGTGTACTTACTTGTCATGACCTGATGGCCATGTGCCTGGATGCTGCTTCTGCCCTCGCTCAGCCCAAACACAAAGCAATGTTTTGAAGAAGAGCTGCACAGAAAACGTGTGTTTGTCGCATGTCTCCAGGGCATAATACTTTCCAGCCCTAAAAACACACAGCTGTCAATGTGACAAGATAATTATTTTATTGGTGGTTTTCAAGAAATGTATGGGCCAAATTTTCCTTGTTCTGCTCATCAGAGAAGCTTCTCTGAATTCAAAATCACCATTCTTCCTAGTGAAAGAGGTTTGGCCCTAAATCATAATTCATCAATTGCTGGCACACAGCAATTTAAATCTTTTCCGCAACAAGGAAATAAATCTTTTTAAAATGTATATTAAAATCAATATTGAGTATTTCAAGCAGGAGTGCTGCATTTAGAACACCAAATTTTTTTTTTAAGGATCCCAAGATAAAATATTACAGCAAAACTACTGTATAGAAAATCATTACAGTTTAATCATGTGGTAAATTACTAGAATTTTTGTATGCAGAATTTATAGGACACCATTTCTTCTAGTCTGAAAGGAAAAACTCCTGATTTAGCTCTGATTACTCATCTGCAGATGGGGTTAATGTCGTGCATCACTTTGGGGGATGTATTTCTTCAAATAATGATGTCCTTGTTGTGTGCACCAAGGATCTGTGGTCTAGATGCCTTTAAATATGTCCTCAGTACCCACATAGCGGTGCCAACAAATTAGGTGTTGAATTAGCAGGTAATTCAATCCACTATGGTGTTAATATTGTTGTCAAATAACATGGTAGATAAAAGTCATTTAAGTGCAGTTTTAAAAATCATCCCACCAGATACAATCTCTTTAATCGTGACGATTTTGTTCAGTTACCCCCAGTCTCCTCTGGAAAAGCGTTGAGGCCGGATCTGCCGTATTTATTTATATGTAGGAGCTGACATCGGGAACACATCTGCACAGGCAGGAGGAGAGTCCATGCCTGGGGTGTCAAAGGAGTTGCGTTGTGCTGTCTCACAATGTGTGGCCTTGGAGGTGAGTCTGGAGCAGCTGTTGCACCCTTTGCTCACCCCTCTCATGAGACAGACTTCCTGAGGCCAAAGACTCGGTCAGGGCTTGGACAACCTGCCCCCAGCCCATGTCCTACCACTTCATTCTCCTTGACTTTCTTATCACACTGCCTTTCAGGAGGAAGGGGGGGATCCATTATGAAGATGTTCCTTGGCACCCAAAATGGGGAATGCTACTTCTGGATGGAGAAGGAATGAGCAAGCTGGTTGCTCACATGCTACCGCTTCCCTCATGAGGTGGTTCCTTATGGGAATGAGGATATAAATACATTGCAGTGTCTTTAGTCCCTGGAGCCTCACAGGTGTGCCAGGGCTCATGAGGAGCTCCCAACTGCTCCTCAGGATTCTGTGGTCTCTTGTCTAGTGGGAAAAGAGAGAGAAAAGCAGGTTATTTCACAGTGCCAACACTGAACAAATAAGATGCAGAAAGAAGTCCTTCCGTGTTTTTTCTCTGTAATTTTCAGGCTTGTTAGTTATGCAGAACTATTTGCTCATCCCTTACCAAATGCATTCCCACTCTATGAATAACTACTTGGTTTGTTGAGAAATGTGCACTATTTTGATTATTTTTCAGGATTTCTGTCTGTTTCTGAATGACTCTTGCCAGCAAAGGGTTTCTTAGCGTCTGCTTGTCTTCTGTACTGCTGCCTTGTATTTCTAAGCTTATCAGAAGAACTATAGATTTCAGATCTTTGAGTTAAAGACACACCTTGAAAGTCTTCTTTCTCAGGAGTGAAGAGCTCGCTATAATTGCTCACTGGAATGGTTTCATGGCATGTAAATACAAAATGGTCTAAACTTAAAATTCATTGCTGGAAGAAAAGATGTATTCTTGGAGATGCTTGCTGATGTGCTCTCCTTTGAACAACTTTCAAACCATCCCATACTAAGCTAGCGACTACCAGGTGGGAAGTTCAGAGACCATTCATTCCTGTCATTTATTCCACTATTTTTCTATACCAGAGCAGGCAGAGTTAACTCTGTTAACTTTTTTTTAAATAAAAAAAGGTGGAGATTGTGTCTAAGAAATGACACAAGAGAAGACTGCCAGACATCTAGGTATGAGCCTACTACTGGACTTTGCATGCAAGTCTACCAGGATCTGAAAGCATGGGTCTCATTCTACTAAAAAGGCATCCAAGTTCAAATCTTGTTTTAATTAACGATGGCTGCCATCCCTTCCTCTAGGAATCTGTTTCACCAGAGAAGAGGGACAACCACAATAGCTTACCCCAGGAATGGAGGTTGAGGCCAGGCCATCCCACTCTGTGGGATAGTAAGTAGCACAGATGTGAGTAATATGAGCACGAACAGACATGGAAGGAATTTTCTGAGCAGTCAATACTGCAGAAATCCTCCAAGAACAATTCTGTGTTCAAACCAAGTTTTTTCCGCTATCAGCAGGGGTACAGAATGAAACACCTGGCTGAAACATGAAGCACCGACCGAATCGCAGAAGCACCATTAATCCTTAACTCTCCTTTTTGCAGCCAGGGCAGTACTGGGAGCTCCTCCTGGGTGCCGTGGTCCTGCCGCTCTCCTGCGGAGCCCACCGAGGACACTGGAGTCGGTGGGCAGAGCTCTAGCGGGGCAAGAATTAGCTTTGCTGCCTCTCCAGAAGAAAATCTTTATCATGAATAGAGCTCTGCACAATGGATAAGGTTTCCCAGATGAAAATCTGCTTCCCCTTCCTGCTCGAGTCTAAAATTTCTTCTGATGGTGATGACGCCTGGAACAACAACAACCTTCATTCATCTCTTGTGGCCAGGAAGGAGCCGGGAGTTGGTGTTTTAAGCTCCGTCATTGTGCTGAGGGCACATAAAAGCCTCTCGCTGCTGTTCAAACACAATCCTTCATTAGAAGTTATTTCAACAGGAGCCGCTTTCCCTGCTCCAAACCTCTTTGTACGAAATCCTCCTCGCGCTGAGAGCGATGCTGGCCCACAGCTGATGTCACGCCTGCTGTGATGGCCGTGCCAGTGATGGATACCTAATTAACCTGATCCATCAGTCAGTCTTTTTTCAGGGCAGTATTGATGATTTTAAAGCTTAAATGTCATATCTTCTTTCTACCTTCCCAGATTATTAAAGCTTTGTGTCATTGTCATATGTTAAGAAAATAAATAGATGAGTCTAGAGAATACTTTCGATTACTACAATTTTTCTTCACATGCTTCATTTACTGGGCCATTTGTATCAGCCACGTTGTCTTTATTTGCAAGACTGTGTAGGGACTCAAGGGCTTCTACTTCTGGTAAAATTCGGTTTGACTCCAAATCTGTTTGCAGCTTTTGCCTCTAGATCTTTGGATTATTTTTTTTTCCAAAAAGCTATAATAAAATCAAAGAAAAATCAAAAGCTAGCTTATTTGTTTTTAGGTGTCAACAGTGTCTTTTTTCTCCATAAAAAATCTCTTGGTTAGGAAAATAATGACCTTAACTGCAAAGAAGGTGCTTATTTTCTGCTGGAGCAAATGCAGAAAGTACAGTTGTGTAATTAAGGCGATTTCGAGCAAAGTGTTTCTCCATGCCTCACTTCTTTCAGTGTTTTTGGGTGGCTTCTCTCAGCCTTTTTGTGTGACCTTGGATATATCCCCCAATTCCTAATGATTTTCCTCTCCAGGAATTGCGCTCTACAAGGGTATTGTGAGATTAAGGGTAGGCTTTCAAATGTGATGGGTGATTTTGTTTCTCCAAGTTAATCTACAGAGAATGTTTCTCCATTTTTTTTTGGAAATGGAGCCTTGTTAATGAAACTTGACATGAAGTGAGGCATCCAGAAATGCAGGCACCCAGAATCAATGGCCGCTTTCAAAAATCTTGATGTAAACCCGTGAATGCTTGTAAAATACTTTAATATCCAAATGTTGGAGAAGAGAGAATGATTTAAATCTTTTGAAGTTATTCCCAGGGCAGAAAGTTGGCTGGATAGTGNATATATATATATATATATATATATGTATATGTATATAGCAGATTTAATGAAGAATTTTTCATAAACCCAAGGGAAAGGGTGTTCTCCCAGAACACCCGAGGTGCTGCAGCGCAGCTCAGGCCAGCGGGCCCTTGCTGGTGTCACTCCAGGGGAGAAGGATGGATTTACAGCACACAAGTATCTGGCCCATTTTATTTCCATCTCCGTGCTTGCTCGTTGTCTTTCTCGCAGGAAAGGGAGGGGGTGCATCCATCCTTCCTTCCCAAAGCTCCTTCCTGTAGGTTCTTCCCACCTGGTGCTGGGAAAGAGGGTCTATTTCCCAGTCCCAGTGAAACCAGCTGCTTTCCCGGGAGCAGGCGTGGGCTAACAGGGCTTTCCTTGGCACAGCTGCATGGATGCGGCTCCAGAGCCACCGCGTGCGGCTCAACGGGGGTGGCTGCGCTCCCGGAGGCGAGACGTGACTTTGGGTCAAAACAGGGGGAAAACAGGACTCCGAGGAGACTCTCGCTTTTGACCAAGAATAACCCTGCTGTTTGGGAGGGAGGGAGCGTTAGAGGTGGGATCTCTTCTGAGGAATTTCATGCTTGAAAGGTGAGACAAGTCTCCCGAAAAGGTTATTATCTCTCACAGACAAATCCTTCAGCAGGTCGGGCTTTTTTTTGTATACCTCAAACAAAGAGCTCGTGCAATCAAAGAGCCCTAAGATCTTTTTTTTGGCTGCCTCAGTGCTGTTCCCTTTCATTTCTGCTGCCTGCAGAAACTACCCCCACGTCTCCTGGCTCCCGCTGAATACACATCAAATGGGAGGTGAAGGCCTGGCAGGCTTCACCGGAGATGGCAGGCAGCCTCGCGTGCCCGGCGATTTCATTAGTTTATTAAATCTATTTTATTTTTCCTCCAGTTCTGGAGAGAGCAAATGTGGGTAACCCAGTGCAGACTCTAAAAATGCTTGTATGTCGCCAGCTATGAAACTGCTTGCAAAACATGTAATGGGGGTGAGCCCTGGTGTTGGCCTGAAAGCGGTTTGTGTGGCTTGGGTAACGATGGGCCACCAAAACTCCCCTTTCTTCCCTCATGCATGTGTGCTGGATATGATCATGCCAATAAACTTTCCCTTGGCCTGGGGAGGAGAACTGGTAGCAGATATCAGCTTATTCTTCAATTTATTGAGCATGAATTAATGCTGGAAATGCTGTCACAAGGGCCACTGCTGTTCTTGCAGTGCCTTGCTTTGGGAAGCTTTTATTTGAGGGGCTATTTCTAACATTAGGCTGCTGTTTTCTTTGCCTGCTGTTTTTATTTTGATTATCTTGCTTGCAAACAGAATTCACTGACTCCCTAGCAGTAGATACCATCCTAATTTTAAAGCACATCGGCTGCACTCACAGGCAGAGTGGCTTTGAGATACAGAAAAACTGAATTACTCTTCCACTGGTCACACTAAGACAGTAAAATTGCCAGCTCTGGCAATGCCTGGGTGCATCACAGCAGCAGCATCGGCTGCTTCAGGAAAGCCAGTGCACAACCGCCCGTGTGCCTGAGCTTGTTGTATCATGAAAGAGCCTTGAAAGTCCGCGTTTCTGAGAGCAGACCTTTGTACTGGTGGATCTAGTCCAAATCTGACTCTGGCTCTTACACTGGAAGGTGAACTGAGAGTGCGTTTTGGCTCAGCTGCTGCAACGTGCTTTTATGGCTCTGCTTTGAAATTCAGCTTTCCATCTCTCCCAGGAACACTTGACCTTTCTGGCAGCTTGAACTCTGTTTCACTTAGTGTTAGGGCTATGAAAATATTTTGTGTTTTTCTGGGTTTTGCATTGCTTCAGTGCAGTCCTTTGAGGACCACCCTGCCTGTGATCTAGGCACCCTGGTGAGTGACTCCAGGCTGGGTTTTGGAGCCCAGGGCAAAGCGGCCACTCGCTCAGTGTTGGGATGCCCGGCCGACCAAGAGATGCCCGCTCGCCTTCTCCCACCTTCCCAGACACTTATGGAATGTCGGAGATGCAGGTTTTTGGGGCTGGCTGGAGCGCGTTAGCAGAACTGTCTGCCAGCAGTTCATGCAACTGGAGCGGACCATGCAAAACTATCACGTAAGCCCCTGCCCGGTGCCTTCTCCCCACTTCTCCCGTTGAACCACAGTGGGGATGGTGCAGGGCAGCGTGGGCAGGAGCGTCAGCGCGAGCCCCTCTGAGCCACGGGGAAGGCAGCGTGCAAGAGGCGCTACCTGGTGACCATCAGGTCCAAAAGGCACCAGCGTGCGCGACCTGAAGTAGAATGGGTGCATCCCCACCCAGCATGTGCCAGGGGAAAATTCCTTGTTTTTCCTTAGGTTCGTGTTTCTCTCCAGCGTAGTGCAGCGAGTCTAAGAGTGCTCCCTCACACCTGCTTAGTGGTTGCAGTCTGACAGAAGCGCGTAGGTTGAGGAGGTCCTGTCCACTAAACCAGCCCTGTATTTGCAGTGGGTTGGCAAATCCATTCCCCTCCGCCACGCTGACTGCGACAGGAATGTGCTGCTGTAATCCAGGTGAAAACTTGTAACACTCAGTGTTGTGGCAGTACAATCCGCCTGCGGATTTCCCCTTTTCCTTTTTTTTTTTTTTTTTTTTTTTTTTGCCTGTGAACCACAAATCGTAAAAAAAATGTGGCTTAATTCTAAGCTCTGCTACTATACAGGTAGCAGCCAGATGGCTTATAGCACATTACTGAGCCGCCGAAATGTCTCTGGGAGCGCTCGCGCCTCGTGTCTGCGTGAGCCAGGTCGCCTGCGACGATGCAGATACGGTTCTGCGCTCACAGCACCGAGCAGCAGCTTGTCTGAGACCGAGCACGTGATGCAGCTTGCGGCGCGTGAAAAAGCAGCGCTCTTTTTTTTTGACGATAACCTCTGCTTGCACGGAGAGTAATTTTCACTGAAAGCGATCCGTGAGATGAGGCGTCGCAGGCCTGCGGCTTTCGTGTTGTTGCACCAAAAGTGTTTATTTCCCCTCACATCATGAGGTTTCCTTGTGTGGAGTAGGAGACCTGGGAGGCCCTTGATCCCTTTCCTTGTTATTACCTGGTCTGTTTGTGTGTAAATCCAGCTCGATTTTGAACGCCACCGCCCTGGGGCTGTGATTTCCTTCTCTTAGCATATCCCCTCCTCAAGCCAAGGGACTCTGTGCCCTTCTGGAGGCTGAGACCCCTGCTCTGTGCAGACCATCCCAGGCACCCGACATGGTGCTGCTGCCTCTTTGCTTGAGGCTGCGCCCCTCATCTAAGAATAGTCCTCTCATCTTGAACCCTTGCCATTTTTTGATAGCTCGGTGAGTGGAGGGAGAAAGCACAGCCCTTATGTAATGGCTTCGCCTCCTGGCCAAGAAAAAAGATCTCTATTGATCTCCTGTCTGAAAATCTCAGTAACTCTGTGTAATTTATGGCCAGATGTTAAAAAAGCTGTTTGGAGGAAGAGCATTTATAATTAAAGAAGAGGCACTTTCAGCGCAACTATCCCTCCATGTTCCCGTCGTATTTCTCCGGGCCATCTCCAGGAGCAACCAGCCTGCCCGGGCCCTTCGGCGTCTGCTCCCAACCCGATACGTGTCTTTCCCAGAGAGCAACGTTGCCTTCTCCAATTTCACTCCCTGTGCTACAGAGGGGGACTATTCGTGGAGCTGTGTAAGAGAGATTAAGGAAATATCAAGATGAACAGATGGGAAGCAGGCAGTAGATGACGTTTAGGCAGGGCTAATGTTACATGCAAGTCTTATCTTGTTAGCAAAAATATGTTGCAATAGGCAGAGTACTAGGAGGGAGACTGGTTTTGAGCACGCAGTAAAATAAGTCCTTTCTATCTGATGCATGGGCTGTTTGTTTCCAGTAACGCCTTCCCACTGGACACCCCGACACCCCTGGCATTTTGACCTTGACCTTCTTTTTTCCACCTCTGTCCATCTCCTCTAGGTTTCTCAGGGGAGAAAATGTTTCCACGTTCCTCAGCACTGTCTGTAACATCCCTATGGGTTTGAGGAAAAAAAGCAAAATGTAGGTTTTTGAATACTCAGTTTGAATGTATTGCATGGCCTTGCCAGTCCAATGTATATACACAAACTAAGATATAGGCCCTCTCTCCTCCACTCAGCAGATACTCTGAGTAATGACTGCGTTGGCAATAGATGATCTAGCATGAGAATTATATTGCGCCTTTAAATATAAATTGCTGGGGAACTGACACTTGCTTTGTTTGAATTGTAGTGATTCAGAGTATTTTTTTTTCTCTTAGAGTGTGTTTTGACTGATTTTTCCATCTTTTTACATTCTTCTCAAATGCCAGCATTCACATGTTCTGAAGCTTTGAATTGTAAATCCTTGGGCTGCCACGTTTCCGTTTGGAGGAAACGCAGGAAATGCGGACTGGCAATTTTCTTCTTCTTCCCTCTCTTCCTTTTTGGAAGATTGCTTGCTTTAATTTGAAGGAAGGAAAATCTCACGTCCACAAAGAAAACTGAGTTTTGGGTTCTCTCCTGCTTTTCAATGAGCGCACAACCGTAGTTACTGTGCCCCGTGCCTCTCCCCGTCGCCATCTACAAATCAGAGCACCCACAGCAGCTCACGGAAGGTTCTGCACCTTGCAGAGAGCAGAGACTTTAGTCACCAGCACTGCCGGCAGCAATGGCGCTGCTTGAAGCTGGTCCAGAAATTGATGCTTTCTTTTTGATTGATTGATGCCTCCAGCTCTAGAGCTCGCTAAGGCTGCATGTTCGCCAAGACGTGGTCCTCTGTAGCATGGCTGCCCCAGAGCAGAAGCTCCCACAGCATCCCTGCTGTCTGCGTGCGCCGAGGAGCCCTGGGGGAGGATCCGCCACAGATGGGCAAAGTGCCGTTTTCCTATCACGCCCCTTGCAGCAGTGGCAAGCGGATAATATACAGATGCGAGGGAGGCAGCTGGGAGCCCCATATATTTTCCAGATTAATTTTAACAGGGTAGCACATTGGTCTAACATGTCCCTTTTTCAAGCTTTTGCTTTCATCATTAACACCTCCGATTAGCAAAAGCTCAGAGTCTGAGATGTTCCTTTGATTTAAAAGGCTATAAATTTTGGATGCAATGTCAGAGAATGAATTTTACAACTCAGCTGAGCTGTGGACTAATTAAAAGACTACCCCTGTACTCTCCTCACCCAATACATCTCAGATTTGTGACAGCCTTCAAGAAAACTCATGAATTATGCCACATGCACCATATGCAATCTATTGATCTCTTTGAGTATACATGTGATACGTGTGTTTGTATATGTGTGCACAGGCCCATGTTCATGATTCAGGAATAGTTTCTTGACAGCTGTGTGCACAGATGAGCGTTTGTTATATGACATATTTTATTGCATTCATTTTGTTGCAGTTAATTATTGCTGTCATTTTGCTTCCATGTCCCCATAGGTCACTTTTGCTCTTTTGCCTTAGAGGTCCTAGAAGTCAGAGTTGGGGCTTACACACATATCCCCAGTGATCTGTGATCAGAAACAGGACCTCCTTCTTCTCATTGCTCCATCCAACGCTATGACTTGGGATGCATCCCAAGGCAGCGGGAAGCGGCGCTCGCCCTGCCGGTATCTCATCCTAAGGAAATGTCTGCAAAGGACATATTTCTTTTGACCTTTAGCAAAGCAAACATGTAAAGAGAAGAAGGGCAGCATGTTTGAGAAATAAGATCTTGGGTAACTAAGAGAAAATGGGTAATGATAGTATTATTTGGTTGAAACTCAAAGGTGAAAGCTCTGACGTTTTTGGCTGCGCTTCCATTTTTCTCAGTCTTTCTTAAGTTTGGCTGTAAACATCAGTGAGTTTGGCAGCAGATCAACAGGAAAACAGAGGGACATTTTCCCCCCCACGCACACAGAATTTGTGATTCATACCCAGACTGATGAACTAGATCTATATAAAAGGGGATTTCTGGTTGAAAGTGTTCATGTTAAAAGTGTTGTATAGTATTAATTTTTTGTGAGCTCTCAGTACAATAAAGGGGAATTGTGTAAGCCTTGGCAGAAGCATATCACCACGTCTTTATTTTGATGAAGAAGTTGGAAACGTACGCTTAGTTTTCCTGCTAGTTGTAATTATCTGGCTGTATTGATAGTGGCACTAAGGTTATCCAATATACAGGGCATAAGAAAGCATCAGGTTTGGTCTGTGAATTAAAGCTGCAAAGTGTCAGCTTTAATTTACACACATACAATACGAAAATTGTCCTTGTGCAACAGCAGAGCTCCCTGGGATTGACATGGATAGGCAGCATATGGAGCCTGTGCAGCAGGAGCAGCGGTACGTGGCACTTGGCATTGCTGCTGCGTATTATGCAGATTTCTGGGTTACGAATAAAAGAAACAAGGGTAGAATAAATTGAGGGGTCTGGTCTCTTCTGCAGACATGCGTTAAACCCATGGTGGCATTAACAGAAATCACAGGCGTGGAAAGGAGAACAGACTGCTCAGTTTTGGTTTTGGTTTGGCGAGGGTGCGGTGCCTTAAAGGCAAGGAATGGTGGTTATTGCTATTGGAGCCAGCGGGGTATTTGCAGCCAGGCTCCCCACCAGCCTCAACATTTGCTCTCTTCTGCCAGCCTTGGGGCCACTGACCGCTCGCCTCCCTCCTCATCCTCCCGCTGGCTGGCAGGAGGGGAGAGGAGCCAGCAGGAGGGTGCTGGAGGCACCACAATGCCTTGCTAAGGCTGCTTACCCGCTGCCGTATCACCCCATCCAGGAGGTGGCTGTGTGAATGGGGAACGATGTTCCCTTCCAAAAGCAGCTGCACATTTTGAATTTACCTGCTAGACAGGTAAGATGTAGACGTGGATTTGTACGACCTTCAGAAAGGCCCTTGGCTGCTATTTGACTTTTTACCATGTCTATCGTGCCGTTGTTGTGACTTACCAGTCTGCTAAAATATTACTGCCGATAGATAACCACGGTTAGTTTTATCCTCTTCAGAACATTATATGAGAGCATATGGCTCAGTAGCATAACTCACCTACTGGGGGCTAAGAGTGTGGACAGTGCTGCAAAAGAGCAGAGTCTCTGCTTCTTCCTATCAGCTCCTGGGATGCTACACTCGGAGACCAGCTCTGCCACGCACCATTAAAATAAAAAAGAGAAGAAATTCACATTATTGTTCATGTCAAAAATGGCAATATCAAGTTTTCTTTTAAAGTCTGATCTATTGGGAAAAAAAAAAAACAGTGCTTCAGAAGTGAATTCTGTTTGCTTGGACCTTGAAATTCAGTGTCACTCATTTTGGGTTTGAAATCTCTATAAGGATTGAGAGATGGAGACTGCAGTTCATAGCCCCCGGCGGAGGTGCAGAACAAGTGTTGTATTAGTTAGAAAGTCACCATAGCCGCCTGTCCATCAGAGAGCTCTGTTTGTCTCGTGTGTATAGTCAGTACACTAACCAAAAGCTATAAGGAATATTTGCTGCATTCCCAGGATCTTTCTGCATCAAATTCTTTACAGCATTAATCTTTTCTATCATAATTTGCATTTCATACCTATTTTCCCCATTCTTCAGAGGACCAAATCCTGCCTTTAGCAATATTATTATGAAAGCTACTGACTCACTGGAGCAACCGGAGAGTGGGATTTGGCTTAATGTCTTGGCTTGGTGCCAATACCGCTTTTAACAGATTTTTTTAGGTGTTTTCTATTGTCATGGCAACTCTGATCAAATACCTTCCCATGAAGAGCCGCGTCGGTGGCAACAGGAGCTCCTGGCTGACTGCAGCCTGCAGTGCTGCTCCGGTGTGATTTCATAAGCTCCTCTTGCTTGATCTTTCATCTCCTGCCTTTCCCCAGGTCCCTTATTGCCCAAGCCAGAAATAAATCTTTTGTTTTGCAAGAAAGCTTTAAAAATCTTTGTAAGTGATAACTAACAGCCAGATCTGGCTTCAAGGAGTGAGTTGCCTTAGGAGAGGCTGCGGGTCACGGGCTCCTCGCCCGCACAGGAGAGCCGGCGATGATAAATCCATGCAAGAAGTGGTTCTAGAGGAGTCCTGGATGCTGAGCCTCCTGCCTCCCTAAAACCATGACCTGGTGCAGGGAAATAAGATGGGCTTTCCGGAGTGTTGGGCTCGGGGAGATGGGATCACACATGTGAGCAACAAATATGGAAGCTGGATTCCCCTGGATTCCCCTGGAGCCCCAGAGCTGCTGTTACTTACAGCAGCTAAGAGAAATACAGTATTTGCCACCAATTTTTATCCTGTTTTGCAAGCTTTTTTTTTTTTTTTTCTTTCTCCCGCCAGTTGGCGGTGATGGGGGCACCAGGGACAAGTTCTTGTCCCTTGCCGCCTCCTTCCTCACTGCTGGCCACCATCTTCTGGCTCACTCCCTGCGCTGGGATAGGGGTTGCCCATATGGCCACGGAGCAGGGATTTGCTTGCTGTTCTCTAGGGCAGCAGCATGGAGAATCCGTATTAGTCAAGACTGCTAGATTTGGTTTCCTGTATCTGATTTTTCTATTTTTTTTTTTTAACAGACACATGAAATTGCAGCAATGTTGAAATCAATAGGAGTTTTGCCTTTGGCCTTTACAGGACCAGGATTTCAGCAACAGTCTCCAAGGTATAACACTCACCAGAAGCTGAAATAGCTTCGTAAAAATAAGGCACATTTTACATATACATCTCATCTGAAGTCAGGATCATTATCCCCAGATGAGGAAAATAAGGCAGGGGGAGGTGAAATATCATGCCCTAAGGTCAGCATGTTTCTGTGCAGGGAATAGAAGAGAGGTCTCATGAGTTTCCTGGCCCACGTAGGAGTCAGTGCTACAATTCATTATTTTAAGCGCTTGTAAAAAGAGGTAGGAAGGAAGGAGGAATAGACATTACTGGGAGAAAATATTTCTTTATATATACCTATATATATATTAGGTAGATATATGTATATGCTTATGTCTTGTCTTGTATCTTCAATGCTGCTTTAAATAAAAACTCACAGACCTGTCGGTTTCCATCAGGCAAAATTATTATTTGGCTTCAGGAAGAATATCTTGCCAAGTGTTGCAGTTCAAAAATAAGGAAAACAGCTCTGCCAAAATGCAGCAAATGTGATTACACAAAGCCAAGAAGTCCATAATTAGATCATTACCATGGAAACAACCTAATTACATGTGTAATGCAGCACGGTCTGAGCTGCGTATTTGAGTGTGTTTTGCTGTTGTCTAGCAGGGCCATAGCATTGCCTTTCGTCTCATGTTATTAAACCACCTTGATCATTTTGGATCAGATCTTTTTTGGAATACACCCCCCTCCCCGTTATGGGAAGAATTAAGCTGTGCATGAAATGACTTGAGCAAGAATGTCTGAGGCTTTTTGATCAGAAGAGCAAACCCTGGAAAAATAAAAAGCTGAGTTTGCCAGAGACTTGCCAAAGGTTGCCACACTCCTCTGCCTCATATTAATTTCCCCACTGCTGCAATAATTCCGCAGCAGAAAGGTGCTAAGTAGGGATGGAAAGTAGGAGAGCCCCTTGCCATGCAAAGGTGCCCCAGGGTTCGGGCGGTGGTGGTAAATGCAACCCATGGCAAGTGCGCATGAAATTGCAGTAAATGCCAGGCTGCATTTCCGTGCCCACTCCACGGTCGAGCTGTGTGCACCTCATCCAACGGGAAGGGAAGGGGGTTACAGTAACAGGGCAAAACCCAAAGGGACTGTCTGGCAAACCTTCGGCTGCTGCTGTTGAACGAGCAGAGGTGGTTACCGGCCGGCTGCAGACGCTGCTGCGCGTTATGCCGTGGCTATCGCGGCCAGCACGCCCTGGCCGCAGCCAGCACCACTCCAGGTGCTCTTCGTTTTGTCTCCTTCCAGGGAAAATAAACCGCTTCCTTTCCGTGGGGAGAAATGCTGCTCCCAGAGACTCTTTCAAGCCCAGGCTCCGCTCCTTTAATCTCTTCTCCTTGTCTTGCTCCCTTTTCCCTTCCCTGACTTGCCCTACCAACCCTCTTCATTTTCCATTCAAATCGACTTCCCAACCGCAAAAGTAGGGCAAAGAGGAACGCCCCGAGCGATGCCGATCTCCCTGCCGGGTTTCCCAGCCCTTCGAGGACATCTCGAGGACGCCGCCGAGTCGTCCCCGCCGTGGGCAGGGGCCCTGCCGGCCTGATGGCCACACGCCTGGGGCGCTGGCTGGTGACAGCCCCTCTCCCTGGAGGCTGCTTCTTGCTGCTGCGCGTGCTTGCACAGCCTGGTGCATAAACTCATTCGAGTTCGCCAGCTAAAACCTGATTTTCAACTTTTGTGCAAAGTCAGCAAAACAAAAGGGGGAGAAAAAAAACAACACACACACACAAAAAAAAAAAAAACACAACCACCCAACACATTCTCCACTTTTGCTCTGCGTGCGAAACCTGCCTGCACAGTTCTCCCGGGCGCCGATGCCCTACTTTTATCCCTCGTGCAGCTCCACTAAAAATACAGCGGGGTTGCAAGCAAGGTCCCTGCTATGAGCAGGCGCTGCACGAAAGGAGCCTATCCAGGGATAAAGTGTGATTTTAGGGGAGTTTTGGGGAGGTCATACTGTTATGGAAATACTGCTGGTACCTTGGATTGAGCAGAAAGGCAAGAAATGCAGAGCCCCTCGAAGCCCCCGAACGCAGTTGTGCTGGATGTACTTCCCGGGCAATATCCCAGGCGTTATCCCTACCAGGATCAAATTGGTTCAAGGGCTATGTAAAATTCGGGCGAAAAGCTGATCCCTCCTTTCAGGACATTCCAAATCAAAGTCTTTTTTTTCAATTTGACCTAAATAAAGGCTTTGAATTTCAAAAATTATTGGAAGTGGCTCAAATGGGCTAACCACAAATTGTTTAGACGATGTGAAAAATGCATAAGTCCATTTAATACTGTGACAGAAACTTCTTAATACTAGATATTGGCCAAGTTGCCTTACAGGCTTAAGTAGAAAGAGATATCAAGTATATTTTGCCTCGTTCATATGATCCTGGAAAAGCATGATAAATAGAGATTAATGGAGCCCATTTTACAAGCAGGAGGAGGTAATATAAATTATTTTTGTTGGATTTCTGCCCTGGATAAAGTGGCTAAACTTTACCATATTGGCCTAATCTCATATTAACCTAAGCAATGTTTTTCACAATGGCACATCTTTTTATGGGGCTTTAACTTGAAGTTCACTTCAGCTTTCTTCTGCTTATCATTTTTTTGCAGAAGAAGGAAAGTGGAAATTACTCAATGAGATGTGGATTATTCAGGGATAAGGACATACAAATGTGGGTCCAACTGATATGAGGAATGGCTCTTACTGCTTCCCCAACTCAGGTATTTTCCCCACTTGGTGTCATTAATTGAGCAGGTTCTTCATATGGGGCTATTCCTTGGTTAGGATCATTCCTAGTCCTTGGGAGGGACTCCCAAAGCCTCCCAGCAATTCCTGCCCTTGGCTGCTGCAGCTCCTGCTGCTCTGATATGCAGGAAGGGGAACTGGGCTCGGAAGAAGAGCCTGATGGACAAGTGCCAGCCACAGAGCACCTCCTTGCAGCAGAGAGCACCTGTGATGCGTTTCCCTGGCACACCAAATGAGGGGTAAAGCACTTGTAAGAGCCAGAAAGGTGCATGCGTTTAATTAAGGCTTTAGTAAGCCAATGCGTTTTTTAAAATTAAATATTAATTTCCTCTAAAAGAGTCTTTTTGAGATGTTTTGAAAACGCAAATGATGTGCTTGAATGCCATCCAATTAATTTAAAATTTCATAGACATATGCAATAACAGTCTGCTATTATTGCTGTGGACATCTCCCTAGTATTTGAATATACTGAACCAAACATGATTTGCGCTTAAACTGCAATGTGTGTGACTTCCTGGAAAGGCAGCTCTGTAAATGAAGTCTGACTTTGACCCCGACCTCAGCATCGCTGCAGTGATCCAAGGCAGTTAAGCTGCTTTTCCAAGGCATAATTGAGAAATGGCAAGGAAACATCAGAATCTCTCCCCAAGTAGAGACGGGCAAAGGAAGAGAGGTGCTCTGCAAGTTCCTCGGTGACAAACACCGTCTGATCCGTCACAGCTGGCTCTAGCTGACATCCTCATTAACGATGTCGTGTCTCCTGTCTGCTGAGCTATCACTCCTTGCCTGTCTCGTTGAGTCTTTCAAAGTATTTTTCACGTGAGATGTTAACAGGACATTTGCAAGGTAAAGGGACATGGGGTCACAGGATAATTCAGTCTGGATGGGACTTCAGGAGATCCCTACTCCGATCCTCTCCTCAGAGCAGGGGTCAGACTTGCTTGCTCAGAGGTTTTTCCGGCTGGGTCTTGAAAACCACCAAGGGTGGAGAGTGTGGAAACTCTGTGGGCACCAGGGTACCGGGTCACATCCCCAGAGCTCAGCATCCCGCCCGACCCCTGCTCAGCTCCTGCCCTTGCACCACAAACCGCATGTGCCCTTGTTCCTACAGCCCCAAAGACGTGTTTGGGGACCGGGCAGAAAAGGGGTGAAGAAAGGAGAAAGTGGAGGGTGGGTTTTTAATGACAGAAGATACATCAGTGTGATCTGCTTTCCTTTAAGAATTACCTCAGTTGTTTCCATTTCCAGGATGACTTCCCAGCACTTATGCATTACAGTTATACTTGTCTAATATGTTTCGCATTGATTTTTTCCCCTTGCTCTCTGCTGACTCTACAGTCTGAAAAACCAAAGACTTTAAAGTCAAGGTCAAGTTTTCGTTCCCTGAGTAAACAAGCTGGGGAGAGGGGGAGAAGAAGCAAGCATTTACAGCAAAAAATATACCCCGAAAGCTCAGAAACAAATATATTTCTGCTAAAAACACCCTCCAAGGAAGAAGGCATACAAAAGATTAATCCTTTCAGTCTGCGAGTTCTGCATTAAATAAAATCCTTACTCCTGAGGAATAAATGTTAAAAGGAAGCTGCTATGCATGTGACCAAAACAAAGTCATTCTGCAATACATAAAGTCAAACATTAAGCAAAACACTGTGTAGGCAAGATATAGTGAAGCATGAAAAACTGCATGCTTTTCACTACTCAAGCTGCTTAAATTTTGCCCATGCACTGAATGCTTTTATTTCTCATCCTTATATCTAAGCAGTGTTCCCATTACACTGAATTTGGCCCCAGGCTTATTTTAGACCGATTAATGACTCTCTATATTACGTCTGCCCATTTGTAATTAGCAGCTAAGTTATGGAGTGAGTGCCTTGCTGTTTATCTATGATTCATGAAATCTCTTGAGTCTGGGAATTTGGCTGGAAACTTGGTAAGAAATTATTTTGGCTAAAGATTTTGGATGCTCCTAGCTCCATGTTGAACTGGAATACAATAAGCTCAAGTGTTCTGGGGCTTCTGCTTTGAATTCCTTCCAGCAGAGAAATGGGTCAATGTGAAAATTATTACACGGTAAGGTAGTGGTAGAGAAGCGACCGCATCGGGTGGCTCGAGGTCCCTCTGGCAAGGCTGGGCCCTGCAGAAGGCACCTGCCCCGGGAAGCTTCACACTGAGCTCCCTTAGGCAAAGTCTGTTTTTTAAGCCCCAAGTTTGATGTTTATGCACTCTCTGATATTTTTTCGTCGTTGTGATTTAATATGTGTACATTAAGTAATTGCAACCTGATGTTTTAGCTCTTTTCAAGCAATCTGGAAGCAGAAGGCCTCCTATGGAGCTAGTAGCATGATTTGGGGACTAAACAAATTGTCTTATGCAGTTTGGTTCGCCTATTTTCAATGGTAATACAATTAAATGAGAAAAAAAAAAAGTTTTTAGAGAGAGTTAATACAAACTGGTATTTTGGGGGGAAAAAAAGCAGGAATGTTTTCAGATGCTCAGTCCCCTTTTCAGGCTGGTATACCAAAAAGCCTGCCAGCATATCAGTCGGTCCAATTAACGATATTACTTCTCCATATAAATCTTGCCTCACCCTTATCCTTAGACCGTAACAGCTACAATAACACTACTCATATAATTAAAAGCAGTCGAGGATAATTGAATCCCATTTTCTGGGCAGAGCTGGACACCGAGTTTCCCAAGAATAGCAGGGTGGAGCTGAGCTGCAGACACAAAAATATTTGTCCGCTTTCCCTCACTTTCTCTCTGCTGTTCTGATTTTACTTACACCAGTATAAATGCAAGTCGCAGGGTTTGTACCGGTACAACCAAGAACGGACTTCGGACTCTGCATACATTTTCGAAGCAGTCTTGCCACTTTGTAAAATGCATCTCTAATGCAGAGGATAAAAGTAGGTCATCCATTTTCTCCAACATCCTGCTATCTCAGTAACATTAACTGAAAGGAACAGCGTGTGCACATTTTATCCGGCATCACCGTCACTGTATTCCATCAAATTATGACCCTGTAGTCTCTTTGTTGGAGTGAATCCCAGAAAAAGGCAATAACGTAAATGATGCACTGATAAAAAAAAAAAAAAAAAAAAAAAGAAGAAGAAAAAAGAAAACCTTCTAAGGTGGAAAATGTATTGATGATAAGGCAGCTTAGCTTTCTCTGATGCAAAATGCAATATTGTTTATTTTCCCATTACGTTTTTAAAGGAAAATTTCCCGAGACACCTCACAAGTGACTTTGCGTGCAGATACAAATAGAAACAATTTGTACCTTGCAGTAAATCTTAAAAGTAGCAAATCAAGGCTGGTAAGAAGAGAGTGAAGATAGGCAAGAGGAGAAAGCAGGGAATGATTAAACGAGATAATTGAGGAAATTTAGATATGAGAATTTGTTCTCTGGGTGAAAGCAAAACATGTCATCAAAGAACGAGACTATTAAGGAGTTTTTGCTTATAGGATTAGAAGGAAAAAAAAGTCTTCCAGTCAGGAGAGACCTGAGTGGAGCTGGGAGAGTCTGGGAGACCCAAAGACAAGAAGCGGCAGCAGGAGGTGCACCAAAAAGGGCAGAAAGTCACTGAAGAATTGTGAGAACTGGTGAGGCTTCTGAAGCTCATTTAGACAAGAAAAAGCCATCTAATTTGGGACATTCTGACCTCAGGAAATCTCAGGTTTCAGGAGAACATAAAGGACTGAGCAGTTGCAGCCCACCCCCCTGCCCCACCATAGGCAGCAATGGTCCGTGAAGGTGATAATGGCAAAACCATGGTAGAAACACTGTTTTTTTTCACGGTTGATGATACAACCATTGACACCCCAAGCCCAGGTTGATGCCCTGGGCTCGGGGTCACCCACAGCCCCTCCAAGCCGAGAGTCCTTGGGCACCTGGAGAAGAGATAGGGGAAGAGCACAGGAAAAACGGGGCTGGCACCTTCCCCCCGAGGGCCAATGCGCTCCAGGCTGCCTCCAAAGGGACAACCTTTGGAGCAATATCTTAAATATACGGCTGCTGCAGAGGTTGCACATAACAAACACCCAGCATTGCTGCGCTGGGTGTATTTCAACTGGTGGAGAATTCCCATAAGAGGGTATGGAAAACCCCTTCCCAGCAGCAGCTTTGCGACATTAGACCAAGCCCAGTCCAGGTAACAGCAAGGCTGGATTCTTCTTTCTCATTTTTTTAATAGGACAGATTTACAAGGCTGCACTTTTCAGTCACCAGCAAAATTGCAAGCTTAAGCAATCTGGAGGGTAGCGTGCTGCTGACATGCTCAGAAATGCTCCCAAACTCTCTAAATAAGCACTGCCAATGTTTATTTCTAAACATCAGAGAACCGGGGAAGTAGAGTAGCACTTCGACTGCTTCCATTTGGAAACATTTCTGCGGATTCAACACTTGTCTGCAGCACCCTTCTGGGATGAGACTGCATAGGTATAGTAAGTGCCAAGAGTGCAGAAAGAGGATTTGGAGGGAAAATTCCAAAATTCCTTTTTTTTTTTTTTTTTTTTTTTTTTTAAATAAAGCTACTTAAAAGAAGTCTGCTAAGGCAAAAAAAATGTATATTTCATATACAGCATGCTGCGTCCATAGCCTTAAGTCTCCTGACAGCCTCATGTGTCTATTTCTTCCTAACAAAAATACAGATAAAATGTCAAATTTGAAGCTTGTCAACAATATTTTTGAGCTAACCATCTTTTAATTATTGCCTCTGAAATGCTACTGTAGGCCCTGGAAGACATTTTAAATGACTGATCATTTACATGTAGATCGTTTTTTAATGTTACCTACATTCAGGCTTAAGGGAGATAGACTGGAATCGTGAGACCTCTTGAGATCCCTGTTTCTACTTATTTTTTTAACATTAAGTGGGAGGTGGATTTGTCTAATAAGAAGCCCAGCACTGAAATCTTTAATGAAAATCTGGAAAGTTCAGAACTGGTAGTAGTTACTGTCCTGTGATGGCGACTGTGTTATTAGTGATTATTACTCATTGTTGCTATTGATTATAATTATTAACGTAGCTGCAGTTAACCCATTAATCATGGGCAAAGATGCCTCTTTTCAACACGTTGCACACATTGCACCCTTGCATGGCATTGCACTGTTGCTAGCAGAGACATTTCTATAGGGAGGGAGGTACTCTAGGTCATACGTCTGCACACAAACAGACATCTACATCCTAGGGTCAGGAGGAGTGTTTGGGAAGAGGGACCCACCTGAGGTTTTCTGCCTCCTTTTTCAAGTCTGTGGGTTATCTGCTTGTGGGTAGGGGTGAAGAATCCCATAAAATGACATAAAACCCTCCCACTTGTCTCTAGCATTCCTGCCTTTGAGGGGATGTTCACGGAAAGTGAATAACGAGGGCTGAGGATGTCTTTGGAGAAATGTGTTACTAAAAGGCTTGCAAATGTACTGTTGAGTGGTCACTCAAATCTGGTTCTTGGTAGCACGAAAATTTCAGGAATTTGTCTCATACACTGCATTCTCCCAACCCATCCTGATCCAGCTGCCTGCAGAGGCAACACCGCAGTGTCTGGATAGTGCATTCCTATATACACGTAATGTGTATTTGATTTCCCTTTCCCTTTCTGGAGCGTGTATAATGCTCATTCTCCACTGCTGAGATCACAGCAGAAAATTCAGACTCACTCTTTTTGCCCGAACATAATCCAGGGGAATATTGTTTCATAAAAGAGCATGACCGGTGTATTTTTGTTTCACTTGAAAGAGACTGGGGCTTAATAACACGGACAGGGCCTCGTTATAGGAATGAAATCTCTGCCTATATTTGGCTACATAAATTCAACTCTTGTTAACCCTAAACTAGGAGGAAAACTGTGTGTTTAACAGGAGTGATAGGCCTGCTGTGGAGACCAGAGCGTTATTGCCCTGGGCTGAGCATAATGCTAGAAGTGGAAATGGTTTGGGAATTTGGATGTCCTAGAGAAGGATGTTTTAAAGCCGCTGAGCACCCTGCGGAGCCAGTGCAGCTGCCGCCCGGGCTATGCGGGAGGCAGCAGAAGTGTCACGGCTCTGTCCCACCCGAGCTGGGGGCGCTGGAAAGAATACTGGAAAAGGGAAAAGGCCCTGCAGGTCCGGCTACCCCCTCCAAGATGAAGATGTTATGGTGGCTGCAACCCAGAGAGACTTTGGCAGAAGAGTTTTTAATCAAATTAGACGCGAAGGCCCTGGCCCAGATAACAGTTTGATTGGAAACCAGATGTATTAATAGTTATTGATGAATCATGGGCTGAACTCCTGGCTCTGGAAAAATCCAGAGATTTTTCCATGGATGCGGAGACACTGCAACAGTGGGGACATACCAGCGTTGCCAGTAGCTCTGCAGCCGTTTCTCACATCAGAGACGAGCGCTGCTAACACAGCGTTAGCTGAGTTATTGCAGCGTGTTAAACCGCAGCATCGTCTGCCTCCTCGGACAGACGTTGCCGCGCGAGGAGAGCCCCGAGGGCTCCGCTTGCAGCCGCGTTGCTCCGAGAATCCCAGGACTTGCACCTTCTCATGAGCTCCACGAGGAGCACGAGGGGCCTTCCTGGTCCCTTCATCTGCTGGGCTCCTCCAAGCGTGCTCGCTGTGAGGAAGCAGCCGGGGTTTTCCAAGGATCCCCGTGCGCCAGCAAGTGATCCTGTCTGCTGGGGAGCAGGAGCAAACGGGAGAAAATGGGTTGTTTGGGAGCTCAGAACTCAAAGCAGAAACCAAGGCGGCCTCGGAGCAGGCTGGCTCCGTCGCTACGGCGGGAGGAAGGCTATTTTAAGAAACGAAACTCTCAGGTGGGAAGGGAAGCCGAAAGCAGGGGAATTGGCCCTTAGGAAGCAGCGGGCGCGTTGCTGAGCCCTATCAGCCGCTCGCAGGCGGGACGAACAGGGGACGTGACAAATCCCTCTTTGTTCTTCTGCTCCTTAGCTGCACCCCACCGGGAGATAAGATGCCGGCAAGGGTTCATTTCACTGGCAAAACCCGGAGTTATTAATTAACCCGCCCAGCTAAATGAAGAGCTGATAACAGCAGAGCAGGGCAGCAGGGGAGCCCAGGTGCAGCACCTGGGCAAGGATGCTCTGTGCTAGCAGGTCCCTTTCTGCCCCATTAAAGCAGTAATGGGGAAAAACAGGGGCGGTGTGTGCCTGCCGTGCAGGTATCGCTTTCCTTTCCTGGCTGGAGATTCACACAGGAGTGCTGTGCTAGGAGGGAAGGAGGTGGATGAATATGGATTTCTCAGTTTGGTTGTCAAACACGGGGGGAAAAAATCAGTGCCACCAAACATTTTGCTTAACAGGAAAAAAAAAAAAAAAAAAAAGAATGTCCTTTTATATACATGTATGTATACATAAAGCTGTTTGAGAAAATCCTTTCCTGAAATTTGGGTCAGTTTTTAAGCAACAAACAGTGTTGCAAAACAAAAAGTCAAAATATTTTGTTTTGAAGATGTTGAAATAAAATGTCTCCACATTTCCAAGCCATTTCTTTTGACATGTCAAAATGAAACATTTGTACACTTTCTAATTTTTTTCACAAATACCTTCAGTTCCTGCATTTTTCAGTGAACTTATCCATTTGAAAAATGTCAGTCAGCTCTGAAAATTACCATACATGTAGAGCTACCTCTGTTACCACATTATGTCTCGTGCAAGCGTGCCAAGTAGGAATTCCCCACAGGGGAGCTGGTTAGACTTAAGACTGACCGATAAAGACTGAGAAGGCAAAATGCCAATTAAAAGGGTCAAGTCACTGATAAACCTTCGCTCAGCCACCACCCAGGTCCCACTTTGCAAGGCAACTCTGTGAACCAGGATTAGGTAGGTCACCTTGCTGCCTTTTTTATATATTCATGTTCTGCAGACACCTTATATCCATCTTTCTGACCCCTGGGGAAGAAATATCAAAAATCTGTAGATGTCCACTTTTGTATATTAAAGTGACTGTACAGACTTAAAAAAAAAACAAATGAAACAAATGAAAGCAGCCCACACAAATGGCCAACATTATCTACCTGTCTGATCAAACCCTGCTCGGCGGTTTCATCACTGATGAGCTCTTTGCAGTGATGTGGGGAAGGAAAGGTTATTTTAATTACTAGGCCAACTATTATGGTTCAAGCACAGCAGTGGAATGGCTGAAATGTGAAGGATCAAATCATGCTTTACTGGTTAATGCTTTAATGGCAGTTAAAGAAGTCCAGATTAGGGGATTCCAGGCGATGCCCGTCTTCTATGGGTAGCTTTAAGAACTCCTTTTAATCTAGGACATCTAAGGAAATTATTTTCAGGTAGGTTGTGCAGGGTCTAGCCACAAAATCATGCGCAAATGTGAATCCCAAGGTGGGTGTTATCACACAGTAGAGCTTCATTAGCTCACCCTCACGTAAACATAAATCCTCTCTTGTCGCTAATCACTCCGTTCAGGGATGGAAAGTCTGACGATGCAAAAGTATACCCAGTTAGTCAGCAGGTTTGTGAATATTTTGAGATGTTCGAGGTCACAAGTCAGCTTGCCAGCATTATCTTGATTATCCTATACACGACCACACAAAAACAGTCTCAAAAAGTGCAAGGCTAGCAAAACTTGAAGCTGAAATCACAGGAAAACATCAGGTCTATATTCACCAGGCCAAATTCACATGAGAACTGCTATGTTATAATAGGCAGATGCTTCTAACTACATGTTATGGTTTGGTGCTTACTCACATCCAGGAAAAATAACACAGGTGAAAGTTCAGAATAAAGAAGTATATCTTCCTAGGATGATAATGCTGAATTTCCGTTTTTGTGTTCAGCACTATTGGTTGCACATGACATTTTAGGAGCTGGTGTGCTTGGATAAAGTAGGGATTTGTGGTGGCAAACTTCTCCTGTGGCATTTTCTTAGCTGTCCATTCCGTACCAACGGCTGTGGCAAATTAAATGCATTGCTCAAAGTCTCAGGCAAAGTCTGTGATTGGGAGCACAGCTTCATCGTGATATTTTTGCAATGTGCCTGTTGGCTCTAAAAGGCACCAAAAGGATGTGCAAAGATTCAGATTTCTGGAGCACTCCTGATCTGCAGCACACGCATATGCACACAGCTCATATACCTCCTTTGCTCTTCGCTGTGCTACATTATAGTGATTTATACGTTGTCTGTCGTCAGGAGCAATGGGGAGGCAGAAGGAAGAGCCATAAACAAATAAAAATCAGCAGTGACAAAACAGAAATGAGTCCACAAATGTTAAAGGTAGAACAAGCACCACATGTGCTGTGAACCCGAGTTGACCAAAAGCTGCTCCTCTTTCCCCGGACAGCGAGGCCGGTCCTGGGGTTGCACCTTGAGGCATTTTGGCATGGCCAAAGAGCAACAGCCTCCCGAGTGGTGTCTGGGGCTGACGTCCCCAAAAACGGCCATCCCCTGGCATGTGCACTGATTAAAAAGGAAGAGGGGCCCTTGTAGAGAGATTAGCGGATGGTAAATTATTCCCTTCATTTGTTATTCGTGATGAATAATGAATTATTCTCATAACATTTACTATGCTGTTCATTTATAATACAGTATGGGGGGATGTTTAGAAGCTAATTATTGCGAGGAAGGCTCTATACTTGCAAAAAAAAAAAAAAAGACTTTTACATATTTGTTGTATTAGTACTTTAAGGGCTGGGTGAAGGGCTGTTTGTCTTTTTTAGCATGTTTTTTGTCGCATATTCTGGCCAACACAGAGCGCCGCCCGTCCCCCTGCCACCCACACAAGAGAGGCAGATTTCTGCCCTGTTGTCTGTCCCCACGCAGGTCCAGCCCCTGTGCACATCGGGCCCCTGAGCCCTGCTGAACCATCAGGGCGTGGGAAAGGTGAGACTGGCATGGGACTCGGGAGGAATATATAGGATAGGATAAAGAGGCGGCTATGGAGGTAGCTGGAAGGACCAGGGAACGCAGGGCTTGGGCAGGGAGGAGCCATCGGGCACGGGGCAGGAAGGAGCTCATGGCAGGACCCAGGGAGAGACTCGGTCAGGAGAGCCAGAGCTGAGCTCTGCCTCTGCTGCTGCTGCTGCTGCTGCTTTTCTGCTGTTTTAAAGTGGCCTCTTATGCTGTTCTTCTAATTTTTCCTAGAGCATCCCCCTACAAACATGCAGGAGATATAGCAGTCAAAAAGAAAGATTGCTCTGCAGACGTAGCTTAAACCTGGCTTGAAAGGGAGCATGAGGGACCCAGCTCATGGGTGGACCTGCCCTGTGGGGCCTCAGTCATGGGGCTCCCTCTTCGGAATCATCTGCCGTGAAGTTTGTGTGCCAGATCTGCAGTCAGTGCAAACTGTAATTTAATTATCACATGGTTTGGGATAAAACTGATCAGCAGTGATATCCTTTTGGCTGTGCCCCATCTCCCTTTTCTGCTTTATTTTGATCCCCCGGCAGAAACCTCCTCCGCCAGCTGCCTTGGCAACCCGGTCAGGGCATTGCGAGCTGCCGGTAAACGCTCTTTTATTTTATTTTCCACCCTCGCAGAGGTAAATTACCATGTCAGCACAGAGACGATGCAGGTGACTAACCTCATAAAATGTAGTCAACGATTAACGAAGCCTCGAATGCCAATAGCTGCACGGGCAGATCGGGGCCGGGCAGACCGCGTGCCTTTACAGGACACCGGCCGACAGCTCCGAGGGGCAGATTTTTTCAGCCGTGAGTCAACAGAGATACGGCAGCCGGGGGGACAGCTCTCGAGTATTGCCAAGAAATACATTAGACCTTGATTTTGGGCAGTAGCAAACGCCTGCGCGGGGGAAATCACAGCCACACACCGTGCTCACATCCCACCCAGGCAGCCGTGGGAATAGCTGGGGCTCTGTGCTCGGAGGCCCAGGGCCTCAGCAGCACAAAAAATGCCTTTTTTAAAGATGCCCTTGGTTCCTTGAAGGCATCGTACAGGACAGAAACTTCCGAGGGACGGAAACGCATCGTCTGTTTCCATGGGATGCCGGTTATTGATATTCCAGCATTGGCCAAACACTTGTCGAACTCTAATGAGAACATCCTCTCTACGTGCTGTTTCCAGAATTTATGCACAAGAGGCAATACATAAATATCAATTAATGCAGCAACTATGGAAAAAAATAATTAAAACATGAGAGGATGGGAGCCTGTTTTCAGCCCCTGAAGAAGGAAAGATGTGTTGTAAGCCCCTCCCTGCTGCTCAGAAGAAAGCCCTCAGTTCCAGGGGAAGGAAATCATTAATTTTTTTTAATTGCACAATACTTTTAATTAATTTCCATAAGCACCACAAACAGCAAATGGGGGAGGGAAAATCAAAGATTTTACAATTAAATTAGTACTTGGGGACAGGTTCTGCTTAGCCTGCTGGTTATGATCCAAACTCTATCGATCCTATAATTTCTCCATAGGTGACAGGGGCCTGGCAGAGGAGAGCAGGCGTGTGCCAGGAGCCAAGTAGAGCCAGGCTATAGCTCGCCATGAAATCTGTGATTTCAGAGCTTCACTAATGGCACCTAAACCTGTAAATCCACATCCATAGGCACTAACGTGTTAATTAGCCTGAAGTAGTGCTAAAACCTGCAAAAGACGACAACTCAAGGTGAAATACAGACTTGCACAGGAGAGGTTGCTTTGCTTTCCGTCTGTATTTTGGCAGGGCTTCCGTCTCTGCATTACTCTTACTGGTGTATGGACGCTTAGAAAAGGGGGAAAGAAAAGAAAAGAGAGAGAGAAAACAGCTGCACTAATTGCAAACACTTGGGCTAAATCCCCAGCATTTTTTTTTTTTTTTTTAAATTTGACTAAGTTTCTGGAAATAAATGTTGCTGGTGAGCAGAGCAAAAGGTATTTTTCGCTTTTGCAGCCACTGGCTCTCTGTTAAAACTACTGTTTGATTGTGGTCTGTCGCCAAAGCATTTCTGTATCCTTTTCCTGCTGTATTCCTGTAGCAAAGCATGCCCAGAACATGCTATTTCCTATCGGATGTTTGCTACCTGGGCATCGCCTTTGCTCATGAAAAGTACTCTTGGTAAAACGTTAGTATGATCCCTATTGTGCGCATGAGGAAATTAAAACATAAAGAGTCCTAAGTGAACTGGCTCAGTTAGGAGTCAGCCAGGATCTTGGCAAGTTATTGGATCTGAAGATGTTCAGCTGAAAACTGTAGAACTGTAGGGCAGTAAGACCTTATTCTCTGCCCCCCCCCCCTTTTTTTTTTTTTGGTTGAGAGCTGGGGTGCACATTTACTTTCACAGAAGAAAAAAAAATGCATCAATATGATTGGTTTTATCAAAAAGTAACTGAAAGAAATGACACCTTTACGACACTTTTTTTTTTTTTCCCCATGTCCCCTTCCCAGGAGGTGCACAAAAGACATGCTTCCTTAGAGGGGATGAGCACGTTAAGACTGGGACAAATAAAATCCACACTGTCTTTGGCATGTTTACCTGCCTCTACATGAATAAAATATGCAAGCCTCAGGGGCTCAGAGGGCTACGAGCTGCCCATCTTTTGGGTGGCTTTTCAGCACCTCTGGTGTCTCCCCACAACTTGCCCACAGCGACTACTACAGCAGAGCTCGCTCTGCACTGCAGTAACCTGCAGAGATGCCGATTCATGGACACATTTCTAATCTTTTACAATATAAAAATATCAGTACTAACACTTTGCACTTACTTACAGCCTTTTGTCAGAGGACCTGAAAGGGTTAGTGATAGCAACCATAATAACATTTTATTTCCTCAGCACCCTGTCCTGAGATTCCCAATTGTTTTTCCTTAGTGAGCACCCTATTGACTTTGTGCTTGCCTGGAAGTTTGCCCAGCTTAGTGCTGAGTGTAAATTTGAGCCAGCACTTTAGGAATTGATCAACACTTCTCTCATCCAAGGAGTTCAAAGTGCTTAGCAAACAACTGAACTTCATTTAACCTGTAAAATACAATAAGTTTTATAGCATCTACCTTGGAGATAGGCAAACAGGTCCAGATTTGCTCAAAATCTCTGAGCATGTGAGTCCTGGTATTTGAAAAGAGATGCCAAAGCCACTGACCTCCAGGCCATCTGTCTGATCATCAGACAAGGTTCTTCCCCACGCTGCCTGGACGAGGGGCTAGGTCTTCCTCAGGCTTTGCTAGGAGTTGCTCTGGGATATTATTTTGCCTGGCCCTTTTGTTTGTTTACATCAAAAATATTGCCCATTAGCCATGCTGGATGAAAATAATAGCATTTTGCCTGTGCCCAGGGTTTCCTTTCCAAGGGCTTTGCAATCAGTGTGAAATCAATTCTTGCAGTAAGTTGAGCAGGCCAGTGGCCCAGGTATCTATTTCCACAGATGGCTAAATCCGGACCGAAGATGATCCATTGGCTTTTCTGGAACATTCAGGATTTATAGTGTTACAACTGAGAAGTCAGTCAAGACCTGGGGATTTAACTGGTGAGGTGGGAAGAGCTCTCCAACCAATTTCTTGGGCTTGTTGCTCATACTGAACGGTTCAACAGGTGGAGCCCAACACCCCAGCCGCAAGAGGATTAACTCAAGCTGCAACTTTATTACCTCTGGAGCACATTCTTTTGCTCTTTCCCTTTCTTTCTGCTTCTTTCTGTAATACTCGGAGCTTAGTTAATAACATCTGGTTTATAAATCTTCACTCTGTTTGATCAGCCTGTGGCTGAGCATTGCTGGTTTGCTGTGGTGAGTAATGCAAATGCTCTGTCTCAGGAGGCGAACACGATGCTTTCAATACCCATCACTGAATTTGTCATTAGCTCAGGCACCAGAACAAAATAGGGTGTAGAGCCCATTTCCTCAACAAGCAGAACCTGTTAATTTTTCTCTTTTATAACCTGCAGCATTACCAGCAGCGAATTACGGCTATCGATAACTCATTAGCAAATAAAATAAAAGACATTGCCACTGACATCTGTATGAAGCCATGTCTGAATGGCACTGGCTTCTGCTTATTGGGCTTTTAGTATTCATTAAGGCCTGTAAACGGTCTGTGTTTAAAATGCTGATGTATGCAGCATGTGCTGAACTCTCCATCTGCGTTAGCTGGGACACTGGCTTGTACCAGCCCTGCAGCCTAGCTAACTTGATTTATCGTAGTCTCCTAAGCCCTCTTTATGAGGCTGTTTTGTTTGCAACAACTTAATATTTTTTTCACGTGGCAGAATTTATCAACATCTGTGCATCACATTGCGTTGGGCGTTCAGACGGCTTGTTCAGATTGTGCTTGCAATGGTAGGGTATATCTGGAGTGGAGATTTGGTCTGCCAGGAATTCAGCGACTGCTTTCCAAATGACAGCTAATTTAAATGGTGGTACTTCTCCTGGTTCTTAGTCTCGATGGAAGGAAAAGCACATTATCATTTCGTCTCCTGTCCTTCCTCTGTCTAGTTGAAGAAAACAAGCAAAGGCGGCAAGAAGAGCAGTTGGACTGTGGAGCTCCCTGCCACAAGCTGTTAGCAAGATCAAGAGGCAGATTAAAAGATGGATTGGACGCTGCTGCCAATAAAAGGACCACATCCTTGTATGTCATCAGGCGCTGGCCACTCGGGATACTGTCATGACATTGGTTGTGTCCTCTCCAGCCAGCTTGACCCTGGCCAGATAAGATATTCTGGGACGTTTGGGCTCTTTTTGTATGTTTTCCCGCTATCTCTTAAATCTGTAGCCCCACTACATTAAAAATACATAGAAACTGTTCCTTAACACATGTGCCTGCAAGAGTTTTCACCTGGTCCCGTCAAAACAGTCTTCTGAAAGCAAGAGCTCAGAGATCCCCTCTGCCAGGCATGTTGCTATTAGGCAAGGGCTGGGCATCTTATAGCAGCTTAAGGATATAATTAGGTTCCTTTCAAAGCCCTTCTCATTCCCTCTGGCCTCCCTTTTGCAAACCGTAACCTCGTTTTGTAGCGCTGTGCTTCCTCCCAAGGCAGGGAGGTCCAACTTCGCATGTAAAACCAGAGTAACTTCCTCTAAGGCATCATCACTCATTATATCCTAATTGCAGGAAAACCTAAACTGGCTGTGTACCAGGTCTGTGTCCTTGACCAGACAATGGGTGTCCATAGACCCAGGGATAGCTCTGCTTGGAAACGTGGTTATTGTTAAAAATCAGTGCTGCTTGTAAAAATGCCAGTGAAAAAGGTGAATCAGAATTGTTTTGGTCTTGACGAAAACAGTATCTCTGCATTTAGACAAAGTTGTGATGAGTTTCCAAAGGAGATCTGATGAAATCCCATCGGCAGAGGACACCCACAGCGAGACTCCCAACTCCAGCACAGCCCATAGTCTCATGGGGACAGAAGCTGTTGTTTAGGAAGAAATTCCCTTATGCAGAAAATGTCTTCTTGTAGCGGGGGCTTTTGTTGCTTCAGGTCAAAATAAACCTAAATATTAAAACAGCAGAAGTTTTTTTCTGATGTGATATTACATACCGCTTTACCAGAAATATGTGTGGTTTCCTACTTATCTGCCTCTGAGCATGGAAGACTGACATCACTGTCTCCAGAGGGGCTGGGACGGAAACATCAGATAATGTAATTGTGAAACACTTTGGACTTAGAGTACATAGGCTGTTTCAAATCTAGTTTATGGCACTGAGAGCTTCTTTCAGTGGCAAGTATGAATCCAAACCGCTGAACTCCCCAGAACTGCTGCTTTGAAAAGGCAGTGCCTTTAAGGTGGAGGCTCTTTCCAGGCCTGTGCTCCGTGGCTGGCAGTGCACTGTAATCCTGCTGCAGGAAGGCATCACGTCCCTGCTCTTTAGCCTTATTCCTTTTTAAATAAGTATCTGTTTCCATGGAAGAGAGAGTTTCCGCTGCTGTCATCTAGGCTCATGGCTATTCTGCCATGTCAGTGTATCAGAACCAATGCTACCAGTTCCTGGAATTATTTTTTCCCCTTTTTACAATAATTTCTACGGAGGAATTACTTTTCCTTGCAGTGTCACTATCCTCCAAGACTGCCTTCAGTCAGTATGCCTTTCATTCCACTACCCTTTAGGATCAAGATTTTGATCCGCGACATAATGCCATTATTATTACTTTTATTGCTGTCATCTGTTGCCATGTGCACTTGGGGAACTCCAGGGCCTTCCGTTCTTAGGAAGATCAGAGCGTGGCCCGTTGTAAAGAAGCAGCCTAAAGGAACGTGTCTTAGAAAAAAGTTAAGGGTGGCACAGGCCTGGAGCCAGAGCACTCCTTGGCATATTCCCTTTAAAGGGTGTGACAATGTCACCAAGAATACTTAGTGTGAACTGTTTATTTTGGCCCAGGCCACCAAAGTCTGTATCTTTCAGGCAGATTAATAGCTCTGCTTATTCGTCTCTTCTTTATGGTTAAGACTAAATGAAGTATGGTGCATGGGTACATGGACACTTGTTTCATCATTAGGAGGATTTCCAGTTTCTGGAAATTTTCTGACAATAGCTTTTTTAGCTAGCAATGAAGAGCATTCTTGTGACATGGAGAAGGCTAAATATTTGACATATCTGTGTAGAAGCCAGATGGCCAGAGCAAGGAATCCACCTTCAAACCCTACGTGGCATCAGTTGGAGGGGGCGGTGGGAGACCAAGCTAACATTCATCCGATCTCAGATCTATGTGTTCATAACATTGCTGTTACAGCACTGGTAGCAATAATACTTTTCTAAACACACTTTGATATGTTATAGAGTGCATTTGTTTCCAATTTACTTATTCCTGGAATCTGGCACACAACTTCTCGTCCTCAGAGTCTGGGAAGTTTAATTAGAAGGGGTAGCGCATTGAATGAGAGTCACCAGCCTGGATTTCATTCCTGGCTCAGCCACTAGCTCAAGCCATCCTTATGCAAACAGCCACTTGGTTATCCGGCTTCATGCACAAAGACTTGCGTGGCTGGGGCCGTAGTACTTGGCTCCGGGTTAGCCAGCTCTCTGTGCCTCCATTTACCCCCATGTAAAATAAGAATACTTCTCTCCCAAGGTTTGAGTTGACATTTATGGGTTTGCTTGGAAATCTTGGGAGGGGAAGTGCCATTAAAGCACAGAGAATGCCTTTTAACTGATGGAAAGGTATTTTAATGAAATATACTGGCAAGCTTCCTTTTACTGTATGGTGCCAGTATTAAATGGACTGCTTGAAGAGCTGCATATCTGCCCTTTCCGAGCGCCTGGCTGAGGAATAATCAGCGTTGTTTCCTCCAGCAAAACACACACTCGCCTAGTTCGTTGCTAGGCTGTTCTCCTTTTTTGACATCTTTCCTTCTACAGTTGCAACATGTGATCCTCGCTGGGTTTTCTCCCCATGTGAAAGTGTTTCTCTTGGTGATCTGGATAATGACTATTTCTGTTATATAACCACCCCCAAAACTACAGTCCCTTCTGCCTCTGAAAAGCTTTTGCTTGTCCTAAGTGCTCTGAGGCATCTGTGCTTTGGTTTAGCCTATGTGAAAAAAAAAAAATGGCAGTGGGGTGCAAAGAAAATCTGAAAAGATGAAGATAAGTGATTCTGATCGGAAGGAATTCCTTGAGAAAAGGAAACTGGGCTGAGTCCCCACTGACAAAACTGGCTCCAAAGGTGGTAGTTCGGAGGCTGTCTCTGTAGAAGGAGATTTCTTATTTAACTAGCCCTCTGTAGTAGTCCTATTATTTTTATTTTTCTGAAGTTTGGGGTTGTTCCCTTTCTGTGTCCATGGTAATTTGTTTCAGTCACTGAAGGTGTGAACCAGAAAACTGCTGGAAGTTCTCCCTGTGGGCACGTTTTCTGGTAAGTGACCTCCGCTGCCGGAGCTGTATCTACCCGTGCTCCATAGGGAGAACCTTTCTCCTGAGCTACCCCAATCGATGTGTCCTTCCTATGGACCAAGCAGACTCACTCAACCCACTCAAATATTCCCCTGTGCTGAATGTAGTCGTGTCCTCAGCATTGTGAGGAAAAGCAGCTACTTTTCTTCAGACTGCTTTTAGATCCTTTTGTGAAAAGAAGTGTCTTTGATCTGGACTAGGAATCCCCAGATTGCTCATGCTGAAAACCTTGGCCTTGCCCTATGTTCTGGACATGGATTTGGTATCTTCTTCTTTGCTTGTGTCAGCCCTGATGGATGTTATGGAGAATTGAGAACTAGAGTTTTGCTTTGTGGCCTTCTCTATCCGTTATCAAATCTCCTGCTGGAGGAAATAGGTTGGTAATTCCTTGTGCATTCATTCAGCCCCTGCCGGTATGAAGTATGAATGAAAGACAAAAACAAAACCTCCCGCAAGAAGAGATCACTATAGAAAGATAAACTTCTGCAACCCAATGCTACCTTTGAGGAACTCAAAAAACCTATCCAACAACACCATCTGTTTGTGGTGGAATGTGTAAATTTATATCTATTTATGAATTTTTGAGTCACGATACTACAAATATCTCAGCTGCAGTTTTTCAAATCAGTACATGAAATAGTGTAGAGATGTTGTAGAGATATATCATGTATTTGATCCCAGGGCAAGAACTCATATTCTCGTTACAAATAATAAAAATAATAATAAAAAAGGCAAGACTAGAGAAGCCAAAGGGAACCATTGCAAAACTTCTGTGCCTCTTGGACCTTTTGCAAATCTCTTTCATAGAACTTAACGGAGCTCAGCATAGAAAATACCAACTACTTGACGAGGCAGTTTCCCAGATTGTGTAGCAGGCATTTCCCGGGCCTTTTAGCTGGGTGTCTGATGATGAATCACGCAGATTTGCATCAGCCAGAAGCCTCGGTGACTGTGGTAGCCTGACAGAATTTTTATATTCCTGTTTTCTTTCAGTGGTTGGCTTCTCACCTCTCTCTTGCTCTCAGTGCCTGTTTTTCAATCTGAGAGAGTGACCTCTTCACCACTAACCTCCTTAAAATGTTTTGGAACGCTGCTCTTATCCCGAGGCAAAAAGACCATCGATCATCTAAGGCCAGAAGCTGAAATGGCAGAAGCTCTGCTGATTGCCCTGGGTAGCACACAGCTCCCTGAGTCTCTTCCTTGGTTGATTTTTCACTCCCTGGGGCTTAAAATCCACTGAGAAACAAACAGGATAGTTTTAATGCACTAATGGCTTTTTTTTGTTATTATTTTATTATTCTTTTTCTGAAATGGAAGCAATTGAAGTCTATATGCCATGGGGCTTTCCCATTTATCTGCCAGTGTACATCTGATCCCGCGGTGGAGGAGCTGCCTGGCCTTCAGTTGAGTGTTTCAATGCTTTTTAGCCCTTTCTGTGCACAACTAGATGTGTGCTGATTGCACTAGTGTGTGGCAGCATTTTGCCATGTGCGAAACAGGGGTACACCAAGTACTAATAACTCCTTGCCTTGGTTACTATACTGTCTAGTGTCTACTATACTTATTTTAACTGAGAGCTCTTTGGAGAAGGAATTAGCTTTGAGTGTGTTTCTAGCCCAGCAGGGCTCAAATCCTAGCTGAATTTTCAACATGTTGCTATATTCCAAACAGTGGCAAAGAGGGGGAAAAAAGTGGAACAGGCGCTGAAATGTAGAGCATTTCCATAAATGCTTACAAAAACGCTAAATACCATTGGCAGAGAATGATTATGATGCTTCTTGCAAATGAGAATGTCTCTAGATTTTGGTGGTCAAGGCGCATGTTTTCTTAGCCATGTTCTTTGCTATTAGTAGTCTTTCTAATACAACTACCTTGATCATTTGTCTCACAAATACATTGCACCCCTCCTTGATTAAAGCTGCATAGAGCCTTCAGCTGTGTCAAAGATACAATTTGCATTTTACTTGGCTTACAAGCCTTGGGGCTGTGTATTACATTATATAGGATATGCTATACAACAAATAGCCTAGAACCAAGCGTTTGCATGTTAATGTGCTAGAAGAACATGTGTTTGCATATTAATGAACTATTTTCCTGTTGCAAAGTTTGACCCTTGTTGAGAAGATTGCATTCCAGTCATCTTCTAGTCATTTAGTGTGACTTCTGCATGTAGTTTTAAAAGTTTTTGGCTAGTCACGCTGATTTGGGATGGGCATGGTTACAATTCTTGTCGGTCCTCAAGCTGGTAGGGCTGACTGAATAATGTGGAACTGTTTAAGAATCGATGGGTCCTTTAATTAATATTCTACAATTTCATGCTATTAGGTTTTTAATTTGTATTTTAAAAATTGATAGTGGTTTATTTTTGTAGATTGGGGCACTAGCTAGATGCCGTGAAACACTCTCACCAACCTTATCTTTATTATCTTATGATTTCACAATGTTTTGGATCTTGCTATTTATTAACACTGCCCCTTGGATAATTACAGCTCTCCTCCTCTGTGATCACCTCTTATGATGTTATAATTTTCTTTAATCTTCGTACAAAATTTCCTTAGAATCAAGACACAGAATGAATTTGAGTATTATTGATCAAAATAATGTGCCACGTCTTAAAAGGGCTCTAACCACATGACGTATATTCTTGCAGCAGCAGAATCACTTTGAAGTGTAGTTTTGTGCCCTTCTCTGTAATGGGAAGAAATGATCTAGTCTTGATTATAGTATTGTTCTCTCTTTCAGTGTAGGTTTAACATCAATCAGCTGGACAGCATGATTGATTTTCTAATTAATAAGGCATTTGTATCAGCTTGCATAACCACACAAAGCTTAATGGGTTCCCTAATGTATCTGTAAACTGATTTTGTGTGTGTGAAGCTTTTTAACTAGTGGTAAGGCTAGTTAGACCATTTCTGCACACAGCGCTCCTCAGTGCAGTAAATGTCAGTAGGAAGTGCATTGCCCCAGCCTGTGCAAGCTGACTAAAAGATTTGATGGCTCTGTCCTGAGATCATCAGAATTTTAAGAAACACCAGGCTTCAATAAAAAGAGAATAGGGTTGTGCTGGGGCTGCTATAGCCTAGCCTGGCTCATCAACCCAGCTGTATTCAGACCTCCAGGAGGTCCTTGATGCTTAACCGTGTTGCAGACCCATGCCTCCAAAGAAATGCCTTGAGAGACCCCAGCCCTACCATCTCTCTCTTCAGTATTAGTGACTCTCTCCAAAAACCTGGCTTTGTCTGTTCCAGACATGAGACCAGAAGGCCTCAATCTGACCTGGCCTCTGCAGAGGAATTAGAGCATGTCCTTGCTGAATAAGTAAGCAGAAAACCTGAAGAAGAGCTGTCCCAGTTTGAGCTTCTTTTCTGGGCTACAGCAGTTAATTGCTGCAACAGCATAAATGATTTACATGTATTTGCTTTGGCTCACATAGGGTTTGAGGAGCCCCCACCCCCCCTGCATCTGAAGGGCTGTTTCGCAGTTGCTCTGGCATTTCCCTAGGCAGACGGTGAAGAAACCAAGCAGAGAGGGTGTCCTGTGGGACTGGGCTGCAAGAAGACTATGGACTTCAGAAATACTGGGTCTGATGCACCACTTTCTTGTGCATGTGACCTTCCCTCCCTGCCAGCCTCAGGGGAGCGAAGCTGAAATCAAAGAGAAAAACTACCCTCTCCTTCAGTTCTGCTTTGATCTGTTGTCAATGCTGGGAAAACAGTTTTAATTCCCATTTCATATCTCTGTTTCTTTCTGTGAAAGGACAGAAACTGCAGGCTTCACTCGCATTATGAAACTCCGGCTGTACGGCCCATAGGAGCAGAAGATGAAACAAAGACTAAATCTTGCAGGCAAACCAAACAAAATGAGGTCAAACATGTCCTCTGATTTTAATCTACCTTGTAAATTAAATGCAGTGTGGACAGGAACCCTCCGTAGCTTTTACAGTCTCCTGCCCTGACTTACAGTTGTCCAGCCCTATTGCACCAGGTTATAAATCTGACCGCAAAAGCTATACACCAGCTATACATCAGTGCAGAATTTGGCCCTTAGCCCTTACTCTCTGTCTAAAGAATGAACGAGCTTCACATAGTTAAAATAGACTCACAAGCAAGACCAGGATGATTTAAATCACCTCTATGGCATAAGAACAGACGGCCACCCACGCTGTATGTGCTGCGTATGGGGCGTCCGGGATTTCAGCTCACCGACTGCAGCGGGGGAAGGATGGGGGGAGCCTTTCAGCTCCTCTAAGCTGAAGGGAAAATGTGAATTTAAAGCACTGGGGAAAACTTGCAATAGCTTTATAATAAGCTGCTACTTGAGCTATGCAGGCTACCTGCTGTAGACCAAGAGGTGCCATTTATGGGGCTGGCAGCGGGGAGTGCTGAATGGATCCGATTCGTACTCTGTAGCCCTTAACTGATGTGGATGGAATAATGATACTGGTTTAAAAATGATGTAATACTTCTGGTAAGGAGATCATTGCACTTTGGCTTTAAGCTGTGCTAATTGAAGGTAATTTACTACACTTAACATGGTGGTGTTTCATTCTCAGTTGAGATATAATGATATATATGTGCAGCTTCATGTCATGTCAGTCCCAGCATTTCGGGGAGAGTTTAGGTTTCCAAGTGAAGAGGTGGTTTGCTTCTAAGGAAAAATGCAGTCTTAACAAACTTCCTGTCTGCAGCTCAAAGCAGCCACCAAGGACACAAATCCGTGTCATCTTGTATAGCAATATCCAAATTCATTATATCACCAATATAAAATGTTGAGTAATTTCTCTACCTACATTGAAAAAAAAAAAAAAAAAAGAAGAAAGAAAATGAATAAAAAACAGTGGATGGAGAAATCACATAACAAAGAAAGGAGCGAGGCTGAGTTGGTGGAGCAATTCCTTGGGTTGGCACCCATCTGCTGAGCAGTAGCAAGTTGGTGGGCATGCTGTTAGCCTGGTGAGAATGTGCCGTCAGTGTCAACCTCCAGGGATGAGTTTCAAACTGAAATATTTCAGCCCTGTTTGATGAGCCTAAGAACACACTGCTAGGATGACTCAGCGGATGTGTAGTAACTAATTTAAGCTGTAATCACTCAAGCTGTGTACAAGCATTTCTAATGCCCAGCAGACAATGCTGGGAAGAGCATCTGAAACAAGAAGGGGTGGAAACCCAGCCCAGAGGGAAGCCATGGGATGGAAGAGAGGAGCTTTCTAGGAGCTAAAGGCAGTGAGCTGGTCCTGGTTTGCCAAGACTGTCTAAAAGGGCAAGGATATGTCCTTGGGCAAGTTGAATTTTTCAGAATAAAAGTGCAGTTCCCACCTAGCTCTCCCCAGGGATGTTGATGCTGCCCACGCATCTGATGTTCTGCTCTCACAGAAAAAGTCCTTGGAAAATTGCATTCTGCCTTTTGCTGGGTCCTGGTTTTCTCCTTCCTGGATGTAGCTGCCCCAGGAGGGTGGTGGATGTGCTCCATGTCCCGATTTGCTTTTCTCAAAGGCCACACGCTGCTTTGTTGCAAGGGTATTTTAGCTGCTGATTTTGTTTTCAGTGGAACCACTTGCTTCATCTGAAGTGCTCTGCTTCTGATGCCTGCTCTTTTTCCCCCTCTGGTGAAGCAGAAACAGTTTTCTGGGAGGCAAAAGGGCAGCAGGAATGAGGATCAGAGGATGCGAGGAAGAGAGGATGAAGCTCATCAGCTCTTGCCTTGCATCTGTGTTGAGACCCTGGCGCAACTGGCAGCCACGTTGAGTCTCTACCTCTCCCACTGCCCCGGCCCGGGGATGTTCAGATTTAGGGCATCTTGCTGCAGCCCAGCCCCAGCTGTGGAATGGATCAAGGTTCAAAGCTTGAACTCTCTGCCACCTCGGGGTTCCTAAAAGCGGGTGGTGTTAAGGGCTTGTGACCAAAATAGCTTTGCAATCTGTGAATTTTCCTCGCCTCCGTTCAAAGTTCATTCCTCCCACGCAGCTCTGAGCTAAGCGCCGCTCTGGCTGAGGAAGGGAGGCCCTTCGCCATGCACTAAAGGCGTCAGGGAGGTGTAGCCTTTGCTTGGGCTACTCTGGTCTTCTGCAAAACCCGAATCACAGGCTATGCTCAGACTCTGGCAGTGGAAGGGCAATAACATGAAGATATTAAAATTATGCTATTGGGGTAGGGAAGAGGGGAAGATATTGCTAAGTGAATCAAAATCCTTCCCTGTGCTGTGGGGCCCATGAGAGTGGGATCTGGTCTTGCCTTTGTACCCAAGCTGGGCTATGGTACATGCAACCAGTGTCACTCTGCTCTAGAAAAGGAGTGATGTAACTAAAATAATGTGGCAGAAATGAGACAGAAACAAATTTACAGAGTAAATCTCCCCTCAGTAACTCTCTCTTTCCAGACGTGCCGCAGCACTTTCTCATGACCGTTCTTGATGGAGATGTTGCATCCACCTCCTCCTGAAAGCAGCCCTTGGAGTGGCCTGGACATCCTGGCCTCTGGATGCTCAAGAAACATTGCCACCTCTTGAATTAGTCCCTGAACACCTTGTGTTTTCTGCAGGAAGAAAAAGTATGTTGGCCTGGTGCTGGTGACCTTCGGGCTCTGTTGAGGCCACTGCTGGAGGCAGCAGTTACACATTCAGGCATGTGCAACGGCTTTGCTGCAAGGTAAAGCCTCTTCTCTCCATCTGACTTCTGCTTCCTTCACTTTCCCCTTCCATCTCAGCAGGACCTCCTAAGAGATCACCATGGATTTTGTATCATATGTCACAAGCTCTAAGCATCTCTCTAAGAGAAGCTTGGATTGTTGCTGTGATCCTTGATTGAAACAACATGAGAAGTTAGAGCGCTAAGTGTGAACAGCTCCTCTGTCATGTCACTAGTTTGATTCTCATTGAGATCCTGTGCTTTATCCTTTTGGGAAATCTGTCATCCCTAATTAATCTTGGATTATGTAATATTTTGTGTAATTGCCTTATTGGTTGTTCTAAATGTGCAATCATTTATTGTTTTACTTATTCCGTTGCCTGGGTGGCATTCTGCTTCTTGAGAGAAACTCAGCCTTTACTCACGGGTGTGAAATCACTGGAGTTACTCCATGAATTCACAAATTCATTATGTCTTGTTAATAAAACTGGTTAAAGCCGTCTTTTGTAAGGAGTTTTTGTTTCATTTGGTTTCCCCAGAATGGAAAAGGAGAGAAAATATTAACCAAGCTTTCCTAAGCAAGATCATCTGTATTTTGCAGTCTTTTTGGCTCAGTGGTCAGAAGCGGCAGTCAGCGTGTCCCTGTTGCAAATCTGGCCTGGCCAGCACGCGAGGCACGAAAGGCTGGCACGAAGGCTGCTCCTTCCCTGCAGTAAACACGAGCAGCCCCCGTGCATGTGTTTGAAGTGGGACTGTACAGTCTCCCTGAATCTGAGCTTATTTTGATCATTTCAAAAGACCTCAGGAAACATCCCATGGAAAGCAGATGTCTCCGAGTTCCCCCGCAAGGGAAAGGCATTTTTGAGAGTCCAGGTCTAATCCATCGCATATAGACTTGCCTCTGAATTTCAGATATTTTGCTTGTAAGTAAAAGTACTGTTTACTTCAGCAATTGTTCAGAACATATTTTTGCATTTATTGCTTGACTCCTAAGGGCATTTTTGTCTAGAATTTTGAGCTATATCCCCTGCTGACGGCAACTCTGAGGTCCCTGTGCTGGTGCCAGCAGAGCCACAGTGCCTCACAGGGAGAGGTTACAGTCCACAGGATATAGCTCGACGTTGGCAACGGATGAGAAGAGAGATATTTTAATCTCTCTAACCAAAAAGAAATATCATTTCTGTTCTATAAATACACATGTCAAATTTCCATCTGCCCTCTTCAGTTTATTGCACAGCCCATATTGTATTTAAGCCTCTGCTGCAGAAGAGGTAGAAAATTTTGTGATTCTTCATCCTCTGTCTGGGAACAAAACCATTTTGAGCTTAATCTGTTCCTCTGCTATACCTGTAAAGAAAGAAGCAACCTCACTCCACCACTGATCTTATGAGGGTCTAGAGATCTCTGAACCCAATTACATCCTTCTTTTCCATTTCTTCCTTGTACTTAGGAAAGCTGGGGCTCATGAGAGGAAATCTGTCAGTAATATCTCCAACAAGGAATGGTTTGGGAAAGCTATATAAAAGCACCTTGTGGTGTGGCAGAATTTTCCTGCATCAAGACCTGATGCAAAATCCATTAAAGTACATGAGACTATTCCCATTGGCTTCAGGAGACTTTGGATCAGGCCTGAGTGAAGCTTTTTGAAGTAAGCAAGCCTTTCCTAGTGCGTGTTTTATTATCTTAGTATCTTTAAAATTCCTCCTCCTAACTTTCTGAAAAATCACCCTTTTTTTTTTTTCCAATTCTACCAGTCTCTGCAGAAAGTAAGGATTATCCAGGGTTAGGCAAAAGACCATATCACAAGCAATTGCAGAACAGAAGTACATTGCAAAATGAGAGAGATAAGAAGTGTCTGAGCAGCTGCTTTCTTAACATATCTGGATAAACCAGAATATCAAGGCAAATATTTTTCCTTTCTTGAGGAATTAAAAAAAAAAAATCCTAGGACATTTTGTTAAAGGCTTTTTCAAAGCAAAATATTTAGGTTTTCTGTCTGATTATTTTATTTTTATTAATTTATTTTCATTGAATGGTGGTATACTTAGTCTGACAACATGATTTGAAAAGAGAAATTGAAGTACTTAACAAAAAGAATATGTTCTGACTTTGAAATAATTTAATCGATTTTTTTTTCCCAAAATTTGTTTTGTGAAAACCAAGTGTTTCTTGAAGAATTTTTCCCTAACGCTTGTTGAGGTGTTGCTTCCATTGGAAGAGTCCCTTTTGGGAAAACCTCTGGTCTGTCTGCTGGCCCTCGAGCTTCACATGGTGGGATTTACTGGACCAATCACCCACGCAAAGAAACCACCGGGAGATCCCACTGCTGGAGCTCAGAAGCTCTCAGACACATGCAAGGAGGCCATGCAGAAACGGGGTTCTCAGCTGGCCGTTGTGGGTCCTGATGCTGCAGCAGTGGAGAGGACACGTCCACCAGTGGCAACATCAGCCTCTTTCACGCCCTGGTCTTCGCTCTGGTTCTCTTTAAGACAAGCACGCCTATGAAGAGAGGGGAAAGGCTTGCAGGCAGTATTAGATAATTCGGAAAGCACTTGGGAACTTGGAGGGAGTCATGTCGAACAAGGTGAGAGACTGGAGATTTTCAGGGCAGTTATTTAGCTTTTCAACACACTGGGCTTAAAGTGAGTGCTACTATTTTCAACAGTATTCACTGATGTCATCATAACATCTGCTCGAAAGCTGGTGGAATTTTTAGTGATTGATGCAGGTATATAGCTGCAAAAAGCTGATTTATTCAGGTTTATAATGTGCTGAGGGCTGGGTACCCATGGAGTTTTGGTAGAATCAGCCCGTGTTTGGACGCAGCGCTGCGGCACGGAGGGGTTAACCAGGCACTGGCATTTGCATTCTCAGCAGCACGGGTAATAACTGTTCAGGCTGTTACTCAGGAGCAAAGCTCGTGCGTGCGCTGGGATACAGCGCCAGAAGACTCAGGCTCTTGTTTTCTGTTCAGTCACACAGAAACGGTGTGTCTCAGCCAGCTGCGTTGGCACTATGTGCGCGCATGCACGGAGACATATACGCACATGTATATGTATATGCATGTGTGCCTTTATCAGGACGGAAGAGAAAGGCAAAAAAAAGAGAATGCGGGATAAAGTCATTTCAAAACCTGCAGTCCCTTTCCTCCTGGATTGCTTTCTCCTTTCACATCTGAAATATTTCCAGGGACAATTTGTCTTGCCTTAATCGCAAAAGGTAGTGCAGTGTCTCTGTAATATTAAAATCTCTCTTGATTTTCTGTGGATATTGTGTTCATTAGTAGGTTTCTCCTCCCAACTAGGCTGTAAATGGAAAGAGTACATACTAAACCAATTGCCCTACTTATGTAGCTACTCGGAGGAATGCTAAGATGGATTAACATGCATAACAGAAGGCTTATGACCCTGGGAGACAGAAGAACCTGAAATAACCTTAATATCCTGTCAACTTGCATTACCAAACCTCAGTGAACAAGAAGAGCCTATTTAGTAGCCTGTCTTGGAGGAAATATTCATATCTTTTATCTGGCTCTTTCCTCCCTCTTTTCAAATAGAAGTGTTGTTTTTATCTCACCTGACTTTGTTTTTCCGGGCATAATATAGTTGGGTTGCCCCCCACACAACACACATCCACTTCCCAAATATTACCCCTCCACACGTATAGGCTGTCTCAGCTCCTGAGATGTATATTGGTGCTGTTGTTGTGCAATGAAAACTGTGTCTTTACAGCACGATGCTGGTTGTGCAGAAGCAGCCTGCGGTCCTGGCAGCAAAGTGGACACAGGGGCTTGTTAGCCCAGTGGCCCAGCCAGGTCTGCGGCTGGTGGTGGCACGTCACGGCCATGCAGGGACATCAGGGACGTCACCTCTGCTCCAGTGTGCGTGGTGGGTGTGCAGAGCCCAGCCCTGGACAGTGTGGTGCCCCAGGCTGGGCAGAAGGAATATCAGTTGGCTTAAAATTTTGTAAGTCCCTCTGCATATAAATATTTGATCCTTCTCCATTAGTCACATCTGGGCGCTTCAGAGCCATCCCAACCAGAGAATTGTCAAAGTTGTAAGGGCCATAACATCCACACTAGTTTTTGCTCTGTATAGTCACTAATGCTTTTTGACAGAGAGAACGGCTTTCATCAAAACCCGGGTCAGTCGTAGCTGGTATCTGCTTGGGCATCCGACTTTGGTGATGTTCCCAAGGCAGGCGCTCGCACAGGTTCATCTCTCCTCCCAGCTGCCTCCATGCAGCCTTCCCAGCTGAAGTCTGTGTCACACTCACCAACGTTTTTTCCTTAAATGCCAGGATAGGCAGTGAAAGGGAATCGCTAGGGCAAAGATGGGCTCTCCCCTCCAATTGCAGCTTCCTCCTTGCTCTGCTTTAGTTGGTACCTCTCATTAATAAATGTAGGCTCAGTAAAAAACTAAGAAAAAATAGACAAGTTTGGGGAACAGCCCTGTTGTCACTCCCAAATCCGTGTAACATTAAGGCTGCATGTGCTTTAGCTCTGTCCTAGCACCACATAAATAAATAGTAATAGTAGTAAGTAAAGATGGAACACCCCTCGTTATAGACATTTGGATTTTGTTACGTATTCTCAGCAGAGAGAAATGCAGTCCTGCTCCATCATGGTACAGGCTGTGAAATTAAATACACCCCTTGGTGTTGAAGTGAAAACTGCCCCAGGTATTTCAGTCCCTTAATGTCCTGCTTGCTGGAGACAAGCAGCTCTCTGTCCATCAGGGTCCCTGATCCACGGGCAATCATCGGAGACATGGAAAGTGCCAGCCCAAAGGCCCATGCAGTTTTCACTGCTATTAGTTTTTCTGCCTTCCCTCACCTTCCCCACTGCGGTTTAAAAGAGGGGTTATTTCTTTAATTATAAAAAAAGGGGGGGTCTGAAGGGTCTGAAACGCATCTTGCAATTACAGAGTTCAGTCTCATTAGGACCCAGGAGCGCACAGGCAATTGCCTTGCAAGCAACCTCCTGAGGTTTCCTGCTGGCGTTGGGCGCGTAGGGAGCACCTTCCCTCATGGGGAACGTTGGTTATTGCCGCTCGCAGCACCTAGGCTGACGAGGAAGAGCCAACGCGCGCAGGGGTCGCCCCGGGGGGTCTCCTCGGGAGGACGGCGCCGGCCCACCGCGGCGCGGGGGCACCGGAGAGAAACCAGAGAGCAGCCTCAGGCCGAGGAAGAATTTTCCATGTCTACGGGGAAGAAAAAATGTGTTGAGCATATAAATAGGTCAGCAATGAAGCAATACGTTCTCCTATTGCCTTGCTTTCCTTGTTTAAATATAGAGAACACCAGAGGCTGCATTCCTGGTGAGAGTGAAAGCTTTTGGAGCCAAAAGCCCTCATTCCAAGTAGAAAATGAGGAAAAGCAACACACGCAAGCATTTTTTTTCTCATATGAGGGAAATTAAAGAATATAGTGAGAAGAAAACTTCATCTAGGATGTATATGGTATTTATTCAGGGTATGATTTTCAAAAGCAGCAATCTACCAATCTACTAGCAATCTCTTCTCAAGGAGCCGAGGGCTGCTCGCAGTGTGTTCTGACTTTGACCTCATCTTCTCCCCATCTTGTCTGGAAAGCCTTGGTCACATCTACCTGCAACTCAGCAGCCTCCTAAGCCCATCAGTCACATCCAAGACCTACACGTGATGCGGTGGGCTGGCCGCTCCATCCAGGCAAAGAAGATGAGGATGTTCACACGCCAGGGCTGCAAGGAGGGCTCCCGAAGATGGGAAATGTATTTTTTCAGCCCCAAGGAAAGTAGCAGCAGGCAAGGATGAAGAGTGGTGGAGATGCTCCATCTCACAGCAGCAAGTCTTGGCCACATGGCTTGCAGAACGGCACCTCGTGGTAATTAGCCACCGTCCCAGAGTGGAGGATTGGCCTTCAGAGTGCCCGCAGCAGACATTTTAATTAGACATACTTGCACCTGCATTTTATTCTTTTCACATAGAGGGGCTAAGCAATGTCCCCCCTTGCATGACCTGAAAGGGGAAATGCTAACACGGAGGAGGTGGTGGCGGGACCCCGGGCAAGCGTTGGCTGCTTGCTCACTGGCAGCAGAGGAGGTGACCGCGGGGAACAGGGAGACAGGAGCCTAATTAGAAGGTCATCAAGGCGTCCTCTGCCCTGCTCCCTCGCTGACCTCACTGATGAAGTGGCCTTCTTTACATCACAACCTGTCAAAAAATGAAAGCAATATATTTCCCTGGAAGCAGCCAGGATGGCCACGGGGAGGGAGCCGCCGCTCAGACGCCTGCCGGGCTCCGCGGCAGCCTCGTTGCAGCTCTGGAGTCACCACGGCGCTTCCCGGCACATATATTTTATATGAGTCCAGTTGCCGGTTAGTCTCTATGTTTATTTGTTGCACGTCATTAGGATGAGATTATTGCCTGGCCAAGCTTTTTGCATGGCCTGGAGTGACGGTCTGGCATTGGGAGAGGAGAAGAGCTGCAGACCTTGCACGGTCCTAAGTTAAAAGCTCATTTTCTGCTGCCCCTGCAGGGCCTTCCAGTTATGCATGAGGTTTCAAAAAAAACCTGCCACAGTACAGAGAAAAAGTAATAGTAAAATAGTAATGAATGAGGAATCCACCATGACCAACCTATGAGAAGACAAATTGCTTATTAACTGCCCCAAAGACAGAGGCAGATGGAGAAAGGTGGAGAAACTTTTTTGACTTTGATATGCTAGAAACAAAAGGGGAATCTCAGTTATTGATTGAGTAACATTTTCTCCACAACCTAACATAGATTTCATACAAGCCCTTTCTGCTCAGATTTCCTTCAGAGGCTGATATATTTCCAATATAAGGGCTACAGGAAAAAAGATTTTGTGAAAATTCACGTTGAGATTATTGCTGCTCAGTTAGGAATATTCTTTTTTATTTTTTTTTTCATTCTAGTTCAAACCAACAGACCATTGCTCTAGCTATTTTTCATAGTGAGGCATGTAAAATCTCTGGAAAAATCGGGAATGGTAAAGGGTCTCTTGTTTGACTTCTTGTTTTTGAGAAAGCAGGTTGGAAAGAAGGGAACATTACTACCTGCCCCTGGAAACACTGGTGCTGTGGGATGGAGAAAGGAGAAGGGCAAGAGGCTGAGGCGGGTGAGAGGCAGGGGAGATGTCTCCAGCCGAGCAGAGGAGTGGTGGTTGCCCAGGGCCGTTCCCGCTCCTCCATTTAGAGCTATTTTCCAGAATTCATCCTCTCTCAAGGCTTGTAATCCACCTCCAGATTCACCGGTAGGTTTTGTAATGAGACAGAAAGTCTGGCAAGAGGGAGGGTAGAAACTGTGCTAAAAAGGCCGTGTTTGCCTTCACAACCAGGCCGGAAAATGGGATGCTCTTCCTCTGCCCCCGGTCCAGAGAGCTCATTCGCTGAAGTGTCGCGATGAGATGCACAGTGGCACGTTGGTAGAGGATTAAATAATTGAAATAGTCTTTTCTGTCATGTTCCCATGTTTTCGTAGTGTCCCTTATGAAAAACTCTTGCCCATTATGGTGCCGTAAATCCTTATTATCTACATCTTCACAACCAGAAGCTTCCCATTATCCAAAAGAAGGGTGAAGCCCATGAGACATGCTAATAGCATTGCAAACTCCTTCTGTTATCTTAAACCTTGATTGATCAACCTTACTCAGTACATGATAGCGGGATAATTGAAGATGTCCCTGGATTAAAAAAAAAAAATACAGTAAGTACTTTAGCATCCGTAGCTCCATTTCCTTATTACCTAGTTATTGATGCTGCCTGGAAAATTTAGTGAAATCCTCTGTTTTGGGATAATTCTACTGATCTATATTTTCAGGGCATGTAAATAGGGGTTTCTTGTTTCTAGTATCTTTAGTGCAAGAGCAGGATCACTGCTTCTTGCAAACCCATCTGTTCCCGCTGCTCATTCACAACCTGCAGCCACAGTCTCCTGTCACCTTGCTGTCACTCCCAAATGCACTAATTGTAGGAGGACAATATAATGGATTGTTCACTAGTGGATTTCTATAGATGAAAAGTACAACTTGGGGATTGGTTCAAGAAAAACAACAAATTATTTTTATGAATTTAACAAAATCAGAAGCACACGAAGCCTGATTCTGATCTCACTTTTCTCTGTTGACTTAAAGCTTAGCAGAGCTGACTGATATTTTTGGATCATAAAGTCTCCTGTGACATTTTTGATCGCAAAGGTAATTTGGAGTGAAGAGTTCTGTAAATCTCTCTCTTTTTTTTTTTTTTTTCCCTGTATCCTTTCTGTCCTTTCTATGTCTTTTGCTTATTTTAGTGGGCCTACACAAGAAATCTCACAAGCCTTTTTTACAAATACTATGTTGTTTCTTGAGGGAATATTGACAAGCAATAGAGGAACAAAACAGTGGCAGTTTGGGCCAGGATATTCGTTGCCCAGAAGCTTTTATTTCTGCTCAAGTCATCTTCATCCTCTGAATCTTCAAGGTGCGGTAGATTCTGCTGCACCAGCTGACTGGTGAGGATAGTTGCTAAAAAACTGTGGCCAGTAAGGATTTGCATGTAAAAAAATGTGATTTTGGTGATTATTATTTAAAAAATAGGCTTTGACAAAAGTATTTAGAAAACAAAATAGATGGATGTAATATAAATCAGAGCGGAAAGCATCCTGTTTGTTTTTTTTTTCCATTGCAAGTTTTTTTTTTCCACTACAAAAATAATGAAGAAACAAAATGCTTTCCATTTTTCTTTTTCTCACACATTACTTTCTTTTTGAGTAAGGAAATAAGAAAATGAAGGAGAAGAAAAACCGCTGTCCGAATTGCTGGCGCCTCTTCAGGTGTTTTCCTGTTCACATCATTTGATGGTAATAGTAAATGCCTGCCACTGCTTGAGGAAGCACAGGGGTAGCACAAGCAGTGACCCCGTCTTTGCCACTGCTGGACTCGTCAGCAGATGATTTTTAATATGAAAACACTGGTAGCGTGGGCCTAGCTACCTGCAACCCAAGTGGTGCCCAGGGGCTGGCGCAGCTGGAACTGAGGCCAGAAGTTAGGCCACACAACCCACCTGGAAAGTGCTCAGTTCACAGCATTTTGCACATGTCCGTAGGGCTTCAGAGCAACCGCTTAACTTGGGTGAAGAAAACCCATTTCTGGCGACATGACCCGCCGTGGTGTTCTGCTGAAGACGAGTCAAAGGTAGCCAGTCTCCTTCTTCATCTATTTACTTTTTCTCTCATTATTAAACATAGAAAAAAGTTGATTTCAAAGTTTTCTGCCTGTTTCCAGCACCCTCCAGGGAGGCAGGAGTGTAAGATTACCTCCAGCTCATACCCTATTTCTGGAAAGGCACAAATCAGAGGTTTGGGAACAATTCACACAGGTTTACGGTGACGGGGTGAGATCCATTTCTGAAGTGCAGGGTGGCTATAGCTCCTTGAGGGCTGGCAGAGCACTCCAGCCCTTCAGCCTCATTATGTGTGTTTGCAGTGATTTATGTTCCAGTGATCGTCACAGCCAGCTGTGCTATATATGATGAATCTTACTGGAAAAAATAATTTAGCACTTAATAAATGTATTGCTTTTGGCTAAGCATGTAGGTACTGGGGATAGAAAACAACCAGAGAATGCCAAGAGTTTGCTGTATCAGAGGACTTTGAGTGGAGGACAAGAAGGAAGCAGTATTAGGAGAGCTCAGTTCTAGATGATAACTTGAGCCAATTATATGTGCCTCATTTATCTTCCAGATAAGGAGCAGTGAGAAATGGTTTTTCTATTTCCATAATCATGCCACTAACTAGACAAAATGTAGTAATCCATAATGAACTAGAAAGAGAATTAAATCAAGAACAGGGTCTTTTGATGACTTGCCAGTTTTCTCTGCCATCATTCATACAGGTTATTGACACAGGACTGATTTTTCATGCTTGCTTTAACAGAACGTCCTTTATTGCAGTTGAAAAATGGCAGACACTAATGTTTGCAGGCACATTTTGGTACCTTAATTTAAGATTTCCTCTGGTTTGCATGTCCTTAATTGTACCTATGAGTCAGGTATCTGGCAAATAATTTAATGTACAGACAACTGCAAATATTGCTCCTGCAAAACTGGAAGCTGGTATCCAACTCTGGATTCTGAAAACCACAAAGTGGATTTGCCTCCACTCCCAACATACTCAGTTTGCCACCCCGACGGTTCAGCAATGAAGGCAATGTATGAGCCGCCAGTTGCATATATTATTTTGATGCAAGAACCTGCAACAAGCAGCATGGCCCGTCCTGACACAGCTGGAAAGAATCAGCTGCCAGGACAAGGTGAGGAAGGGAAATCGAAGTCTCCTTCCCATCCCTTGCTCCTGAGCTAAGGAAGAACTCAAGTGTCCCAAGAAGGAAGATCAGCACATCTGCAGGGATGAATTTCAATGGCCTCTGACAGCGGCATCCTGCACTAGAAGAGGGAAGAGCTGAGTTTGCAGTGGCAATATAGAGAGCCTCGCACCCAGTCAGGCTTGAAACCATCATGACTTCTGAGGTTGACGCAGGGTGGGCAGAGCAAACCAGGTGTTTTCAGCTCCCTGTGGAGCAGTGTGTGCCTGGGCCACCACAAAAAAAACTGTTTCTGAGCTTTCCATTCCCCCAGCTCTCTTCTCTCCTCCCAGACATGCCTGTAATCTCAGCAGGCTGGGAGAGTAGATCTATTACCATATGCTGGAGACCAAGTTGCCAACTTGGAAGATTTTATTGCTTTTGCAGGAGACTAGACCTTTTCCCGATGAACTGTAAATCTCACTTCAAAAAAAAAATCCATCCCCACCCAATGATAAGCATGAGATCTCAAGGAAGAAAGAGTATTTATGCTTGAATCCGCTTGCAACTATTGATTCATGCTTTCCATGCTGACCATGGTTAAGGTTCAGACTCAGAGAACAGCCTCACAGGAACAGGGGTATTGGGAATGCTGCAGCGTGTTCATCGGAGAGGCGAGATGCCTTGAGGATTTTGAGCAACGGCTGCACCCTGGCAGCAGCGCAGATATTTTGGAGAGACACATAGGTCCCCAGATGGTGTGCTCGGTTATAAAATGCATCAAATTGCTTTTAAAGGCAATTCAGTTTTATGGGAAGCAGCATCACTCCGTAGGGCTGGCGTCACAGACCAGCTCTGGCCACTGGGAGACGGCGCTTTCTCAGGGACACCATAAAGCACTGGCCTTGAAATGGCCTCATCTGCTGATTAAAAAAAAAAAAAAAAAAAGCAAGGCAGAGCATAAATGCATCAAAAATTATTTTAAAAAATGCAGAGCAGGAGATAAGGCTGGAGGCTGGCAAAGTTCATGGCCAGCACTGGGTGGGCATTTCCTTCATGTGAGAGGCACAAGTCGGTCCTGACAAGCAACCTCTCTGTGAGGACCCCACGGGACTGGGATCAAGAGGCTCTGGGGCATCAAGAGAAGGGGCTGAGCCCTGGCCGGGGCGGCCACCCGGCCCCATGGGTGCGGGCGAGCGCGCCTGCCCGCGGCTTGCTTCGCTCAGCGCCTCCAGGGCCTCAGCCCCATCACTACGCGCACCGCTTACTGCTTTTAAATCTTGAAAAAATTGTGTGGGATGGCAAAACCACTTCGCAGCCAAATCTCGCGGTAAGGAATAGCGAGGAATAATTTTTCCTTTTCCAGCTGCCAGCCTGGGAACATACCCATTCCCAGGGCTGCAGGCGGAGCATGCAAAACTGGAGTCCTGTTTCTGCATTGCTCTGCTAAACCCACCAATTCCCTCTAGGACCCTCAGACCGACTCCTACCAAGCAAGACCTGAGCCCTCCACCCATGCAAACTCTGTGGTGGGAGATGGAAAATCTGTTCAGCTCAGGGCTCTAAGCCAGCACTATCAGGTCTCTCTACAATGCCTTGCTAGCTATTCCCATCCAAGCCTGCACGAAGGTCTGCAACGTTAAAAACCATGACAGTTCTCTTCTAATTTTATATTTTATTAGCATTACTCAACCACTAAATAGGCAGTATGTAAAGATGAAAGAACGGGATGGAGAAGAAAATGAAAAAAAATCAGGAAGCAAACTTCTGGGTTTTTGTTTTTTGTTTTTCTTTTTTTTTTTTTCCTCTCCAAAACCTGGTCTCCAAGCTTTTGATTTCATTTGAGGAATGAAATCACTGCCATTTTGAGGTGTGCAAATCAGCCACTTCTGCCATAGAGCCAGCAGAGATTTAGCACCATCATTTAGCAAACTACTCATAGATTAAAGGGGCTTGTCCTTTTCACTTTGGCTTATTTATGATTTTCAAACAATAAAACATTCAGGCAGAAATTATGGCTCCATGAAGCTGCAGATATGTCCATGCTCACCTCCTGTGAATGCACCTGAGGGCTGGAATTTCATTGGTTTGACTTCAGGAAAGAATCTGAATGGAAGCCAAGCAAACATTGGATCTAGACCAGCCTAGGTTTAGGGCAGGTTTATAACAAATTCCCTTGCTCTGAAAGTTGAGGCAAGAGGCAGCCCAAAGACCCTTCCCTTCTGTCTTTGGCTCTAGGCTTCACAAAATCCAGAACTGCCCGAATGTTTACGGGATTTTAGTAACAGCTCCAAATCCAACACCATCGCATGGTAACTAGACCACACGAAGAGTAATCAGTGTGGAGGAGGGGTAACTGTATCTGTGATCTTTATTAAAGTGTCATTAAGCACCTGCAGAACATCATCCGTACTCTGCGAATGGGCCAGGAGCCCCAGGGGAGCAGAGTCCCGGGCACTGCTCCTGCCTGCCCTGCTTCCCACTCGTTAGCTGGGTCGGCACGCTCCTCCTTGCCTTCGCCATCCCCAGGTCGGTCCTTGGGCTTCGTCCTAGAGCTCTGCAACTTGCTGAGTTGTTGCTGAGGCTGCGGGGCCAGGGGGATGGTCCCTGTCTACAGCCAGACGTTGGCAGCGCACGGAGGTGTCCTACCTGCCGGGCCCACCCAGGCTTCTTCCCTCCCTCCTGGGGCGAGTTCCATCATTCCCAAGGCTCTGGGAAGTGAAAAAATAAAAATAAAAATTAAAAAGAAAGAAAAGGGCAGTGTGTGCTTGGAAAGAGACGCTTGAGCAGTTCCCCAACCTGTAGGGTGAATGTTTGCTTGCACATATGGGTCTCCATGGAAAAGCTGCTTGATTTCTCCATGGAAAAGCTGCTTTGGGGCTTTGCAGGGGACTGTGGATTTCCTCGGACAAATTATCATCAGGTAAAAGAAACAGGATGGTCACCTTTGTGTAGGGGAATCTGCTCTGCAAGTGCCTGCGGTGCGTGGGGAGCAGAGGACACGTCTTGTGGCAGAGTCGAGACACGTTCAAGATGACTTTGTCCTTGTACTGTAGGAGGACGGTCACAGGAGGACAGTCATGTGTGAGAACGCGTCGGTTAATCCTGCACTGGCCTGGCCTATAGCCTGTGTAATAGCTAACACATTTCAGAACACGGCTCTCCTTGGCCAGAATAAGGGCCTCATGGGGTTTAATATCATTTTCATTAATGTGGCTTCATACATGGTTTTATTTCACGCAGGCAAGCCCCAGTGGTACCTGCCTGAGCTGCCATGCTGCAATGCCACACTAAAGGAAACCCAGCATCTCCAGCCCTGGTATCTGAATGCAGTTCCCAGGATCAGGGACTGCAGTTTGGCTGTGACGGTGGCCTGAAGAGCAGGGGGTGAGGAAGATGCTCTGTAACATGGGCAGAAAGATAGGTGAGAAAACTGGCTGACTGTATTTCCCTTTTGAGCACAAAATGGCAGCACAGCAACATCCAGTGTTCCCAGTGTCTAAATCCAGTGATTAACAGGGCAGAGGGGTTCTATCAAAGGAATTAAATCCCTCAGTTATGCGTAAAGCCTCCCAAGTGAATTATTTTCTGTTACTAGAAGCATTTGTCTTTCCAGGAAGGTGATATTGGGCCTCTCTGAAATACAGACAGGTGAAATCACATCCATTCGTTATGGTAGACCCCGTGTCTCTTTGCCAAGAGTGACAGCAGACATCAGGCCGTTCCCTGGGACTTCTGGAAAGATATGAGAGAAGCTGAAAACCTCCATTCAGGGTTTGGCTGAGCTGGATACAGGACCATGTGCCATTATGGCTCCTGGCGATGGGTCTCCAGAGCAGAGAATGGGAGCAAGGGGGTCCTTTGCCCTCCAGTGTTGGGTGTTGTGGGTCATGCAAGGTTATTTTTTTTTCTGTTTTCCTCCTGTGAATGGGATGAATACCCTACCTCCCGGGAGAGCAGGAAGGAACCACTCTGAAACCATTTCCCTTGATGTAATTCCCTTCAAAACTGGAAATAAACAATAAACTGCCCCCTTCCATTGCCTCAATAAAAGGGGCCAGCCCAGATGCCGAGATAACGATCAGTAACAAGACCCTTGCACCAAATTAATGAGGCCTTTTCAAATGAGGCCTTTGTCCCTTTGGCATTTGCCTTAAATAACCCAGAGTATAATGAATGCCGCTGAACTCCTGGCATCACAAACGGGCCTTCTTGGGATGAAGCTTAATGGGCTGACGAGGGATGCTTTGGACAAGCTCCAGAGACGTCATTCGTCAAGCAGCACGCAAGGTCCTGCTTGCGCCCCTCGTACAACCCTCTGAAAGAGAGGGTATCCGGGCCAGATCTGGACTAAACTGAGCAGAATCGAGCCTAGCCAACGATCACCTCCATGAGCACCACCCTGTAGGGGTTCATACCCCACAGGCTAGGCGGAGGAAGCACAGGTAGTTACTGTTTCCATTAATTAGTGTCTCGCAGCCAGAATTTGCACAGGTGAGCCAAGGGATTCCCCTTCATTTCTGTTTGCAGCCTTATCCCACAAGATGCCAGGCGTCCCCGTCACCCCAGCCGTTCTCCTGGCTGATATTTAGGTGTGATATTTTCCTATGTCTCAGGCTGGGTGTTTGGAAAAGAATTTTCTTACATTTGTTCTTATCGAGCTACCTCCCTGAAGGTGTCAGTGAACATTATGGGGGGGACTCAGAGCTGCCTTTTGATGGCTCCAGTGGAAGTGGAGGAGAGCAGAGAGCAACTCCCATGGCCCAGCTCAAGGGATGACCTTCTCCGTTGACATTCACAAGTGATTTTGATGATATCCTTCAACTGCCCTAATTGTGCGAGCCCTCATTCCCTGTTTCTTTCTGGATAGACATTCCCTCTGGAACAGAGAGACTTTTAGGGAAGACTTGCATCGCCTTCCAAGGCTGCCTATACTTGCAGGGTCCCCCCACGGTGGGAAGGGTATGTACGTGCCAAGAGGGTGTCGAATTAAGGGTTTTACATGTTAGAAATTGTAATGAAGCCGAGTGACTGGTGGCAGCGTGATGTGTTCCCGGGGAGGCTGGGCAGCCCCCATCCTCGGAGGCTCCCAAGACCTGGATGAAGGCGGATAAAGCGCTGAGCACCCTGGCCTGACCTGGCGGCCGCGCCGGCTCCGGGCACGGCCAATCTCCCCCCGTGACCCTGCGATGAGCCGGGAACCCCGGGTCAGTCCTATGTAAATGGGGCTTAATCGCTTAATTGCTGTACAGAGACAGACCAACCCCCACTGCCCGTGCCTGCTCTCGTTGCCGGATCACCCTCGCGTCCAGCTTTTGCCAGGGACACCACCATGTCCTTTGTGCACTGCCAGAAGCCTCCTACCTTAGGTGTGGTATATCTGTCAAAATAACAAAAATAAACAAATACTGCCAGAGTTTAAAATGGAGTCAATGATGGAGTGATTTACACAAACCCATCAACAGTAGTTGGAGCCTGAACATGCAAACAGCAAATAGCCCTGAATATGCTAATATGTTTTAGAATGGTCATTTCCAGTTAGCGCTTGAATCCAATACCCTACTTAGCTTAATTAGAGATGAAACAAAGGCGTGTTTGAGCCCACGAGAGTATTGAAGATGCAGGGTCTCTAGCACAGAGCGCTGCTGCTCTCCAAAAGGCAACAGCAAGCAAAGGGTCTCAACATCCAGCGCTGGTAGAAACTGATCCCAGGAAGCCAATGCACTGGAAACGTGCGCTGTCGAACCCCTTTAAGATGCTTGGAGTTGGGAGCTGAAGGGTTACAGTGAGAGTGGTATTGCTGGGGGGAAAGAAAGCAGACTGACAGCTTAGGAGCTTTTTATTTATTTATTTATGTGCAGAACTGATTTGAATGCACAGGTAGCTATTTCCGAGCTGGTGGCACAAGGGTTAAAAGTACCATGTGGCTGTGCAAAGTGGCCAGGCAAGACAAAAAAAAAAAAAAAAAGGCATAATTTCCAAACCTTCCTCTTTTCTTTTCTTTCTTTTTTTAAGACAAAGTGGGCACAGCCCCCACACAGGCATGAGGAATGGGAGCAAACACTGAGGATGCATTTGGCCTCATTTGTACACGCCTCATTTTCCGGGATCGATTTAGCAAAGCGCTCCGAGGATTTCATTGTGAATGAGGAGAACTGGTGCTATCAGCTCCATGGAAACCCGGCGAGCGCCTGCGATTGGGCAGGCGGTATCCAGGCTCGGCAGCGATACCTCCAAAAGTGCAAGGACTGTTAATATTTAACACAGCACGGGGACGTGGTAAAACCTAGCAACCCCACAGCAGTTGTTATGCAATTCTCCATTATTAGCTCAAAGGGATTAAGCATCTTCTTAACGTTTTCTCCCCTATCTACATTTCTATATGATGTGTTGTGTTTTGTTCATTTTTTTCCCCTTCCCTGTTATTAAACCTTAAAGTAGGAAGAAACAAAAAAAAGGGATATTACATAATATGGATTTATAGTCAAATCATAGCCCTGCTGTTTTGAAACTGTTTGAGGGGCCCAAGGAGATAGCTAAGAAAAGACGTGATATGATCATATTTTTTTCTTCTCCTTTCTTCCATTTTGTAACTCACCGGCTAAATACATTAATTTGCTCCAAGATCTGTTGGAGCTCATCTATTCCTGAGCCATCAGGTAGGCAGGATCTTTGGCAGTTGGAATTCCATGATGCAGGTCTGACAGCGTGCAAAAAGCAGGAAAACACACTGTCGTGATCGCCCCATTAGAAGACCATTTTTTAGCTAGGACATCCCACCAGGTTTCCATAGCCTAGACCAGCACGAGGGGTAACAGTGACCCCTCGGCACGTGGGGTAACCCCAGCAGCAGACTCCAGCTGGGACATGCTCTGTGGGAATACTGACAGTGCTGGTACTCCTGGGTTATAGTGCTCTTGCTCTGCTATTTTTTCCTCACATTTGATAGCGCAACCTAACAGAGATGGGGCGATTAAAAGTTACACCGCAGTATTTCTCAGGAGAGAGCTACTGCCTTTATGTTCTTTTTATGTTCCTAAATGCAGCTTTGAACAGCTCACCGAAGCATCTTCCCAAGTGGTGCTTGGCGGACGTCCCCTCTTTATGGCCACCCTACATGGTGCTTCACCATGGACGATCCACGCTCCTTGCCCAGGAGCAAGCCCTCACGCAGCTCCCCGTGCCGTTGTTCTTGGGCTGAAAGTTGGAACCAGTATTGCTTTATCTTATTGTGAGGATAAATACAGGCCTATTAGGCCTGTGTAATCACATCTAAGGTTCCCAGAAAAATAACAGACTTAAAATACCTTCAAAAAACAGTCTTTCACTCCCAAGGAACACAATTGCACTTTCCAGGCTATTCTTACGTATTTTATTTACATGGAAAAGGGACCTTCCCTTGGCCTCTGAGCCAGAATCCTTGGAAACAGGATAATATATATTGTCTGGAACCTTTTTTCTTTTCTTTTCTTTTTTTTTTTTTTTTATGTTAGCAAGCTAACCACCCTAGGAAAACAAGCCATAAATCAATTGAGAGCCTAACCTACAGTTTGCCAATCTGAAAAGCAGACTCTGCCCCAGGAGTGCAACTGTAGTTTGCTAAAACAACAGGGAAAAAAAAAAAAAAAAAAAAAAAGACATTCTGTCCTGCACTTTGTAATTCAGCAGAGCTGCAGAAACAGCAGACGCACAGAGGTCCCTCACAAGCTCCATCATCACCTTGAACCACTGTCTCCTCCGAAGTGGTAAACACACTGTCAGGATGCAGCCTCAGGCTCAGCTGGAGAGAATTAGAGCAGCTCCGGCCCCTATAAAGGGAATGATGATCCCTAGTAGAGGGTTTTTTGCTCTTGTTTCTTGGTCTGTTAGCAGAATGAAGACTTTTTTGCTTCTGCTTAAGGAGACAGTGTTATGTTTTCCTGGAGCTGGACCTGGTAAGGAAGCGTTAATGTTATTGCATGAGCCTTAGATTCAAGGAAGTTCAAAGTCAGTGCCACGGAGCAGTGTGCTGCTCCGCTGTATCCTGAGAGGAAGAACTGCCCACCATTGGCACAAAATTGAGGAGGAGGTGACAGGGAAAAGGTGCTCTTCAAAGTGCTTGTAATGGGTCACCAAGAGAAAAATTTGCTACCGAGAAATGCTTGTATTGCTTCAGCACCTCTGATATATGTATATTTAATTGGGGCTCGTGGGCCCTTGCAACCCAAGAGCAGAGTGCTGCAAGCTGTGGGGTACCTGTTCTTGCATCAAGCTAAATGGAAGCCAAGACAAGGCCAAGAAGTTGCTGTGTTGAGGGTGGCTGGGACTGTTACAAGAGCTGTCTGAAGGAAGCAAGTAGGGTTAATGCTGCAGGTTTCCCCATAGATTCCTGCCATTATTTAAATATAAGAAACGCCTCCTTCTCCCCTCACTTTGAACAAAACCAGCCCCCAGCCAGCCAGAGCAATGGCTTGTATGTTTAATACCTTTTTTTGCACTTCATTAGTGAGGGCCTCAAGCATACTATGTCATCAATGATGACATAAGGAATAGAAGTAGTTACAGGGCACTATAAGCAGAAGGGAAATGAAGCTATTTAGCGCACAGGCAGAGATGGGCATTTGGGTAGAGGCAGGGATTTTTTAATTTAAAAAATGGAGAAAAATGCCTTTCCTGTGCTGGAATAAATGCCAAGGCAACTTCCCTTGGCCCTTTGGCTCGTGAGCACACGCAGGAGAAGCGTGCACCTCCCTACTGCTGTGTGCTGTGATAAAAGCAGAATGGCCAAGGGGGCAGAGTCATGTTTTTACGTAAAGATTGTTAAGCCAGACCTGCCCTAGAGCTGTAAAGCTTTCAGACACTGAATCCAGCCGGTTTTGTGGGCTTATTTGCTGAGGTGTGGTCCCAATGTGCTTTGGTTATTTTAAATTTCATCCACTTTTCTATCACTTTGATTTCTTGACTTCTGGCTATGGAGAGGGTTAAATAGCCTGTTAGTTGTAAGTGTTTGATTTGCAGAAAAACAAATGTGGGCATTTTTGTGGTGTTCGTGACTGGCAAAACAATCCTGATTTCTGTTAGTGATTAATATTTGGAAATAATCTTTAATTATTTATGCAAATAGACCTTACCCTGTCCTTTTCTATGAATTGCTCAGTTCCTGTATGTGACATACTCCTAATTACTACCTTATGGTTTTTCACCTGCATCTCAGACTATTTCCTCTGTTTTTAAGGTTGGATAGTGGAAAGGTTTTTTGTTTGGTTGGTTTTTTTTTTTTTTTTTTTTTTTTTTTTTTTTTTTAACATATGGCAGGAAAGGCAGTAGACAGTACAACAAATGCCATGGACTGATAAGAAATACAGGATCATTTTTCATTCCTCCATCTTTTCGGCCTTATAAATACTTTCAAAAATAAGGGAGGAATAGTCTTAAAAACTTAGCAGCAAATGAACGTGGTTTTCATTCCCGTTGAGGGCCAAAGCAACCTGACCACACTGGAGAGCGAGCACATGCTCTCAGCGGGTTGAGCTCAATATCCCTGGCTGAAGCTCGCAATGAAAGTCTGAGCAAACCATAGTGGAATGAATTTTTTTTTTTTTTTTTTTTTTAATGTATATTCACTGTAACTTCCATTTTCTTTGGAGGCAATGCCAGTGCTCTGCAGACAGATCAGAGACAGGGCTCTTGATATTTTAAATAACATAGTACGCTGTGCAATATAGCGCTGCATTGCATTAGCTTGCTGAAGTGTGGGAAAGACCCATCTCCACTACTTATTTTAAAGGATAGGATGCAAAAGCTAGATGAAAATTTCCTGTATACTTAGTTAAAGAGTTGGAAAACAGCAGATGCTTTTAGCATGCTTTGAGCTAGTCCATTTCAAGTCATTCAGTACTGTGCTTTCCAGCTAAAAGGACGAGGATCTCAGAAACTGGCATCTAAAAGCTTTGTAAGTTCTTCCAACAGCCATCTTGGAAGACAGAGAAAGCTCCAAGGTGGAAGGAAAAAGTCAGAGGTCAGATAACTTTCCATAACAAACTGCTCTAAGCTGGCATTGAGGCTGGAGGACTCCTACTCATTTCCAAGCAGAACGTGAATAACATATTCCCTCTATTTCTTTCTCAGATTGTCAACAGGTCTAATAAATTAGATTCACATATTAGTTGTAGGATGTGATGGCAATAAAGGATCCAAGTCTGTGTGTTTATCTCTGCATGTTACTTAGAAATTTGAAGTGGTGGCAGAGATCAGAAACCAGCTGCAGGTTCAGCAGAGAAGGTCCCAGCCTTCCTCAGGAAGGACATGGGCTCAAGCATGGAGCCCTTGCATAGGTTACCCTAAAGATGTTGCACTGGGTAAGTGGGAAGGCCCATTTCTATCCTGTCTTTATTCAGCACCCATTACTGGGGCGGGGGGGGTGGACAAGGGAAGGAAAATCAGTGAAATGCCATTTTTCTAGCTGCCAGTAATCTGGGGCACTAGATGTTAACCTTTCTCAATATGCCTCTATGATTATATAGCTTTTTGAACCCATTTATAGCTCTGGTGTCCGTAACACCTTGTGGCAGTCACGGGCTGATTAGCATGCAGGAAGAGAGATACAGGCCAACTGTGTTTGGGTAACACAGAGCAAGTTCTTATAAATGCTTTTTCTTCTCCACCTTAACCGGAGAACAGACATCAAATGGTATCTGGCCTGATTCCAAAGCAAATAAATGATGCTGATGATCAAAGAGGAAATGCTGTTGTCCTTAAATAGTCAACCATTGTTCTCAAACTTCCTGCAATAATCTGTGCCTTTTTACCCAAAAAGATTCTTGACTGTGTTAGATACTAACACGTCAGCAATTCCTGAGATTTCTCTGATGTCTGCCAGCTATTTGTTTGTAATGCTTATGATTATCCTTTTTTTTCTTTGAATAATCCTGTCTCTCATGCAGTGCTGAAGTGTACGGCATTGTGTGGCATTTGAGAGCATAAAGTGGTTTTTCCATGCGACCTCCTAGATAAAATAACCATAAGGTTGTACCCTCCTATAAAGCTTGTGACTGACCGTCTGGCTCACGTCAGGGAAAAATATGACCTAGAGAGAAGCTACATTAGTGACGAAGATGAGAATTTGTTGAGAAGGAATTATCCAGATGCTCTTTCTCTCCTACATCTTGCTGGGGTGGAAAATATTGTGGGAGGAAGTTGAAGGCTCCAGGAGAAACTGTCAAGCTGACAGATCAGTCCAAACAGGTCAAACAAGGATATAGGATGGCTAAGTAAATAACTCAAAAGCTGAGGCGCATGGGGAAGCACATGACAATGCCAACAGTGAACAAAAACGATGGGAGTAATGGAGACCTTCACACCTCTAGTTGTGTCTAGGGATACGCAGCTGCTCACAAAGGTAACTTGTAGGAGAAATTACAGAGGCAAAACCCAGAGAGAAGTGTGATTGAGAAGGCAGAATAGCCCAGAAACATATGGTGTGATGTCCAGCATGCTATAGAAGAGGCTTTGGCTGATGGTGATCTGAAACAGCTGCTCAACAACTTCAGGGTAGCAGAAAATAGAGAAATCCATTCCCTAGGAGGGGAGGGAGCATCTCAATCCTGACGGGGGGACTGTGCTGAACTGAACAATAGCTTTCCATCGCGAGAGGCTGAGTAATGGCAGGAAACGTCATCACGTAGGATAATGACACATGATCCATGGCCACCCACAAGCCTGTACTGGGTGAGGATGCAACACCGCAAGACATGGATGCAGGCCAAAAATGTTGGTTATTGTCTTGAGCTGGAAGTAAGAGTAAAGCAATAACCTTCAGCCTGCAGAGCATGAATCCTCACGGCAGCCGTGTGTTTTGTCTACTGCTATTTATTACTACTCATGGTGTATGAAACAGGGATGAACACAGCTCTGGAGCTCACGGGCACAAGGAAAAGACATCTGGGAAATGTGTGTTCTACCCCGTCATGAATTCCATCTTCTAGGAGCTGCTGCTTTTTTCTTTAATTATCCTCTTCTAGCTTTTCCTCCTGTGTAAATAAGTTGGTGACTGGTGCAAAGAAGGGATGTGACAGACCCATCCTAATCAACATTTGCCTGTAATTTGCTTTTGAGCAGCTCCTTGGCAGGTTTAGATCCATGCTGTGCTTGGGGGCCTGCAAGGAGCAGGTTTTCCCAGAGCCTATCCAATTTACTAATTAAACCTGTGCAGGGCTGCCCTTGGAGGCCCTGGCCAGGAACTGCAGCGCAGGAGTCCATCTTTTGATGGAGGAGCTCATCTTTAGAGGAGGGCTTGATTCTGCATTTGTGTTTTGCTCAGGAATATTGGCCCAAGCCAGCTGTGCTGGGGGAAGCTGGCTGCTTCACCCGGCTGCTTCATGGTGTCTTCAAAGAAAATATTTCCAGATCCTTGAGTGGTGTTCAGTGACATAGTCCTGTGTTCCTGCAGCGGCCGGTGATGATGCTTGTGTGTCACTAAAAAAACTGAAGCATGTGCAGCCAAAATACATTACAGGATTTGAGGATAATTTGACATCTTTGCTGCTGGGTAGTTCGATCAGCGTATCTTAAGTTATGCTTACAAATATGCCATGACCTACAAACACTTCTATAATGGATTTGAGCCAGGAGTGAGTTTTGCTTCAGTGAAGTAATTATTTATTCATTTAATAGGAATTCGTGGCTTTCAGATGGGAACTCTGTATAATTAAAACCATGGTCCCTGCCTCAAGAGGTTTCCAATTTGAAAGATGAAGCAAGGGCTGTGCCAGAAGAAGTTGTGGGAATCCCATGTGCCCAGATAGGATGTTCAGAAAATTATATTTTTCAAAATATGAGTTCTTTTTATGCAACACGAGGCAGTGGCAGTTTAGGGCTAGTATGTATTAAAGTGTATTTAATGTGAGGCTGTGCGTTCCATACAACCCCCAAGCCAGGCTGCTCACTGCAGCCACCCCATGGAGATGGCCCTGGTCTGACCACCAACCTGTGCATACTTGCAGACCCTCCTAGGGCTTTTAAAAAAACTGCTTTTCTTGATTAGGTAGGAAATGGTGAAGTTATAATGACAGTGACCTACTTTGCATCGCGGCGTGATGCCAAATCATCGCAATCGTGATGATTGTAAAGATCATCTCAGGACTTGTGTGCCCCAAAGCTTGGCAGTTATTTATCTAATCACATAATTTGGCTCCATAAAAGCTACTCCCTCTCTGTACAAATCCTGTGTCTCTTTGAATGGATTATTGTGCTTTGCAACAGAACCAGAAACTGCCGCTTAAACAGAAGCTTGGTCGTTATTGCTATTGAAATAGAAAAGGAAATGGGTGCTTGCTCACAGCGAGTCATAGCTCATAGTCATAGTCATGGCTCGGTTTAATTGCTTAATGTAAAGCGCAGGACTGGGAATCCCAAGGGGTGGATTTGCAGCGAGGGCACCCTCCGGAGCAAAGCCGCACATGGCAAAATCCAGTGCGGTAGCCTGAGGTTGGGAACGGGCTGGGCGGAGGCATGAGGAGTACATGTCATTCGTGATGGGCCTGGCAAGTCCCAGAGCAGGAGTTTCCTCCTGGAAACCCAGAGCTGGGACACGGGCGCTGGGGATGCTCCTGCGTGTGCAGTGAGTTGACTGCCCTGTGAGCGTGATGGAGCCTGGCGGCTCGTGTGCCCCTGAGCACCCACGTTCGGGGATTCCTGCTGCTCCGGCCCAGGAAAGGCTTTATAGCTCCAGCTGGGGACACACACGCAGGTCTTACGGCCTGAGGAAGAGTACGGGTAGTTTAAGCAAGTACTTGCTGCTCTGCCCCTCCTGGTGAGCGACGGATCCCACGTTTCCTAGCAGTGACTCAGCACCACAGAGCTGCCCTGCTCTGAGGTCTGTCCGCAATGAATCCAGCCATGAATCCAGCGACAAGATTGTTTTTTAGCATGCCTGCAAAATTGCTTTTATGGGGGTGATATGTATGACATGACTTCAAAATGTGCCCCTTGCTTGCATGTCAAGGCAGCACAGGCAGTTGTCCCAGCACTGCTAGGAAGACCTGGAAATTGGGGCATTTGTGCTGGGTGCTTCCAGGAGCTGGAGGAGATCCCCATGCCTTGGTCTGCCAAAGACGACACTTCCCAGCCCTAAGCCTGCCTTCTCCAAAGAAACGTCCCTCCAAGTCCTTTCCCCATGAGTGAGGACTTTCTTACGACACTCCAAAAAAATGCCCTTTTGTGCTATAATGAGGGACTCGGGCATCAATCCTGCACGCCCAGAGTCCCCACAAAGGCACCCAGACGCCGTGAGCCTCCAGACGGCAACGTATTCAGTCTAAGCGGAGCCTTGTTTTTCGTGCTGTGACTGGGAAGCTCCCAGCTATTCCCCTTGCTTGCTTAGCAAGCAGCCGTGGTATGTGGAAAGGCATATTTGTCATGTCTCAGCCAGCCTCTTGGAGCAACAGTCGCAGGTCAGGTTAGTTACCTAATTTATATGTCAGGGGCTGCAGGAATGAATCAACTGCATTTTTTTTTGTTGTACTTTTCCAGACAGCAGCTTGATCTTCCCGGCATGCTGAGCCCTAGGAGTTCCCTCGCTTTTGTGATCATTTGCAATATTTCCCTATTTGGCTGATGCTCTAGCAATTCAAACAGGAGGAGAAAAAAAAAAAAAAAAAAAAAAGGTGCTATCTGCCCAGAAAGCCACTGTCTCCATTGCTGGTGAATCTTTTCAAGCTGGCTCCCTTGCGCAGAGCCTCCTGACGGGGGGTGAAACCAATGCATGCAGACATACATGCCTGCACCATTGCACGCACTTCCTGCAGTGTAAGTGACCTGTGCGCATGCAAAAGGGTGCGAAATTTTAGAAGGGCAGGAAACTTCACCCAGGTGTAAATAAATAAATAAATAAAAATAAAATAAATAACAAGCGAGACCTAGACCTCCCTTGTCCCATTGCAGCCAGTGAGACCTGGCTCTTGTGAAAGCTGATGACCTGATGGTGCTGACTCCAAGCCAACACATTCCCAGAGCAGGATTGGAGCTGCCTGGCACAGATACCCTCCTTGGGACTGGCAGTGATTGCATCCTAGAGGTTTCAGGCAGACCTCTCCCAGCATATGAACATGTGTTTGTTTATGCCCTGCCATATGTGTTTCTGGAGCTGGATAGGAAACCCTCGGTGATGGAGGCAACAGCTGCAACAAAAAACTGTAGGCTGAGCAATTCCCTAAACTCTACTGGCTCTGCTTAAAACCCCCTCCTGCAAAATGGGTGCAGTAGCCCTGGAAAAGGAGCCCTTGCTGCGGTGTGCGGAAGAGGGACCGAAGCACCTGGGTGCTCTTGTTTCTCCAAGAGATTAGTGTGGGGGCCACCGGGGGCTTGAGGCTTTAGCCCGCGTCCTTGGCAAGGTGCTGCTTGCTGGGGGCAGGAGGGGCTCTGATCCCTGCACGTACCATGGTCTGGTTGGTGCCCAAAGCCAATATGAGGAGCGGTCTGAGGCCCACAGTAACTCATGGAAATAAAAAGGGCATCAGGTGGGTGGGAAAGAAAATGAACCCTGAGCAGCTGAGTTTGCTGTGGCGAGGAAACAGAAGAGCTGATTATTCGCTGTTTGTTTTGCGAGATGAAACAGGGGCCCTTGGCTGCCGCTGGAAAATGCGGCTGGGCAAGGGGAACGCGCGCGGCCCCGCAGGGCGCTGCGGCGCGCGCTCCGCCGTCGGGCTGCGCTTCTCCCTCGCTGGAGACCTGGACCCGGCCCAAATCTCACAAGTAACTTAGAGCCAAATATTTTTGAGGTTGGTAATGAGATACCAAAGCATGACTTAAAAAAATAAAATAAATAAAAAGCCGCCCTATCCCGCACCCCCTGCAGGGGCTCACTCTTTTATTTTTAATTTATTTATTGTTTTTTTCCCCGTAGTAAACCAAGCAATTTGGAAATGCCTGTCCACATGGAGCCTTCACTTGGGGTTGATTGCATGAGATCATGTCTCTCCAAATCCCAAATTCCTGCTGGGCGTTTCCCACTTTCCAACACCCTAAAAACCCAAAGAGACCCCATGAAGGTCCCGGCACCCCCCTGATTATGCCGGCTCCTGATGGAGATAGATGCTGGGAGACCATCAGGCTGTCGTGGAAAGCAGCACTACAAAGATTGCAGACTTCCAGGGAAAACAAGCTTGGAGCATGCCTGCACCAGGGAAAGGGTTAAACGCTTTGGTTTTCCCTGGGTATTTATGATTCATGCCAATCAGATCTGGAGTGATCGCCATAAATATGATTGAAACCTCTGGCT
>VZSV01000106.1:1140336-1179259 GCA_013398735.1 Nothocercus julius
TTTTTTTCCAGGAAAATGTTTATGTAAAAATTCCTCATATACTGAAAAAAAATCAAACTTTCCATAGAAGATGATATACCCCTCTTAATTGAAAACTTCCTTTGGAAATGGTTTCCCTGCCTTCTCAAACTATAAATCTTGTGCTCAGCAAAATTTGCACCCTGCAGTAGCAGATAGCTAAGATCAGTCCAGGCTGAGCACCAGGGATTTCTCTTTTATCCAGGAGGCAAGGAATCAAAGTTCCAGTTCTTGTCCTGCCTGTAGGACTCTCGCCAGCAGGGAAGCACCTTTGTAAAGGACTGTTCGCTGCTCCCAGGTATTTCCCTCACCGGGAGGGTTGAGAAGGGTTTTTGGTTTGCTTATTTGTTTTATAAAAGCTTTGAAAAACTTTGGCTTCCTCCCCAACTAAAGGGAAGGATTGCAAAACCTCTCAGAAAACTTCATGGGTTTTGAAAGCTCGTTCCTGCCCCGTTCCAGGAGGGGTTGTTAACTGCAGAGCGGTTCAGTTGCAGAAAGTCTAGCTGTTGAGTAGAAGAGTCTCGTTGAGTCTAACCAGCTGCAAGGCACTTGCTTTTGTAAGTTCCTCTCGACATAGCAGAAGCTCGATACAGTCAGCATTGCTCAAAAACCTTATTGCCACTGGTTATAAATATGTCCATATGCATATTTCATTGTAAAGACCCTTACAAGCATCTAGGAACCAAAGCTTCCCTTCCACACCCCAGCCACCAAAATTAGATTATATCCTGATTGCATAATTACTGCATAACAAGGTTTGCTCAGCCTCTCAGTGCACAATGCCTGTTTTCATAGTGTTTTAATATGAGCCACATAATAGGCAGCAGCTTGAATAGCCGCATGCCAGCGAGGCATCGCATTCCCCAAACCAGCTTGAGTTTGTAAAATCTGGTCCAGCTGCTCAGCACACAGAGGGGTGACAAGCTCCTTCCAGCGCGCTGGGCAGGGAATCAAAATGTGCACAGGAAAACATTCCTGTTCCCCTTCCTGAAGTGGGCTGGCTGGCAAATAGCACTACCTGGGTTATTCCTTTGGTCTACTGTGAGCCAACTGCATTAATGCTCTATCCTCTGCATTTGCAGATCTGTACCAGTACGATCCCACTAGTATTCCTCTGGCTGCTGAGCTTCCTCAGAGCTTTCCTGGCTTGCCCAGTAATTTGGGCAGCCAGTTTGATTGTGGATTCACTTCCAGCTTTGTTCTGGGTGGTGTGGAGCTGGAATAACGCATAAGCGGCAATTTGCTCATCTTTTAAACTTTACTGTTTCATCAATGTTTTTTATTTAGATGGTTTAAGACCAACCCATTTTTTGCAGTTGTTGGAGCTGGTAAAACATTTTATGCAACTCGCTTGTTCTGCTTTGCATTTGCTTGCAATTAAAATAAATGGACCAAATGCTACCAGATGACATGAACATGACATTTCTGGTTGACTTATCCATAGTCGCAACAGGTCCCTTTGCCTGGAGGTTATTGCATGTCCTCCCAGCCCCTTTCATAATGCCAGTGTTTTTTCTTCTTGTTTCATAAAGCCCTTGCATATTCTCCGTGGACTCTCTGGATCTTGTTCGCAGGACGGCTCTGGACCGCACATGGTAGTAGAAGGTGATCCGCAGTTCTGCACGCCCTGGCTTGGTGTACATAGGCCTGCTCATCACCTACTAATGGCAGTGTTGTTAGTAAGCATCAAGGAGACTGGGCTGCTTATGGCAGGACAAGACTGTAGGCCTGGGTTATTTAGGGTGACTTTTTTTTTTTTTTTTTTTTAAGACTAGATATAACACTATCTGGAGGAAAAAGTGAAGAATTTTGAGAAAATTTCAGACACTTCAGCAGATACAGAGTTTGGGGGAAGAGCTTTTCCTGTTTTTAGTCTTTCCATTTTTTTCTAGCTACTCTGTTGCATGGCTCAAAGTCACTTGGATATTTCTGCATGTTTTGTGGCTCTGTAGTGCTGTGACTTTGTCTCTTTGGTTTGGCAAGTGCCTGAGGAAGCGCCCAGGAATAGCTGCTGTTCACGTGGCTGCGGCCAGGCTGATAGCTGAGGAAAAGTCAGGGCATGACAAATTCAGGACGCTGCCTATACCCGTGTGCGTGCGTGCAGGAGAAACACATCTTCCCTCGAAGCGACGTTCTGTCGGTGATATAACTAGCACAGAAAGGCTTTTTAAGCCTGACGTGCACTATGGAAGGCACTCAGGCTATTAGGAAGCTAGTGCCCTCGTTAAAGTTACTACATTACTTTCTCTTAATAGGCTAAAATGCTGCTGCTAATGTAGTATTAATGGCCAATATGGGCACTTGCTGGAGCCAGGTCCTTCGCCTCGCTGTGATATTGAAAGGCATTTTCCCGCAGAAGTTTCACCAATGGCAATGGGACCGTTTAGTGGATGTCAGCAGCAGAGTAGAGCTAGAAATGATCCATTTGAGCAGAGGGGACACAGAGGACCAAATATTTCCCATGAACTGTGTCCCATACTCACACCAAGAACCTTACTGCCTGCTGCTCTTATACCCCCTTAATCAAGTTTTTGCATCTTTCTTCCTCATCCTGCTTCCACGCTTTGGTGTTTGTCTCACCGCTGTGTGAGGATTAAACAGACTTTTAATGCACCCCCCCCACCCACACCCCGCCAAAAAGAAAAAAGTACTTGAGTCATAAAAATTCTTAATTGTGGGTAAAAGGATTTAATTCTTGCACACCCCTGAGGAAAGAAATGACTGGCGTGATAAGAAGACAAATGACTTCTTGAAAAAGTTTGCCTACCTTCCTTATCAAGATTATGCTATTTTTAAAGGTGAAAGGAAACATTTTTATTTTTTGGAAGCTCCCCAGCAGGTGATGACGACTGTACCGGGCTCTCTGAGAAGACATTAACTTGCATGCTGCAGCAGCATGTGTTTTTTAGAGCAGTATGCATTTATTGTCATTGAACTTTGCGTATCGGTGCTGTACTGCGCACACCATTTCCTAAAGAGTCAAGGATACAGTTTCTCCAGGAAGTCTAAGTTTCTGATTAAAAAGGACTTTAGACAGACTGCAGGTCAGCTTCTCTACCATATAGATGTTAACTGTGTGGGGGAAAAAACTGCCCTCCAGTGATCCTTTTTTATTATTTGACCATATAATCTTTTTCCCAGAAGATTCCTCCCCCTCATGCATGATATCAAATCAATGTTAGGGGATAAAATTCAGCTTGTACAAGGAAATGTAAGTCGTGCATGCCTTAACTTTCAGCTCTGCAATCAAAAAAAACGTCCTTTAATGTCACTTAATGTGGCACAGTGACATCGGGGTCCTAATCAGGGTCTAAGGCCTCCTGGACAGGCACAGAGGAAAAGCCACTGCAGAAGGAGCTACAGCACCATGACATCGGCACCAGCGTCTAGCGTGTGTTTGCGAACTTATTTCGAGGTGCAGCAAACAGGTCAAGGGGGTCTCTGGCTGCACCCGTGCTCAGTTTGCCCTGCAAAATCTCCGTGTTGGCTTCACTTGGTGGTTTCACTTGGCTGCTTCCCTGTTGGGTCTTGGGGCCCCTTCTGACCCTGAACATCTCCTGGTGCCCTCGGATACCAGAGGAGACTTTCTACTGACCTGGGGGCCTTTGCTCCACATCCTTCTGAGGTAGACATAACCCTCCTCAGCCGTTGCTTGGGAAGGAGCCTGCGCGGCTTTGACCACGAGCAGTTTTGCTGGCTTAGACGCAGGTTTCTCGGGAATGGTTCCCTGGTCTTCCCTGGCTGATGCGGGGGTTTGAGCCGGGCGAAGGTCAGAGGAGTTCCGAGGGGTTCCCGAGGGGTTCCGAGGGTTCTGCGGCCGTGGGAGGGGCGGCCGTGCTGGCGAGGGCTCCGCAGGTGCCCTGAGCAGCCCCGCTGGGGCGCCGGCCGTGCCAGCCCTGCCGTCCCCTCCTCGGCCCCAGGGCAGCCCCCCGAGCGGCGCCGCGCGGGGGGAAGCGCTCGGGCTGCCCAAGTAACTGCCTGGGTACTTTCTTCTTTTCCTAGAATGAAATGCCCCCCAGCTCGAAAGGAAGCTGCGGTGGGAGCTCTCCCACAGGCTGCAGCCTTGGCTGCCACAGCAGCTGCCGTGCGAGGGTCTGCAAGCAGGGCTGTAACCTCGCTGCAGCGCTGCTTCCCCCTTTCCTGCTGAGGAACACGGGTTGTCTCGCGTGGGAAAGGCGGCCCTTGAGCCCCCTTTGCAGGCCAGAGGGGTTAAGCATGTGATCCTGGCGAATCTGGCAGGGAACGACCCTTCTTCCTCTTTGCTGGAAACTTCCCGACTCCGCCGCTGCAGTGCAAGGGGCTGCACTTTTGGAAAGAAGCTGAACTTCAGGGGCATGTGGCAACTTCCAAAGTGTTGTCTGTGGCGTCTGAATCACCAGCACAAGCGGGAGGCTGGTAGCTGAAAGTGGGGCTCATTTGAAACGGCTTTGGTCGTTTGCTTCATGCTCATGGACAGAGCAGAGGTTTCTTGGGACTCAGCCTGGAAAGGGAATTGCTGCAAGTGGTTTCCTCCTATGCCAGTAAACTGGCTATCTCAACAGCTTTTAAGTACTAGTTGATGTGCAGGCTTATAAACTTGCAAAATAATGCCAGTTCTGTAAAACTATTATGTATCTCTGGAGAAACATTTTGGTTGCCTTTTCCATTTGTGCAGTGTAGATCCCTAGCACAAAAATATCAGTCTTTCAGTCTACAGATTTTTGGGAAGTCTCTCTGCATCTGGAGCAATAGAAAGGTGCAATTCCTCAAACTGCTCCAAGGTCAAGGACTGCCACTATCTGGTAGTTCAAATCCTTTCATCTACCTTAAAGGAATATTTATTTAACGTTACGACCATGAGGTGAGGCCTACACTATCCAGCTATAACTGATTAACTACTTTCAGGGAAATGGGAGTGCTTTGAGAGCTACGTGCTATGTATGCAACTGCAGAGTGGCACTCGGGGCTGCAGAGCAGCAGACAGACCGTCAGCAAACATGTGGGGCTGGAGAGGAAATGCCATGGATTCCAAGGCAAACTCCCACTCCTGCCAAATATGCCATCAGGGCTTTCATATCCCCACAGAGCAATACTTTTAAGGTCTTTGGTAGACCTTAAAAAGAAAAAAAAAAAAAAAAATCAAGTTTTTAAAGTCTAGTTGGAAAGACATAGCGATGTGATTATAAACAAGCAGAATATTATAGGAAGGAGTGGTCGCACTGTTTTCAACCTTGTTTATTTTTATGAACACCCTGGGTTATGCTAGGTGGAAGGAGTGAGGCACCCGGCACCCTCGCACGTCCCCGCGCTCCCAGCTACGTGCACGGGCTGCAGCCTGGTCCCCTGGGCTCCCCACGGCGGCACCAGGTCGGTGCCACCACCGGCACCTCCGTGCTGCTGATCCCAGCGCCTGGAGCTGCCGTGGAGAACAGGAGCGCGGGGAAAGACTTGCGTGAAACAAGGATCTCTCTGGTCAGAAAATGGACATTCTGACACCGTTCCATTTTGCGTTAGAAATGTTTTGATTTCGTTTCCTCTGTAGAGCATAAACAGATTTTGAAACCTCAGAAGTTGCCATGAAACAAGAATGTTGTTCCCCGGCCAGCTCTAATGATGGGTCGTGACCAGCCCTTGCATAAGCCTTCTGAAGGTAGAAATTACCCAGGGGACGAGTCTGTCTTGGCACTGAGCTGCGTGGAAAAATGTGTTCCATCATTATCATTTTAAGTAAACTTAACTCTTAGGCTTAAGGCTTTTTAATACTTTTCTTTGACCCTTACTTCTGCAAGCAAGCACCTACAAAAAAGCTGTTGTACTTAAACATGCAATGTGATAATAGGAGGGGCTGAAGCCATTAAAGATACAGCTTGAGATTAAGGTATTATTTTGGAACAGGCCTGCTGAGCTGCAGCAGGTTGACATGAGAAGTCCCCCCTGCAGTCCACACCTAGGAGGAATTAAGGCCTCATTCCCTGAGGCTGAACCTGGAAATAGGACAGTCCGTTTCTCCCCCACCCCTCTCTTTTTTTTTTTTTTTTTTTAAAGCAGCACTGAATATTTAAAACCCTTAAAATGCCGGAGTGGAGAAGACGCTGTGGGGGTTGTTTTACACCATGTTCCTTGGCCAGAAGCACTGCTATGGCCAGGCAGAATTGTCGCCACGTTTCCCTGCAGCTTCCCAGGAATGCAGTGGCAGGAATTAGGGATGGTAATGCCCTTTTCCCTTTAATTCTAATTACCAGGAGTGCCAGGAGCCAAGTGCTGCAGGGGATTAACGTTTCCCATGTGCTCGCAGCTCTGCGTCAGTGCACCGGGCGCTGCGCAGAGCGGTGATACCACATCCCTCCCGTCCCCCTTGCCTAAGCCCACCGCCGGAGACCTTCCAAATCACCCCAAAAATCTCGTACCATCAGCAAAAAAAAAAAATAAAATAAAGGGGGAGAGGAATTGAGAGAATGGTGGAAAGCCCAGCGCTGGTCTCAGCCCTGATGGAGCTGACCAGCTCTCTGCACACTACCTTGACCTGAATTCAGGCTGGTAGATCTTTTCTCTTATCCTTTTGAATCATACTTTTTATTTTATCATCACAGTGGCTTTATGGATTTTTCTGTAATGACTAATTGCAAAGAGAGGAAGCTTGTTGAGTTTTAAAAAAAAAGCAGAACCAGAAAGTTGTGGTTATTGAGTATAACAGCTGCCAGAGACGAATCCTACAGCTCTGTGAGGGGGAGGAGGAAAATGAGAGCCACCTGAATACAAAAGTGTATCCATCCCACCCTTGTCTTAGTATTTCTGTAAAAGAAATATGTATGTATATGTAGCTATCATAAAACAAACAACTTCTATAGTTACTGTTAAATTTCCTTTGTGGTATCTGTAGCAAGACCTCAGAAGAGTTAGTTCTGAGTATTTCTTAGTTTTTCAAGGATAACACAGGAAATGCTTGCAACTGTGCTTGGTAAGTGCGCAGCTTTTTCTGTGAATTTTCTGTGAATTCAGGCAAGTCTGAATTCTGTGTGTATTTAATTTCAAATTATACTTCTGTATTTTGTAGCACTAAGACATATATTTCTGGTGAGAGCAAAAGAAGCATTGATTTTTTTCCTCACAATTGATACTATGAATAATATGAGCCACTCTAAAGTTGGCTTTAAAACAAGGGTCATCATTTGAGGGGAAAATTGCCTATTTTTTCCATATTTTTCAAGCATACTTTATCAAATTTAAATTCTCATTCATATCTAGATGTTCAAAAGTGCTTATCCATAGCTTGCACTTGGTAGTGCTCATTCACTCGCTCATGCAAGAAAGAAAAGTCGCGTTGTGTGATGTGTTGGATAGTCATGACATCCCATGTATCTGAAATAATCTGAAAAATCATTACAGATCTTTTTTATTGCAAGAAAAAAAAAATGGGGCTCTTCCCTGACACAGGATAAATAAAGCTATCGTGTTTTGCCCACAGAAAATCTTCAAACAGAGGAAAGAAAAAAAAAAAAAGATAACATTCTGCTGATAGTTTCTCTGTGTATTATTAACTGCTGCAATAATCCCATTGCAAACCCTTCTGTATCTGCAAGCCTTTAGCACCATCATCTTCAGAGTCCTTTACCCAGCTCTTGGTGCAACTCAGACCAAGCTGAGTTTCCTCCAGCACCTTTCAGAGCATCCAAAGATCAGACCAGCACCATGAGCACCAGGAGTTATTAAAACGATGCTGGGGACATGTGGGCCCCCAGCCTTTCCTTGCATGGGGAAGTTTTGTGGCGAAATTGCAGCTGAATCTGGTGTAAAAAAAATAGGTATTTTCCAAGCTGGCTTTCATTTCAAGTGAATAACAGGAATCATTTTTGAGGACACGCGAAGGATAGCTTGGTAAAATCACCCTATCAAAACTGATGCCCTGTCTCAGTGACATGCTCAGGCTTTAATATGCCTATTTCTCTTCTTTGCGTTTAGGGGGAAAAGTACTGATAATGAACATTTTATAAAAGCACAGAAACCTTTATCAAAGGAAAAGAGGTATAATGCATTTTCAGAGTTATTATGGTACTTGCCTTTACACAATTATTATCTGATGATTTGGCTTGCTTGAGAGGAACATTTGAAAAAAAAAATCTGCAAACTCAAATGCAGTGCTTTTAAAAGGCACTTAATGAATTTTTCTTGCCGTGTTTATATTTAGAGGTTACTTATTTGTAAATCATCTGTCATTTTTTGCGCAATGTGTTTGTTTTTCTTTAATTCTATTAATAACGTTACTTGTGAAATGGTTGCAGGTTCTCCCAGCAAGGCAGCACTGCAGAAGCTCCAGAGGACTCGGTCGCTCCCCTCACTTGTGCTGATGCAGTGATTAGGAAACAGGCGTATTTGACTTCCCTAGAGGTCCGTTTTCTCTTATCCGTGGAGCAGATAACGCCCTCGTTGTACGTGTCCACCAGCGTGCCTGGAGACAGTAGCCCCCAGCCCTGCTACTTAGGTTGCCCTTAAATTGAGATATTTTGAGATGCCCACCAGGAATGGGGTTTTCCATCTCTTTTTCCATTGACCAGGATCATTCAAGATGACCCCACTGGGGTTATGGAAAGTCTGGCCTTTTGGTCTACTGAAACATCTACCACCTGGTATGCGGGGGAAAAGATGCTGCATTTTCAGAGGACTATCAAAATTCAGCCTGTGAAGGAACAACTTGATTTTTTCCAAATTTTGAGGAAAGATTTCCCTTTCCAAATTTCCTGAGAAATTCCTAAGTTCTTCCTGAGAAACTATATACAAGGAGGAAAGAATTGGTCTGAGTCGACTAACATACTTGATCTCAGTGACATTGCCAAGTTCCATCCTGACTTCATCATTTTACACCGCTAGGGAAAGGAGGTGAAGGAAATGACACAGGAAATTGTTTTGGGGGGAGAAAACTTGGATGTCGTTTTCTGAGAACGACGCAACACAATATTTGGGAGATTATAGAGAATACGGGTGCTGGTCTGGGAGCAGATCCCCACGTCGCCCTTGGTGCAGCTGGTCCCTGTCTGTCAGTGCCAGCTGAGTACCAGGAAAAACGCTGCGACAGGCGGATCGTTTTTCATCGGCAGATTCAATTCGAGCTCCGTCTGCGTCGCCCCAGCCGTTTAATTTAATCGACAGAACATTAAACTATGTCACATTAGTATTAAAAATAAATGGGGGAGACCAGAAACTTGAAAATCGGAAAACGGGGAAGGATATATATATATTTTTTTCTTCCTTGTGTCTCTTTTAACTCTGCAATGCAAAAAACCTGTCAGGGCAAAAGCAGAGGAGTAACACTGAAAATGTCACTTAAAATTGAAGAGTTTATCACTTCCACTTTTATTTTTCATCCTTTCTTGGCTAGCTGGCTCCTGGCCTCTTGTTAGTGACAAGGATTCCCTTTTTAAATTTTGATTTGAAATGCCAGGGTCTGCACAGAAACCAAACGATTCAGGGTTTCTTAAATCTTAATTTTATCTCCATTGCCTTGGGCAGTCATCTTGAGTGAGGTTTTCTGTGCTCTTCGTGGTTTCTCTCTGTGGGGACAAATATCTTTTGTGATTCCCATGTCACCAGTGCAACCACTGAGGTTATTCCTTGTGTCATCTCAGTAGCAGATAAAGCACCAAAAACTCTGCCTTCAGCAAACAGGGTAAAAACCTGAGGACACTGGAATGGGGAGAGAGATGGCGGCTGACAAGGAGCAGTAAAAAACTAATAGCTTTTACTGATTCCTATTTTTTTTTTCCCCAGTTCCTTAAAATATCTTCCTTCAAGGTCTTTTGTTTCCTGTTGTTATGGTAATTGCCTTTGATTGTTTCAAACTAGGGGAAAAATGTATATAATTCATTTTATCATTAGAAAATAGAGCATGATTATTTCTTTCCAGTATTTATCACAGATGTTTTTATTCCAATCCAGGCAATGAATTCAGCCCAGATTAACCGGTCTGACTGGGCAGTTTTTAGGAAGCTAAAGTAATGCGGGGAGGACAGTCGCAGTTTTGCGGCTGCTGCGCAGTGACAAGCACTGCAGGACGTCTGCAACACCCACCCGCATGTCGTAGGTCTGAAGGCCTCCAGAACTGCTCGGTCCTCAAGAAATTTCTTTAAACTGCCCTCAGAGGCCTTTTACGCAATGGATGGCAAAGATGGCTCCAGGTGAGCGGTACAAAACTTCTTTAAAAACAAACTTCTTTGCGTTTTCTTCCGTTGGTGGAGCCACTTCGGGACCATCCCCACCTCGAGGGGCTGCCCAGCTCCTTCAGCTCAGTCTGGCCGCGGTTTTTGTTTGGAGCTGATGTGCTCCAGCAGCCCTGCGCTCAAGCAAAAAAGATGAATTAAGTAAAAACGGGACCATCACATAATAGAAATGTCATCACAGCCCCATTGTACAGGAGGAGCAGACCAAAGAAATTAGGCCGAGTTCTTCTTCCTTTGCCTTGGTGCAAGTCAGCACTGCTTTGCTGAAGCCAAGTGGAGTTAAAAGAGTGCAAGCAAGATCAGAATTAGGTCAATCGGATGCACAGCTTTTTATGTAGCGATATAACCCCCTTTTTCCTTCTACTACAGTACAGTCAAGGAGGTCAGAAATATCTCCTGTCAGGTACCTGAAACCTGAAACGTGGTGACGTTTGCACAGAAATGCTCTCCAAAACAGCAGCAAATGAGGCAGATGTCTCCTTTGCACCCTCCTTGTCACAGTGCAATCTCTTCCCTAGCCTGTCTGAGCACAGAGCTGCATCCTGCCGGCAGCGATGGCCAACAAGCACTTCACATGGATTTCACCAGGCATTCGCTCCTCTGCCTGCAGCCTGAACCTCACTGGCCAGCACCGTCTGGCCTGGGCTCTGAGCCGGGTTCTGCTCCTCTTGCATAAGAGTAAGCAGGTCACGCAGGGAGGCATCCTCAGCCACGCCAGTGCTGCATTACTCGATGCGGCAGAGACCTGCAGCCTCCCGAAGTGGTTGGTGCCCACTTCTCCCTGGTCTAGGGACTGGCTGGCTTCCTACTGCACATAGTGCTTGTGTGACATGTGGAGCATCTTGCAACACGCAGGGAAGAACCCCGTGACCTGGCTCAGGGCTCTTGCTTAAGAAGTGTCTATTTCAGCACCGCATTCCCTAAAACACAAAACTGCTGAACCTCCGTAGACCATGTCCAAGCCCATCTCGTCAGCAGGAGCAGCAGCCACGCAGGGACGCGGGGTCCCCTTGGGCTAACTCCTCACAACGAGCCCCATCCACAGCAGAGATGAGGAAGTAGCTCCAAGCGGAGCCTGCAGCGAGCCAAGGCTGAACGTAACTGATGAGATTCTCGAGACCCCGGCTGCTTCGCGTACGGAGCCGGAGCAGCCAAGCACAAGCGATCACTAAATGATCCCAACATGTTTCACACGCCTCGAACCAGCGAGACCGAAACAACTGCTTAACACCCACTGAAAAAAGAAGCATAATTGAAACAAACTGGAAATAAGATTATTAGTGCAGCAATCCAGCTTCCTCCTTTCATTCACTAGGAGCTGTGCCAGGAGGTAGTTCTGGAGAAACTGCAGAGAAGCACCACAGAGTCAGCAGAGCGGCACGTGGAGTACTAATGTGGGTGAAAAACGGCCTCGAATCACCAACACATTGTTCGAGCTATAATGATTTTGTGATTCTGACTGAGGGCTTTCTGCTCAAATCATAAAATAAATAAGGGTCCTGGAGCACCACAGTTTCATATCAGCAGCCAAGTAGATGAAATCATGAGACTCTGAAGTCCGGAGCTGCTCCCAAGTTTGGCAAGTCCCTGCTGTGGTAAGGAATGAAAGCGCTGTGCCAAGTCAGTCACAAATTATAAACAATCCCAGAAACTGCAATTTCTTCTTTTCCCCAGCCTGTTTCAGTCTTCTTTTACTCTTCTCCTAAATTGCTCTCTCACATTTGCCTTATCTCTTACATAAGAGGAGTCTTTGGCTGTCTTTAGACCATCTGCAATAGGTGACTAACAAGTGTTATCGCTGGTTCCTCCCCTTGGCTGCTTGTGGAGGCAGGATGTGACAGAAGTGGAGAGTGAAGGGTCTGACTTGCTTATCACATTTAGATGTTATTGTAGTCACACCTACAGGAGACAGCTATAGTAGCAGTCAGAATTTGGTCCAGCAGCAATAAAAATGAATAATCCTAATTTCTGCAATTATTTACCATTCGCAAGAAAATTAGTCATCTCTTCACCATACCTGAGAAAGCAGATGCCACAAAATACCTTCAGTGCCATCTAGCTACTAAGTGACACAAAGAGAGGAATTTGCAACTAGCGTTAACTGTCATAAGGAGCATCAATGGAGTGATGTCCTACAACACCAGCTGATGGTTTGTCCTCAGGAGCCTAATCGAGATGGCAGTGAAAGCCACCGAGATAATTTGCAACCATAAGAAACTCCGGTTTAATGTGCAGGCTTGTCCAAAGTACTGCAAACTGTTCCTCGATAGGAAGGCTAAATAAATAAATAAATCCCAAACATACAGGATGTTTCCTTCAGCTTGTAAAGGGACTTCAGTACTACATACCCCTTCAAACATTGCCAACAAGGAACAGCAGCACATTTTGGCTATAGCTTTTGTTTCGTGAAGACAAAAGCAGTTGTAAGAAATAGTCCCTTTGCTATATTCTTGTCTTACTTTTCATACCATATCCATCATGGAAGTATCTGAGCGCTCTGGTGACCAGATTGTCTTCAGAGTTGCTGGACTTTTATAGAAAAGACAGTATTCTTCAAAAGCAGAGTGGACTAATACTACTGATGGTGACTTTTCTGACCCTCTGTGATGACACATGCTTATAGCACAACTAAACCCAGGGGACAAGTACTTTCTGCTGGGCTGGTGACAGGTTGAGAAATGGGTGAATACCAAGCGATGAAGTAAACATACAGATTTTTTGGGATAACTCTCAATGAGCCATTACTGCCTGGAATCAAATATGATGGCGACCAACCAGCCATGTGAAATGTGCCAAAATGGGAATGCGAACTAAGATCATGAGTGCAGAGCACAGCGTGATCTGCACGAGTCAAGTTCCCGGCTCGAGGAGCAGTGCCTGTGAGAGGCAGAGGAGAATTAGCTCGTATCTCTCTTCCTCCTCCCTTCCATCCAGACTGTGGATCCTTGCCACATAGTCCAGTCTGTCCTGGACCATGCAAAAAGCTAAGAAAAGCAAAATACAATTAATTTCAAAAAGAGGTTGTTTTTTAGGACATACTGTATCTTGGTGGGATTATCCAATACATAGAGTAATGGGTCCAGATAAAACCCACATAGGAATGACCTTATGGTCTGGGTATGACGGTGCTGGAGGACACAGGCGTGCTCATGGTTTCCGAATGTCACACAGCGCCGCTTTGTCAAAGCTCAGCGCCAATAGGAGAGTGTCCCCGCACATGTGGCGGGTCCTGCCCTGCTCCAGGTGCTCATCATGGAGCAGATCCGCGAGGGCGCCGGGGTTGTCCCAGGCTGTCCCCACTGTGCACATCTGGCAGCAATAGCAAGGCTGCTGACAGCGGTGAGACTTGAGGCATAAGGAACCCGTAAAAGTCAGAGCTTCATCTCCTATTTGGAATTCATTACTGTCGTAACGACTGTAAGTTTATACAGGCGAGGCCGGATTATCTCTGGGAGCAAACCAGGATAATGCTGGCGATTCAGGGCGCCGAGGCCAATATTACTGGCTGCAAATCTGTTCGTAGTGTTGAAGTCAGTGGAAAAGATCTGGGAGGATATTAATAATTGGAATTAATGCTAACCCCAGCTAAACATTCTTCGGGCATGCTGTCATGCTCTCCAACAGATCTGAACGCCATTTGATACCAGGAGCATTCACTGCAGGCAACTGGTAAGCCAAGTGGGCAACTGCGACAAGGATAGAAATCTTTTTATCCTGAAGATGCTGGTTCAAATCTAGTGTATGTTACTAGCAGCTAAAACCCTTTACCATATGGAAAAATGGGTACTCCTGTTCATATTCTTAGGTCTTGATAGGGTCAGATGGTTGTTAAGTAAGTGGTCAGTTGGCAAGACCAGCTCCATCTGATGGGAGCCATCGAGGGTCTTTCCAGCTCCTCCAGCCCCATCCAAACCGGCTCAGGCCAACTCTCTGCCTCTTCTCTGGCCTTATGGGAGAGCTGAGGATGGGTAGCAACTCATGTTTGCTCCCAACCATCCCCACTTCCTTTGACACCTACGTGCAGACTTTAGATCAACACTTCAAGTTTTCACCCTGAACGGTAGTACCCGTGGTGGCAAATATTGGCAGTTTGATCAGAGAAGGGCCAGAGCCCTCGGGTGTCCATTTAAGCTGGAATTACCATATAAACACTTAAGTAAAAATGAGACAGGCGCTTGAATCTGACACCACATCTCAATCCAGCCTTTGCTGATTTACACTAGCCAAAAAGAGATGTGACCTATAGGGCCGAGTCTGGCCGACGGGTATATCCAAGCAGCTGCAGTGATTTAGAGGCTCTGTCAGTGTCAGTCACCAGTGGGTCTTATTGAAAGCCAGATTTATCTTGTAATCTGCACTAGGAGGCGTAAACTGCTACCGCTGTTCCAATTCCAAATAAATCAGCCAAGCCCAGCTGAGATCGGGTAACTATACAAGTCAGCCCTCGCTCTCTTTTCTCTTTGATTTATATGTTCTTATACTAAAGTCAGCACTGGCCCCACTCCAGCAGAGTCTCCTCCATCCTGACTATGTGTTTCACACCTCAGATTAAGGTCACAGTGACTCCTTACAGAGCAGGGCCTCATTTTGGGGTCAACATGGGGTCCTGGCCTCTCCATGAGCTGCCTTCAGGAGTCTGTAAACACTTCGAGGCAGAAAGACGCCTTCTGGTCAGGCTTTTGCTAAACCTCGCGTCTCTAAACTGCTGGTCCAGCACTGCTGTAGCCATGTGAGTAAGCGTTAATGCCTGGAACCAGGTGGAACGTTATTGTTGTCCTGCCCAAAAGGGAGAAGCCCAAGTTTTGCTTGGCAGAGCAGATGGGAACACATGAGCACTTGCTGCCTACATTGGGTTAACTGTATGTTTATTTTAAGCACCTTTCCATGGTTTTGAAACACATGCTGACAAAACTCAAGAAGGAAGGTGACAGCAGTATAACCAACAAAACGTGATCGTAGGATATATATATCTCAGATGCTTCCCATCCCTACAGTGAGCTTATTATTTCAGCATCTCTTCCTTTGGGGTTTTTTTTTGCTTTTTAATCACACAAAGCAGTGAGCACTGCGGGTTTTTTTCACCGCGCACAACACACACCCTTCACCAGCCCACAGTGCTGCTGCCCCAACGCGTTCAGCTTCCAGGCAAAGCAGGTGGCACCCAGGACACGCGCGGATCCTGAAACGGGAGCAGTGGGTTTGGAAGCCCTATCAGCCCAACAGCTGTTGCCACCGGTCCAGATAGAGACCTCGACGATGTCCCGCGAGCGAGGGACGGTCCGAGAGCAGGATGAAGGAGCGCAGTGTTTGCCGCACAGCACAACCCGGATCTGAAATGATGCCCCGGCGCTGTCAAAGCCACAGCGACTATCAGCAGCCATCAAGTAAAAGCACTTTTCCGTAGCTGAATGACCAGACTGTCAAGCGTGCAAAGAGTAGGTGCTGAAATTGATTGCAGCTCACACAGATAATTTCTAGCAGGATTATGTTATTGTATTGAAATGGTAATGCATAATGTATTGCTGTGCATCTCTGCAATGAACACTTTACATTTAATTTAGAAATCTCTGAGTCATTAGAAAAGTTCTCTCGTTGTGTTGCATAGACCTTTGTGGAGTCAGCAATAGCAGATGCCTACAAAAAAAAAAAAGAAAAGTTAAAGGGAATCAGATCTCTACCAAAGTCCTGAACTCGGGGTGTCAGGAGCTGAGCAGAAAGTGGAGGTCCGTGCCTTCTGCTCCAAAGCCACGCTGTAATCCAAACAGGCTTGCAGCAGCAAGAAGCAGGGGGAAAATCTGGTTGGGAAGCTCCTGCATATAATTAACTTCCATGATAATCAAATCCCTACGCTATCTTCCTTCCACCTCAGCTGAGATTCCCAACTATGTGCAGAGACAGCACATGACTTGTACCCTAAAGGGTCCCCATTTGCATTTACTATGGAGGTGAGGACTCATATACAGCAAGGTCTGCAGTCATCTCTTTTTAGAAGAGGGAGATTCATTTTATTCTGTATAGAAGTCACCCTTGTGGTCTTTGTTTTCATGCATCTGCAAACCCCGGCTTGCTGCACGTCTTGCCTCCGCTCTTGCTTCCCTCTCGCCTCCTGCCCACATTGCTGCTCCCCTTTTCCATTTGTCTTCCTCTTCCACCCTCACCCACGTGTCAGCTCATTCACTCTGTTTTCCTGCCAATGCAAAATAATCCCTGGCATCTCCTCGAGGATTCTTCTCTTGAGTGGTTTTCCATGACTCAGACATGGGGATCCACAGCACAAGAGAGCAGCCTAATGGATCTTACTGCCTGCACTCCTGGTTGTCTTTCCATTCTTTTCCATGGATAAGAAAGGTTTTAGAAGCTTAGAAAAATAAAAGCTATACCAGTGCTGGGGCCCTTGGCTGATGTGCAGTTTCGCATAGCAGTAGCTTTGGACTCACAAGTGCTACTTCCAGCCCTGCCAGGTTCTGTTGGACATCCTGGAAGCTTCCACCTGTACCATGGGGAATGTGCTGCCAAGCTCTCCATGGAAGCACCTGCTGCTTGTGGCAGTGCTGCACAAGAGGGAGGTGTTTTTATTCCGACCAAAGAACAGCAGATCTCTGCCATTATCTAAACATTAGCAGAATTAATATTTGTTGTTCTCGGATTCTTGTCCAACAGTTTGCACAGATTTCCCTATACAGCCAAAAAAAAGGCAACCAAAATTTAGCACAAACACAACACGCTGTTAATTCCTCCCTGAGAAGGAGTGGGGGGGGTGGTTACCTAAGCTGAATTACAGGAAAAACCTGCAAAAAAATGATAGCGATTCCAGGCTTTAGTAGAGGTTACTGGGAAGCGAGGTGGCCACGTGTACGTCCCACCTAGCACCAGCTGTCAGTGACACGGCCGGAGCGATGCACTTGGTCTCCTCGGCGAGGGGCACCCGAAGGTGCTGCTTGGTAACGCAAGGGAGGAAACGTAATTGGGATTAAGGGGAAAAAAAAAAAAAAAAAAAAAAGGAAGCAAAGCACAGTTCAGATAAGGACTAAAGAATAATAAAACACATCTCTGATTCTCTGATGTGCAATGCCTGTAGGGAGCCTCTCTGTACTGTTGCCAAAGCCCTGCGTTAAACACTTTATCTTGGAGATTGGGATAATGATGCTTGGCTCTCTTATTTTGGAGATAAATGGGCCAGGCATGCTCTGTAAGAACAAGTGTCCTGACGGCCCATGAAAGCGGCTGCTCAGCGCTGAGCAGAGCGGTTCGGGGCCCGAGTGTTTTGTTCTTATTAATTACGATTGCAATCAGTGCAGTCCGTGAGCCGGCTGGACCCGCAAGGCAGCAGCGGTGGCTGAGCGGTTCAAGCAGAGACTTCCCCTACGACCCTAGGAGATTATTCCAGCATCCTATCGACCTCGCTGCTTGAACCTAGGACAGCTGCCTGGGAAACCTCACGCGAAAGCGCCCCAGTGCATTTGCTTGGTATCATAATAACGCAATTAGTGCCAGGCAGCTGCTTAGCAACTAATGCCCCGAGATGCCTGGTCCAGGAGCCCTGGGGCCGCTTGATCTCCAGATCTTGGGATGGGACCTGTGCAGACATGGGCAAGAAAATGTGCACTGTCCTCTGGGTGATCAAATTAGGGGTTTGGGGTGGATATTGTTTATAATTCAGGCAATGAAAGCTGGACTCCTGGGCAGGAGTAAGGCGAGGACATGTTGCCTCTTCCAGGGCCAGGTAGGACCTCCTTCTCCACAAGCATCTCCGTACACGCTCTGAGGGACTTTGTACAGAAAGATGGGGACAATTTCCGCCCCTGCTGCGGCAGGTGGGCTTGGCCCCTGCTTGGATGGGCTCACAGGGGAGCACAAAGACATCCTGGGGCCACCCACGGGTGCTGGGCTCACCTGCACGTGGGTGTTGGGGACAGCATCCTCCTACAAGCCTCCCCTGTGGCCCTGTGGTGCTGATGGGCTGAGTTTCCTGCAAGCAAAGGGAGAGAAAAGCAAACAGAAAAGTCTTTATAACCCAGGCGGACGGCTCAGGAGCAGCCAGCCTTGTACCCTCTCGGGTCCCTACTTAACATATTGAACAATTAATAAAGTAAAGCGTACACAAGGTGTCTGAGGTCGCTTGAACATTCAGATAAGTGAATTTATCCTAAAACAGATTAATATGATTCTTTTCCGATTGCTTTTCTATCGATAGGCCCCAAATCCGCTCGGTCTCCGCAGGCACGCGCCCCTTTGGCTCTGGGGCCCGTGTTGCTCAGGGGAAGCGCCGTGGACTATCGACATGGACCGTTTTTCACACCCATGGGCCGGGAGGAGGATCGGATGTGTGACCGATCACTAGGCCGACGCGCTCGGAGCTATGATCCCTCTTTGTACGCAGCGATACCTCTCCGTCTTCAGATTCCTCGTGGCCTCTGGATTTCCATACCTACTTACAGGGATCCACACATTAGGTGCAACGGGTTCTCAGGGACCGAGGGGAGCCCTGTGCACCTATGGCTCTCCGCAGGCATCGGCGCCATCGGCTCTCGAGCCCCTTTTGCTCTTGGAAGGCACCGAGGGGCATCGGGAGTGAGCGCTCGCTCTCAGGATCGAGCGCCGTCGGTGCCTCTCCAGTTCTGCGCCTATCGATGGGGTTCGATACCGATCAACCGAGGTTCCTGCGAGCAAGCTTCCCTTCCAGGATTCATCCGTGGATTTTCCATTATAAACGGAAAAGGCCTAACTTTCAGTGAATGATACCTCCTGTGCATTTTGTTCAGGGATTTGAATTAGCAGCAGGGAGATGATACGGAAATAGTTGAGTCCATAACAATTAGTGGTTAAATATTCTGTGGCTTACGACTCTATCACAGTTCTTGCTATAGTTCCCTCCCCTCCCTTTTTTTTTTCTGTAATGTTAACAAATACAGAGGTTGTGTATCTTTATACCCTTCATGCTCACACTAACTTTACAGAGATACAGTTTTTCAAGAATCACAAAAGGCCTTGACCTATAAAATTCAATTTGAAACAGTAAAAATCCCCTGGCCACTGTAGATGCTGGTGACAAACTAATGTGTTCTGTTCTGTAACTGTCTGTTTGGAGTATTGGCTTGACCTGTTAGTGTTCTATATACAGTCTGACTAAAATGGATTTTATTATTTTCCATTAGTGCCTTCCACAGCAAAATGAACTAGTAGTCCACAAGGGAAATAAAAGTATTTTCCTCTTCTAGACAGCATCTGCTGCAAATGTAAACGGGATCTTTCCCACCTCTCTTCTTTCCTTGGTTTCCTTCCAGCCTTTTGAATGACAAGATCAAATTTCCAAAGGTTTCTGCTACATTGGTAACTCCTGTGGAAACACCCCCATCTCTGCAGGACCAGTGTCAGCTGTTGCCACTTGACGGGATTTGTCTGTATGTTTATTATCCGCCAAACTGCACCAGATTTACCTAATTTAAGCTCTCCACCCCATCCCTGCAGAACCAAAACGTCAGCTGCTGTGTTTTTACCCACCAAATTGCGTCAGATTTACCCAATTTAAATGGTCAAAGTCAGGCCCAGGAAATTGTTTTAGTATGGCCCAGGAGCTCATTCAGGAGACTCAACCTGCTGCAGAACCAGCTCAAGCAGGGGAGGGAGAAGCCTGGTGAGATTTTTCACATTTTGAAATAAAGTAATTGGGATCAAAATTCTTTTTAAAACTTTTTTTTTCTTCCTTCTCTCTCTAATGCAGAAGTGTGTTTTAATAGAGATGAGTTATCAATAATTTGTCTTGGGGGAAAAAATCCTCAGTCCTGCAGGGCTTTGCAAAGTTGGCAAGGTTGTATGTGGTGGAGTCTGGGGGCCATTGGGCTGTGTTTGCACGCTGGCTTTTGAAAGCATTTCTCCCTTCCTTTGCTAGGTGCATTTTCACAGTAATGTCCACCCAGACTTATTTGTATTCCATTCTCTTTTTTGAAAAGTTCTTTTAAAGGCAAATTATTCAGTCTTTAAAAAAAAGAGAAACCCTCCAGTCTTAAAACCTGTTTCACATTGTCATGTCTCAGTAAAACAATGGCACTTTCCCTTCTTTGATGCTGAGCTCCTGCTCTGCAGGAAATTTTACTACCATGACTCTTTCATCTCTCTCCTGGTTTGAAGATAAATGGTCCTTGGACTCTTCTGGACCTGCATAAATCACAAAAGCAATCTACTTAGAGCTGCCTGTGGCACCAACTTCAACTAGAATTGAAAAGGGCAGTCAAAAATATCTATAGTGCTTACACAAGGAGTGAGAGAGCAGAGATAATCCAAATAATGTCTTCTCCTTCCTATAAGGCTGAAGTGTGGTAGCGAGTAAGGACACCTAACTTTGGCATAACAGGGAACGAGAGCCCCGAGGGGAAGGAAGGGTGTAACTGCTCTACTGAGCATTGCTACCAAGAGGAAACCATAAAACTGGGCAGCTTGCAAGGACCAACATGGGAATTGCTTCCAGAGACTAATGGATCAAGGAGGATTCTTCCAGGTCACTGAATTTTGCTGTTGGTGTTAGACTCCATGCTAGCTAATCTCATTTCTAGCTGCATCCAGCTCCCCTTGAAGACTTTTTTTTTTTTTTTCTCCCTGGTTAGTCTATCTCTGAACAAAAGGTTGAGGCCAAGGATGTGTTGTCTTTACAGGCCAAGTTTGTTTGGGTTTTAGGAGAGGCAGCTTGCCGTATACTGCAAATACAAACTGATTTCAGTCTCTGCTTGGGCTTTACATGCAGGGCTAACAAAGCAGATACCTATGCCTCTGTCCTAGCAATATCCCTTGTACTCCCATAAATGTGATGGGGAGAGCATGCAGAGCTCCAGAAACTTTGTCATGAAAACGCTCCTGCTGAGGTTTCCAGAGAGGAGAAGCCCTGTGCCAGGGCTGGCAAGAGGCTTTCCGCGCGGGAAGCGGGAGACCCTTCTGAGGCCTGGCTTTGGGCGCTGGTGGCCGCAGGCAGCTCGCGCGGAGGAAGCGCCCGTGCTCTGCGTGTCGGCTGGGCATGGCTGAGCCCTGGGCGGCCGCAGCCGGCTCATCCTCTGCCAAAGTGGCTCCAGCTGTGCCTGGACTAATGCAAAAAGAAACGCTCTGGTACGGAGCGTTGTGCTCGCAAGGCTGGGGGTGGCCCCTTGGGACAGGGCTGCAGAGCCCCGAAGCTCCGCGTACCCGCTGCGAGGCCGGGGGCCGCGGTGGTCCCCAGTGCTGCAGGAGCCTCACAGCCGCCCAGCCACTTGTGCTTTCCCTGTGGGTTGCAGAGCTATTTTTGCATCTCCCCTGGCTTTCACCTGCCTGTAACGGGATGCCACGAGCCCCGTCAGCCCGGCGCGCTGCATCGCTAACGTGGAATACCATATGTTTGCAGGCAAGGAGATGGGATTTCTCACTGCCAGGCCAGCTTGTTTTTTTTTTTTTTTTCTTCTTCTTCCCCCTGCATTGAAATTTTAAAGCCATCCTTGCAAATTAGTTGCTTTGCTCGTAACTCCTCATAATTTAGGAACTTCTGCTGAGATCATTCACACAGTTTTGCTCCCCATTAGCGAAGGCATTATCTTAAAGCTAGATTAACGCAGATCCCTGTGACACTTCGGCTCCCCTCAGCCTGATGCATTACTTCATTATCCCGTTTCCAATGATATGGCTCTGTTCCATGGCACGATCATTTCAGTGTAAATGCATATTTGGCTATTAAAACAGCTTTCTACACTAAGATATTGCCATCTGGTACAGAAAGCCTGACCACTCTATCGGTGAGTTGCTATACATCAAGGAGTTTACTAGGTGGCACGTATGGCAGCTCTTGCAGGACACCCGGACTAGAGGATGGCAAGCGATGCCATCTATCCCTGACTTGTCTTGCCCTGCGTGGCAGGCAGGGCATCCCTTGTGCTCCAATCTGCTTTATTTAATGTCCTTCACCTTCATTTGAGAAGGGGAGAAGCAGAAGATTGCACGTGTAAGGAGACATGGAGTTGTCAAGAAAAAGCCTGGAATAACTCTAGTGCCTCCAGTTGCCGAAGTGCAAATGGAAACAATCTGGCTCACACTTAAAGTTACTGTGCTGAACTAATCGAATCAATATCTCCAAACCCTCCTTGTGATTTGAGGGATTCCCAGACTGGAGTATCAGTACTGAAGATTGTGAATCAGGTCTGATTTTAACAGCTGCTTTATTTTTCCCCTTTCTCTTTCCAACTTGGAAAAACTGTAGAAGTGTTTGTGTGGCATTTTCCACATGTGGAACTGCTGATCTAATTTTGGTTTCCTTTCATCCTTTTATTTGGATGGAGCCAAATAATGTGCTCCAAAGTATTTTTGTGGGAAATGAAAAATGGAGGTCAACATGGAATGAGATCTAATAAGCAAGAAAATGGCAATTGAGACTGGAAGGGAAGAGAGACTGAAAGGCAACAGACAGAAAGCCAAGCTTGATATGATAAGGAAAAAACAAGCTTGACAAAGTAAGGAAAAGGGATATATTTTCACTTTAACAGACATAGCAGAGAATGCAGGTCAGAATTCTGCTCTCTCAATCTGATTTCAACCAAATCATCATGCCCTTACTGATACTGTGGTCAGTGGGACCACTGGGGTCCACAGTTTATTCCCACAGTGATTGCTCTGAGCCTTTTCCAGGGACCAGGGGGAGAACTTGCTTGTCCTTCAAAGTACGTGGGTTCACCAAGAGCTGTGGGAAGATTTTCACAGTGAGCAATAAAGCCAGTGTCCTCACTATAAAGCAGAGGAGTCTACATAAAGCAAAACCTGCAGAAGTCAAGGACAACTTGGTCAGACTCCTATGCGACATATTTGTCTAGTGCTGCATAAAAACCTATGCTGTGTTTGCTACTGGTCTGGTGCAAATTCAGAACAGACTCATTGGTTGTAAATGGATGGATCTGTAAAGATCTGCACTGTCAGGTGGATCTAGCTATCTGACATAGGAATATGAACATTTAGCAGCCCATGAAGAGGTAAAAGATGAATATACAGCACAAGCTACATGAGACAGATGCAGCATATCCTTTCCTCTTGTGTGCTTTTTTTATTTTTTTGAGGTGGGATATATGAGGGCCTTTGAAATGCCGAGTATCATGGTGGCTTTGCACAATTTAAAATCTTCAGTCCCTGGAAAACAAAGTATGTTGCAACACTGAAGAGAGCTGGAAAGTGGCATAACCAGCCTGTAGACACCTCCCATGCTTTTAGCATCAATTTTCAACCGAAACAAGAAAAAAATGAAATGCAAAGGCTTTTATGAAGCTTTTGCTGTCACTGGACAACTGCTTCTCTTCCAGAAGACAGCAGCCCAGGAGCTACCACTGGGAAATGTGGGTAGGCCAGAATTTAGCCTGGAGTCAAATCTTGGTGAAAATGCAGCTCCAAGGAGGCATCAGAGAAGTGCGTTGGGTTCATTTCCACAAACCACGTGTGTCGATTTAGCAGGCATTTCCCTTTTCATTAGATAAATTTCAACAGGAAAAATACAATTTGGCTTTAAGACTTAACAAAGTGTACTTTTTAAAATTTTTTGCTCAAATGGATGCAGGTGGATGCTTCCAAGTCTGGAAAAGTACACTTTCAGTCTTAATCCCTCCAGTAGGTATTTGTGATTTATCTAGTAATGGGCTCTGAGATGCAGATTTAGTAAAATGTCCTTTTTTGCTCAAGTGGATCATTACCAAATGTATTAAAATCTGTTTTTTACTCTTTAGAGCTTCCAGAACTTTGTGCTCATCTATCTCTGTTTTTCTTTCTATTTGTGGTTTTGAGGTCAAAGTTTCAGCTATGTTAATCCTCTGAGTTAAGTTCAGAGCCCAAAACGGATTCTTCTCAGAGGAAATATCAAAATTTCTGCTAGCACCTCAAAGCTGAAAAACATGAAAATAAATACGGGGTAATTGATTTATCTATTCTGTGATAAGGTACCCCAGTGAAGTTGTGTACTCATGAAAAATGCTAGAGTAAAAATGATAGAGTTGGGTGGATAGTGCAAACAAATATAAACTTTCCCACAAATATTTGCTTGTCTTAAATTAATCTACTTGGCTCTGCTCATGGCGCTCCAGAGTTTGTTTTCCACAAATATTCTAAGAGATTGCTGGTAGGAACATATAGAGGAATAGCTCAAGGTAGTATCCGAGGAGGCTCTTTCTGAAGGTCCATCCTAAGGCCAGTGTCCCTGATAACCCGCTCTTCCCGTGCCACAGGAATTGGCAGCCCTTGGAGTCCAGGCATAGGGCAGTGGTGTTGGGTCCTGCGCAGGATCCTGGTTGCCCTCCTGCCTGGAGGATGCTGTTGGCTATTGCTGCTCAAGCAGGGAGAGCTGCAGAAGTGCGGCTCTGCCGAAGGGAAGCAGAGGAGACGTGAAGGTCTCGATCCCTCCCTGCAGAAGGCACCTTGGGCTGTGGTGCATGGCAGGGGCTGTGCTCAAGAGCCCAGGCCCCAGCCCGGGGGGTAGGAGAGCTCGATTCCCTATCCTGCTTCCGCAGGAAGGACGCGGTGCCCAGCCTGGCAGAGTGCTGGGCTTCCCTCACCTGGCGTGGTCGGAAGACCAAGATCCTGCCGGAGCTTGCTGCAATGTGACGCCTCCGAGCAGTGTATTTATAGCTTGGGAGCGCCAAACACCACTATTTTAAGTTCACGAACTAGCCTTCGTGTTCCTTGCAGCAACCACAAGGCCACTGGTGTCAGGTTTGCACCGGGAATTAAAGACTGGGGCAGCTTTTCCGTTCTGCACTTGAGCAATGGGAGGTCTCCATGAGGAGGCTCCGCGGCGTGTGCAGCGTGTCCTGCAGAACGGAGCTGCTACAGCTGGATCTTCCTGGGCTCTTCAGAGGTGACTTAATTTTAGTTAAGATTTCTGAAACTTTCCTCTAAGTCAAAGCAGTTCTGAGTAAAGCAAAGCACTTCATTTTGACTGTGATTCCTTTATTTTCCATTATTATGATATATAGTAATTAAACTGGAATGTTATTCCAGAGAGAAAATATTATATTTCACAGTGCTTGCCTCTCTCCTTTTTTTTTTTTAAACCTGTTACCCTTTAGAGGAACATACATGCCTTTTGAAAGCATTTTGATGGGACTAGATATTTCCCTGGCGTAGAGCTTCAAAGTTATCTCAGCTTTGTTAACAGTACTTAGCATTTATTCAGATGGCTTAACCAGAGCTTCTCAAAGCACGTTATGCAAGGATATCATCAACCCTACTCTACAATAATCTGCTGGAATTTTTTGTTGTTGTTTGGAATTCTAAGCTACAATTGTCAATATGATTCTGTGATCTGTACAGTGGGGAAACAAAACAATTTCTCAATGTACGTGAAAATTAGCTAGTGCAAACTGGTTACAGGCCACCTAGGACAGGGCAGGTGACTGCACAAGAAATCAAGGGGTTCCTCCCAGCCACTGTTTTTCCCCCATGACCATTTGCAAGTCTCTGTTGCTCTTCCTTTTTTCCCCCCTCCTTTAACAAGTCTGGCTTGTTTTGACTGGAAATACTCTGGAAAAAGGACTGCTGCCTCCCAATGTCTGTCAATCACGGTTCAGGGTGGAACAGCCATTTTCATCATTACAGAACAAGAATCGTAGCAACGAGGGAGCAAAAAATCATAAGAGCTTTTTGTAGAAGTGTTTGAAAAGACTTCAGCAATCCTTTTTTTAACATCTTACAAAAAGTAAAGAGCACAAAAATTGCTCCCTGGACTTACAGGAAAGAATGACTCCAGCAAAAACACGATCACAGGCAGTTGTGGTATTAGCAACCACCTCTTCAGCACTATGGTTACGTAGATGTGTAATGAGAAAGGCAGAAGGGTGTGTTTAGAGCACAAACCTGCTCTTATTGGTTACTCCTTCCACTGTGGGAGACCACAGATTGTGAGAAGATCTGACTACCCTTCCGGTAGCTCTAATGCAATCATGCTATTCATGGCAAGAGAGAAAAATACAGGCTGTTTTTTTTTATTTTTCTTTGCATCATAATCTGTTAACCTCAGAGCTAACCTTGCTGGATACAGATCTGTTAACTTTTACCATGCTTTCTCAAATTAAACTGCTAAGGTCTGGGACAGAAAGAGAGGTCTACAGCTGTTATAAATTGATATGTTCCCTGATGATGCTTGGCACTGCCTTCAGGGGAAAAAAGTTTCTTATTTTATTCTTTGCTGTGAACTTTTCTTTTTCCCCCCTTGCTATTTTTTTTTTTAAATATTCTTTCATTGCAAACTGATACTGATTTGCCTTCCTTGGAGTGGAAGGTAGATGTGCTACTTGCAAACAGTACGGCCTCTACTCATTTTATAGCCATTTCCCTTTGGGGGAAGGAAGCGTGGCAGGAGCTCGCAGGGCTGCATGGAGACATGGAGGTCCCCAGGAATGGGCATTGCCCTTCCAGTGCTGATCGGGAGCAGCAGAACCACAGACTCCTCTGCCCCCTTGTCAATACCCGAAATAAAGGGGTAGATCCTCCTGTGGCCCGTGCCCTGTACATGCCTGCTGATGCTGAGCTGCGGAGGTGGCTTTAGTACGTGCCAGGAATGGAAATCCCCAAGTCTGTTAGTCACCACTGAGAGCTGTGGTTGTACACGTGTGCTACGTGGATCTCCAAAACACGCTCAGCGAGGTCTTGCTTCCGAAGAGCGTGTAAATGCACGCAGCGAGGGGCTGGAGCTCAGCGCGCTGGCGAGCAGGGCGATCTGCTCCGCCTGCGCTCCCCAGGGGCGCAGGGGCAGATGCAGTGCAGGGGAGCAGCTCTGAACGCTGCAGCTGTGCGTGCATCGGATGGTGAGCCCAGTCCCGCTGGCTGGGGGGCTCCAGCGGCCTCGCTGGCGGCCGCCCGTCACGGCTTGAGCACTGATGGCAGGTCGCATCTGTAGCGTAAAGGTTTGAACCTTGGTTGGAAAACAAACTGAAGTATCTGCAGTCAGATTATGTTCTTGGGGCACGAACGGTGAATGCAGAAAAAGCAGAGAAAGTAACACTTAAGCGAACAAGTGTTAGAATAACAACGGGACAGCAAAAAGGCACAAAGTGCTGACTCGGTGGCATAAACATCGCCGCAGAGCAGGCAGCCCAGTTCCCGGGATCTCCCGCGTTGTCCTGGCTGATGCCGTGCGCGGACGCGAGGCGCTTGCCCGCATCCTCCCTGGGCTACAGACGGTTCCAACAGCCCATGCACAGCGATGGAGCGGCGCTTTGGGAAGCTGCGTGCAAGGCAGGAGCTCTTGTGGTTACTCGTTTGTCCTCAGTTCGAGCCAAAAGTACCACCATCCTCTTCTGCCTGGGCACGGATCGGCGTGTACCCCTGGGGGATGGATTCCTTCTCTGTAATCTGCAGCGTTGCCTTGATATGGAACAAATGAAAGCACCGAGTGTCTCTAAAAGCCTCAAATTACTTGTGTTTTCTCATCTTACGCCCCACCGCTCTGTGCCTTATTCTATTGTTTGTCTTTCCTTGCCCTGAATCTACAGACGAGATTACAAGTTGCACCATCAGCAGCCAAGCAAGGTCTAAGCCACAAGGAAGGATCTGAGTCATCTCCCCGAGAGAATATTTTAACCATACATCACTGTTTGTTTTTGGGCAAACTGGTACAATTATGCAACATAAATTCTTTTAAAGCATTTGGGACTTCAGTTCAATTTAAAATCCTGTAGGTTTTATGGCCAGAATGAGTGATTACAAAGTGCATGCATACAAATGAAGCCTTAGGAGGAGGCACGGGGGGTGGGGATTAAAGGGCATGGGGAATTTCATGCGCACGCTGGGAAAGCGGCAGCCGAACTGCAGTGGAGAATGGGAGCTCCAAGGAGCCCGCCTCGGATATTCGTGGTATTTATGGCTCCAGAGCACAGTTTTCCACCACTGGTCCATGGGTGTATTCTTGTGAACACCAGGCCTGGCTCTTGTCTGATCGCTCCAAGCGATCTGCCCCATTCCAGGTCCTGTCGCGGGGCTCCTGTGCGCCCGCGGGTAAATCACACATACTCCAGAGCACTTAATTCTGGAGCATTTACGTGTTGAATGTGCTCCCCTGCACCGCTCAGCACCTCTGCCGGGGTGGGAGGCGCATCCAGCCCGGCTCAGCATCCCAACCGAGCGGTGCTTTTCTGCTGCTAAAACGTGCACTATTATTAAAACATTATCGGGGGTAGGATGAAAGCAATCAGTAACTCGGCGCTCGCAAAGAAAATTGAATTGCCAGCTCTCACAATATGCCTATTATTACTGTTATTATTGTTATTACTATTTAAAGAGCTGGTAGTTGTCGTCGTGCTGTTACATGAGTCTCTTGGGCACCGCTGTGCAAGCAGGGTCGTGGTCCTGGTGCCTGCGGATCCAGCTGGAGAGGCAGGACAAGAGAGACCACAGGGAAAAAGCAAAGGAAAAGATCCCAAGGTTTCATTTGAAACGTGGTCTTTAAAAGCTACCCTGGTGGGTTTTGGAGGCCTGGAAAATAAATGGGAGGATGCAACGCCAGCTACTTTTTATTTGTATTTCCTTCTGGTAAAGGAGTGGAGCTTACAATTCTTTTGCTGTGTTTTTTTTTTTTCTTTCTTTCTTTTCTTTTTAATGAGACTATAGAGGTTTGTACCTCCAGATTCCTTTTTTGACTTGCAGAGATGGAAATTCCACTAAAGCTGGGGGAATTATTGACAGCTGATGCTGAGGCAATCCAAGGCCACATTCTGACCTATCGATTTCCCTAGGATTGCACAGGCCATATGCAGCTCATTGCAGGATACAGTCTGTGTTTGTTTTGTTTATTACTCAGTATATAACAACGCGGAATAAAGAGCAATGCTGAACTGCAGAAACGCCCGAGGATTTCTCTTTAATTGAAATCAGAACTGGGAACATCCTTGTAAATCAAGAGCTGCCAGCCTTTGGAGGAAAAAAAAAAATACTGCTTTTGCAAAGTTTACTTTCAAAGGGAATTTAGCTTTAACTCTTCATCTCTCATACAGGCTCAGATAAATAATTTTTAATGATTTCTCTGCAGCAGCCGTGTGCTGTTCAATAGTCTGAAAACTTCCGGGCACAACAGATATGAGGCAGGATCCTTATTTATGTGCTGTGAACAGTAGTTGAGAGAAATCAAATACATGTAACTACTAGAGACAGTGCTGCTCTCCACTCAAATCCATATTTTGAAGAAGCTGGAGGCTCTTTAGAATCAGGATTTTCAGTCAGGCCATTAAAATCTCGCTGGCTCCTCTTGTGAAATTATGACCTAGGTCTGGATTTTACTTGGGCTTGATGTGGGTTTAGATTAACATTTAATTCAGAGCTACACAACTGTAATAGGGAGGCCAGGCCAGAAAGAGGAATTAGGAAACACAAATTCCACCAGCAGGTCGTCTCTAAGCACAGCGCTCTCTGAGGCTGCTTCCGCCTCCGGATAAACTGGTGCTAACCACATTGAGTAGGAGAAACGCTGAGGCTCTGATGCTCTAATTAAAGTCCATCCGCTTCTCCCACTGGAGCTCCCTGCATGCGGCAAAACGATCCAAAGCACCATGTGCAGCTCCATGAGATTTCACAATGGCACTTTCCTGCTTTGGATGTATTTTTCCAAACCCGTGTTTTCTGAGGCTCTTGTTTTGGTGTGTTTATTGGATCAGCGTTGTATGGAGATGTCTTGTAATGATTCATAATAAAAGAGCTCAGTGTGCTGAGCGCGGAGTTAGCAGCAGCGGGCTGCAAGAGGATCAGGTTATTGAGACTAATGCAACAAATTCAAATTCTCCCACCCCCACTTTGAAGCAACCCATCCGTCTGCGTGTGTGTGGGGCTGAGAAGGAAAGGAAAGGTCTGTAACAGCCAATGCTACTGCAGAGGGAAAAGGAAAAACACTGTTTATCCCTACCAGGAGGGTAATTGATCCACAGTGTGCGCACAAGTGGCTCAAAGCAGCCGGTAGCGACGCTGAGGGGGCCGGAGCTGGGCAGAGCCCCCACCAGCCCGTCGCACAGAAGCTTTATGGAGAACAAAAGCAGCCCGTTTTGTCCCTCCATCATAGATCTCCCCTCTTCGCTGCGCCGAGGCTTTTGCGGCCGAGGCGTTTTGCTGCGGCGCCGGCCCCGCGGCTCCAACCGCGGCTCCCTCCGGCCGTGCGCGCCGGGCCCGGCCGCTCCGCGGAGCCGCGGGCGGCAGCAGCGCTTGGGCTCCAGCCCCATCGCTCTCTATTTTATGTGTGCTAAAGGTAATAAAATAACCATTCCTAAATTTAACTAGCATTACATAATGCAGCTATTTATTATGTAAAGCTGCTGTTTACAATGCCCGGAATATTGATCACTATAAAAAATGCAGTGCAGCTACAGCTCATATAAATTAATGTTAGTTTTCTTTTCTTTTTGTTTAAAGGATCAATCAAAGGTCTAATTTGTTCTCGTGAATCCCCCTCTGCTAAGCATGCAAAGCACCAGGCAGAGGGTAGTTTACTGCCATTCAGGCTGGCATATAGCACTCAGCTCAGGATCTGGGAGAGGATATGTAAAGATGACAATTTGTTCATTATCTGAACCATTGGAAAAGGCAAATAAAGCATACTAACCTGCTTTATTTCAAATCAGGTCGTTTTTTTTTTTTTTTTTCCCTCAGCTATAAAGCAGCAGTGGCAACCACTTAAGAATTCCAGTATTATGACTGTCTAACATCATTATCATCTCCAGTAGATTATGAATAGGTATTTTCTTACAATAGCACATGAAGCCTGAGAAAATGAAAGACGTTTTCCTATTCTTTAGGTCTTCCGGGGGTAGAAAGAGGGATAGAAAAGGAGAATTAAATATTAACAGAGAGAACAGATCACTAAGCAAAAAACAATTAAGTAGCACAGTACCCGTTCAACAATAACACCAAATCATGATGCAAGTGCTGAGCATGGCAGTGACATGCTAATCATGGATTAAAGGGGCTGATTTGTGCCTCATGAGTATTCATGGGCAAAATCTGGTACCCACAAGCCAATCGGGGAAAGCACGTCTTGGAAACAGGAGGTTATGCTACCGTCTGAGCAAAATGATGATGGTTTTTCATGACTCTGCCTTGGGTATAGAAGATACATTTATTTATTTATTTATTTATTTATTTTCCTATTTTTCTGTGGAGTTGTTTTTTTCCTCTCTATAGACTAAGACAGTTTCTTTTTTGCCTACTTGTCCATTCTTATCTGTCAAATACAGGCAATCATAAAAAAAAAAGCTCCCATCCTTAGCATTCACGCAGAGAATGAGAGGTTAGAATGAAGCTGTGCCTGCCAGTATCCCTCTAAAAGCATCCCGTAGCCGGTGTTTCCACAGGAGGTGAACCCTGTAAGCTGTGAATGGGCTGCATGTCCTGCCTGGTAGCAGAGCCGGCGTCACTGCGCGTGGCACCTTGGGGAAGAGGCCGTGTGCCAGCACAATGTCAGAAATTTTCCCTCATAGACCAGAGGAGATCCCAAGAAACCAACTTGTCCAGCTTTGGAAACTTGAGACAAGGCCCAATGTGGCAAACAGCTTTCTGCTCACTCAGGAGAGTGAAGAAGGTCACGTCTCCCTCATGGAGATCAGCAGGTCTTTCAGGATCAGTCCTGTCCCCTCTTTCCACCGGTCCTGGGGCCTCGCACTATGGCCTGGAGAATTCCTGCTGTCCTCCAGGAGTGTGACTTCCACGCCTTCAGCCACGGCACAGCACACTGGTATCTTTTCTTCCATTTTTACCACTTGGAAAGTCCCTGATCCCTCTGTCTGCATCATCTTCTCTCAATCAGCAATGTCAGTCCTGGGTGGTTTGTTAGCGTGGAGCTTGCTCCTCTCTGTCAGCCTCTGAGTAATTGTCTTCTGTTCGGCACAGTGGAAAATCCAGCCACGTGTTTTTATCATCTTAATGAAGCTTGCACTTTAAAGAAGCCTAAACAGTGGGAAAACCCCTGTGGAAAACCTAGTGTTTTTGTGTGCAAGTCAGGTTTTTGGTTGTGCTTTAGCTGCTGCTGTTATTTTCAGTAGCCAGTGTTTCATTTCTGGACAGAAGCAAATGTGAAAAAGCAGGTGAGCAATTTATAATGAAATAATCAATGCCGGTGGTGCGTTGGCTGGTGCCTGTGCACTTAGCCTTGCCTATGATCAGAAAATTTCTCTTGGGGGCAGCATTTCTTACAGAGATGGATGAATTTATTTTCCTCTCCCAAATGTTTACTAGCACATCTAGATTTCTCGCTGCTGGTTGAGGGCCCTGGCTCCCCTGCTTTAGGCCAGCTGAGGAGAGCAGAAATGTGCAAGGCTGGACACCGTGAGGTGAAACAGCAGCCCAGAGGCACCTGCCAGCCCTACCCTCTCGCAGGGGACCTGCCCCTTAGGGGCTCCAAATGGAACATGTCCCAGAAAAAAGCACTTTCCCCAATCATCCCTCCGTGCAGCTTCTAGGCACCCCCGTGTTCTGCAGCACAGGCCTCACAGGGATCAGGTTCCCTGCGGTGACACCGCGGACCAGGAGATAACTAATACTGCTGTCCCCGTGAAGGCAGCTGTGGGCAACTCAGCCAGCGCGAGTGAGGGAGTCCAAAGCCAGGAATATTCACCTTCTGCTTCCCAGGCATACGAGGGGCTTAAGTAGGCACCTGTTTTAATGACACAGGGTACGGACAGGTCTGCCCGGTGAGCAGGCTGGGTCCCACGCCTAAGTGACAGGGAAAAGGCAGCCAAGTCATGCTCTATGTAGGTCACACACACAAGCCTGGCCCACCCACGTGCCAGTAAGTTACGGAGCTATAAATGTTTAATTGCTTTCTCCTCATCAGTCCCAGTAGGTGAATGAAGCCCTGCAATGTGGATGGAAGAAGCAGATGCTGTCACTTTTTTTTTTTAATGCTATATAGGATTACGGCTTCTCTGACACTGCTGTGTTCCCAGAACTTGCATCAAAGCAAAGTACAAACTATAGCTGAGGGTCGCTGATTAATTGCATGAACATTAGACAGCCCATGAGACCCTCCTGTGGGTTAAACATGTGAAGAATATGGCCAAGGTTCAACACCTTGGAATGAAAGTGTTGATGAGTGGAGGAATGAAGAAACCAAACAGTACATCCAAAGCGAGAAGAGATCCATGGTGGAAAGGAGCTCCTGGGTATCCCAGAAGGGAGCAGTCCCAGAAACCTGGATATCTCAGCAACACAGGACAAACCGTGGTGCTTTATATGAACAAAACTTTATGAAATTGGCCACGCTGGATGTTAGAAGCCCAGTGTTCAGCAGCAAAGCAGTGGGGCTTATAATTAGCCTAGTCATGGAAGCTTCAAAACAGATGCTCTTGAAAGCAGGCAAAGATAAAGCTAAGCCATTTGTGGAAACTCTCTTCTTTTTCCCCTCTGGTTAGCACCAGACTGTCTGGAATCTGAGGTGACTGATTTTCTTCTAATTTATGTTCACGTAAATCAGAAGGAAACTCAGCAGAGGCAAGAAGGTGCTGAGGGCATATGGGAGAGGAATGCCTGAGAAATGCCTTTATTGCTCTTATTAAGCTATAAATGCATGTATGACTATAAATCAGCCTACCCTACTGAAAATGGAGGCTACGTAGCTCTTTGCTAGATAGCCTGAGACCGGCAGGGTTTGTGGCAACCCACGCTACCTAATGCTGGAGCTCCTTCCCTTAGGAAGGGCCTTGGCTCTTCCCTTCCCTTGGGCTGTGTGGCTGGGCCTCGTGAGCCCCTCTGCTTCCTGCGCTGGGGCTGTGTCCCTGCCTGCCTCTCAGCGCTGTCTGAGCACACGGTGTGTGCTGCAGACCTGCGGGCTGCTAAGTGCTGCTGCTCTTCAGAGCGGGGGGCGAACACAGCGCAGAAGACTTTCCCACAGAAATGCAGCATAAAGTAGGGCTGACCTGAATTATACTGGTTATAGTTGGCTACCTGTGACCCTTACTTACTGCCTATAGGTTAAAGATTATGAGAATCTCATCTAAAAACAGTAAGAATAATTTAGAGCTATCCAGTCACACCTGGTTTTGTGCAAAAGAACTTAAATTCTTCTCTTTGGGGAGGGAGGCCACCCTGCATCCTCCATGGGCGTTGCTAGCAGCACATCCTGGCTTTGCAGCCGACCAGAAGGGCTTCTTCTCATCTGCTGTCGTTACCTCCTTCTCTTCAGACACCCGGGGAATGATTTGCCCCAGCAGAGCCCTGTCAGGCCTTGGGGGATGGCAGGCGAGCTCCTTAGCTTTAGTAAGATTAATAAAGGTACAGAAAGTATCTCGAGAGGTGGCTCCCCCTCCCTGTCCTGGCTACACGAGTAAACACCCTTGCTTAGGTGTGTCTTTTACCGCATTAATAGCTACTTCCCTTTCCGTAATCACTGGCTTATTGCTAAAGAAATTGCAGCAGCGTTAATAGCCAGCGACCCCTGAACTCAACACAGCATCAAAGGTCACGCAGTTATCTCACACAACCAACTCACTTTTGATGAATTGGTACCATTCCCTGGAACATTCTTACAGTAATTTTAAGAGTCATAACATCTTACCACGTGCTGCTTCAACTTTCTGACATGCAGCTAAAAATAGAAGGCGCTGCAAAGCCTGGGAGAACAGCTTCAAGCTCAGATCTGAGCTGCAAATTCCCCAGCGTTTCAGGATGTTCGTACGAGTGTTTTGATTTTAATGCACCATGAAGACAAGGTGAAACCAAGAAGCTTGGCTATAAGTCCAGAGCAGGGAGGGGAAAGGTACAAAAACCGGTGCTCTCCTTCATCTTATTTCTATTTAAAGGGCTGTACTATCCAAAGTCTGGCAATGGATCTGATAGCAGGGGCCAATTTGAAATGATGAGTGCTTATAAGCAGATGCTTCTAAAGCCCTGATAGCTGTACGTGCGCTGTCTTGGCCACCACGCATGCATAGCCCCCTTCTCGTAGCGTAGCACAGCCTTCTCGGGCCGTGTTTTCCCTCTATAAAATGGTATTTTGTGCTCACTCCCCTCACCAGGGAGTTAGAAGGAAATATTGATAGACTTATTTTTGCCAAGCACTTCCAGGCCATTGGATGAAAGGTGCCATTATTATGATTACTATTGATTGTGGTGACCTGCTGGCTGTCTCCACATTCATGGTCCTGCTGTGAATGCAGACACTTTCGCACGAGCCCGGGGGAAAAGTGGAGCAGCTGTGCAAAGGACAGCTTACAAGCAAGGGAGCAGCATAAATCCTGCGCTCCAAAACCCTATAGAGGAACAAGCTGGGGGTTACACCCCTCTGCTATAGCCCTTCCTATGCTAACTTGACTGCCTGGGTACGGGAGAGAATTTCTGAGCTTTTTATATATCTGACTCCTGAGAAAATGTGGAAGCCTGGACCATTTTTGTTTGTGTTTCCATAACTTCCCTCAGACACACGTCTGTTTTCCTTCGATTTGGCCTGGATAATCTGCCGCCGCGGGTCGTCGCATCCCCTCGGGACGCAGGGGCGACGCGTTGGCTCGCACGGGCGAGGGGGAGGCTCTGCCGCGTTTTCCTTTCGGAGCACGAGCGGCGGCTCGCGCTGCCGTGGGCTGCACCGCGCTGCTCCCTTGGCAGCTCCCCCGTGCCGGGCTGCGGCGAGCGATGCGACGCGTTAGGTAATCCGCACTGTGGCAAGGGTGAACACCCTGCCATTTACGGGTTATTTATACACCCAGACTGGCTCTCTCTGCCTATCTCCCTTTTCTAAAGGGATTATCAAAATTAAGAAGGCTTTTCTGAAACTGTTGTCACTCCCTTGGACTGGATGCCGCCAAGGGTATTGTCTTCTGTAGCTCTCACCAGTTCTGCTGTTCCCACCAAAACCTCCAAGGGGCATTTCCATGTTGAACTTGTGCCACAACATTCCCACAACTGGATGGTGTGGAAAGCAGGGGGTTGAACAGGAGAGCTATGGAAAGCGCCGAGGACGAGACATGGGAGAGTAGTTTAATGTTTGTTTTTTTTTCAAAAAAGCAGGGTAGAAAGACTTGTGTGAAGGGAGTTCTCATAGTCATGCCCACAACAAGGAACTGGGCCTCACAACACTCCTTTGAGGCAGATGAGCACATTTCACACTTCACAGATGACTGTATTAGAGCCTGGTAAAGCCAAAATTAATTGCGATAGGGGCTGGTGCGCTCTGCAGCCTGGTAACTGGGTCTGTTCTTCAGGGTACCTAATCTGTGGATTACTGGGCCCTTTCCTGAGTGCTTGAAACATCACTGTGACACAGTGAATATTCAGATGTTCCCTTAAGCTATTCCCCTGATCCTAAAATACACCAGCACTTTGCTGGGAGACATTGTGGAAAGTGATTAGCAGAATCTGAGTAGCTGGCAAGCCTGATAAAATCCCAGTTTTAGTTATTTCCCCTGAGGAACTATATTGCAGGAAAAGCTTGTCTCCTTCTGTGCGTCACTGTGTGTCACTGACCGCAGCCCCACTACGGAAGGAGCTCCATCCTGCCGGCTGTTTCAGTGGGTTTGTGTCACCACAGGGCACCACGGAGACTCAGAGCACCCACACCACTCTGCCTGGGCTGTATCGTGAATGCTACAGGGTCCGAAAGCAAAGGCGTCACACGTTCACTCCTCTGGCAACCCCATAGGGAGCCTACAGGTGCCACCTCCATTCCTTGCACCTCAGGGTGTCGGGCAGAGCGAGCTGGCAAGGAACAACCCCACGGCACACTGCCCAGGCTCGCGATGAGACGGCGCTGGGGGGATCCAGGGCTGCATCTCCTGCCCCTGAGCTGCTGCTCAGCGCCGCGGGGCTGCTCGTCCGCAGGGCCAACAGCCTACGGGTAATTAAAATTAAAATAAATAAATAAATGAACAAAAGAAAAGCATAAATAAACAGGGATCCATGCAATGCAAATTGAGGCCATATTGCAGGGGAAATTGAATCCAAAGAATGCAAACAGCCAAACAAAAAAACAAACTAGCAACAAAGGAAAAGCAATTTTTTTCTGAGGGAGTCACAAATGAGTAAACAAAACAGTGGATGCCCCTGGCCTCCAGCGTCCCTGCAATGGCTCTATCGTAGCTCCTTGGCAGGGAGGCCCTGAGCTTCCTGCCGGAGCCTCTCCTGCCTCAGCACAGTGCCCGTCTACCTTGGCGCTTGCTTGTATCAGATTAAAATGACTTAATTGGGACGCACGGGGTTTCTGTGACCGGCCTGGCTCCATGCTTTTTTGGTTAAAGACATACCTTACACCAACTCCCACATGGATGGGGAGTTTTCCTTTTCCCTGTGAGCACTTTAAAAGAAATTAATTTCTCCACCCTCCTTTATTGGCCATGCAGTCTTACAAGATTTTGCTGCATTGCTTGAAAACCAGTGTAGACGGTTGATCTATTGTGAGAAACCACAGGGAGTTTTTAAGCTGTCGCATCGTCGTTACCAGCTTTAGCTTCACAAGGATGAAAATAGACAATAGGGAGTGGAAGGAGGAATGGAGATCTCCAGCTCCCTGTTTCCAATTAGGAAGGGACTTTGGCTCATTCCATTACTGCAGCCAGTCTCAGTTAAAAGCACAAATTGTTCGAATCCTCTCTCAGGCTCCGACTCAAGGAAACTTCCTTATTCAGCAAAGCACTTAAGCATATGCCAAAGTCCTGCTGAAGTCAATGAGGTTTAAGCAAATGCTCGGAGCTAATCGCAAACTTATTGGCCCTCTCCGAAGCAGATTCCACGGAGTTAGGCAGGTACAGGGAGCTCCTCCTTGCCGCGTCTGTGTGGGTGGCAGGATTTGGCCCCCATTTTATGGCTCCTTCTGGTTTACTGCCTTTGTTTCTCTTTCCACAGATTAATTACAAACATCTTGCTCTGTGGAGCGAAATCCCAACGTATGGCGGTGGTGTGATCTCAGAGCCATGAATTATAGATGCCTGACATATCACACCAAGCTATTACGATTTTTTTTTCCCACAAGCAAGCTATGAATTATGAAGAAGACCTATTAAATTTATAACATTTGCTCCCTTTGGTGTAGGAATAGCAAAAGGTGCAGCCCATCTACACCTTTACGCTCCCTTCCCCCTGCCGAGCTTGGGCAGAACAGTCCCAGTTTTGCACTTGGGGAGGAAAAAAAATGGCCAGTTTTGTGGCCGTGTCGGCTCTGGGAACCCAAAACACTGGGTTTTCACAGGGGGTTCTCTGAATTGTTGCTGTGTCTCCATGGGCTGGTGAGCAGCCCGTGAGGCCCCTATGGAACCAGGGCTCTACTGGCTGCTCCGGCATGGCCAAGGGGAAGGAGCCGAGAGGGAAGGGGACAGGAAGCCTGGGAAGCTGGGAAACCCAGAAGGGTCCAAGGAAACCTGGGAAGGTGTCGGGGAACTCGGTAAGGCACCTAGAAACACCTCAGGCCCCCACGCGCCTGGTGCTGAGAGGGAACTGGCAAACAGGGAGGCTCTGGCCTGGGGAGGCCGTGGACACGCGGGGGGCGCCATGGAGGCGGCCGCCATCTTAGGGGGCTCCTTCCCCACAGCGGGGTGTGGGGGGGACACGCACCACGCGCGGGCCCCACGGGGCTGCCCCCACGCACGGCCTTGGGACACCGAGGGGCGCGGGGACCGCGTCCCTGTCGCCGCCCGCCCCGCTCCGTGCCGGCGGAGTGCTCCTCTCTTCGAGAGAGGAGGGTATTTCCGAAAGTAGCCGTGTAATAACAGCCGGGCCGCGGGTGATGTCACCGTGTTATTGACTTTCCAAGTCTGAATGACTGAGCACGGGGGAGG
>VZSV01000106.1:1209695-1225385 GCA_013398735.1 Nothocercus julius
GTGTGTGTGTTGGGAACGGTGATCCGGGTTGGATTTCCCCCACCTTTCCCCGGTGCTTGTATGGGGGGGTGTTATGTTTTTGGCACCCCCTCCCTTTCCCTTCCCCCTCCTTTTTCGCTTGCCCTCCCCTCCCCCTACACTGCCGTTTTATTTTAAAGGGTTTAAGGCAAAAAATAATAGAGAATCGGCAGCAAATTAAATAAAGGAGCCATCACGAGGCAGGCTGCTTTATAACCTATTTTTAGCCCGATTTGTGTAAAGAAGACTCCTCTCCCTTCCCCCTCTCTCGCCCTGCATATTTACTTCTGTGTGTGTGTGTGGAGGGGGGGAAGGAAAAAGGGGAGGAAACGGCGGAGGAAAAAAAAAAAAAAAAGGGAGAGCGGGAGCAGCCGAGGCACCCGGAGCGTGACCCCGGCGCGGGGCTCGCCAGGTACCTGGCTACGAACCGGGCCACGAGGAGCCTGGGCCGGGGCCGGTCCCGGGGGGAGGGGAGGGCAGGGCGCCGCGCCGCTCCGTGTGATTTCTTTAATTTCCTTTCTTTGGGCCGTGTCTCCGCTTCACTGGGAGCTCGGGGGGGGATGTGTTTCCTCTCCGCTGGCCGCCGCCGAGAAGGCGGGCTCGGATGGGAGAGCGTGGTTTATGTTTGATTTCCTTATTTTTATTTGTTTTTGTTTTTCCCCCGTCTCTTTTAAGCGGTGCAGTGGCAAACTTATTGTTTATGAGCTTCCTGCGAAGTTCGGGGTGGGACGCAGTGCAATGTGCAGTGACAGGGTGAGGACTGCCTCCCATGGCAAAATGTGGGCCCAAGGTTTGGGCAAAGAAGCTTTTTTCTGCCTTCACCACAGCTGAGCCTTTCTGAGTTTCCTAATATCAGCAGTCCTGGTTGTGAGTTGCACCTGGCATCTTTTGGAAAGTCTGACAGAGTTAATGTATGTGCCTTTTATTTATTTATAAGTATTATATTTGTGCCTTGCATTAGAAAAGAAAGAAAATGTGGTTTGTTGTTACTGTTGTTGTGCCTCTTAAAGGGTTAAGTTCATGATGTTGTTCCAGGTGAATTTAATCTTTCATCACCAAAGTTCCTTTTAAGGCAAATGGACTGAATAAAAGTCTCCTCTCTTACTTATCTCTGCTTTATCCTCTAAAAAGGACCTCCCCCCAAAACTTTGTTTGTGCCCTGTGGTAGGGGCTTGTTGCTGGAGATGGCACGTGAGTTTTGAAAAGAGCTCTGTCTGTAGGTTGCTGTGTAGCCAAGTAAAGTTTGCTAGTGAAGTTTTTACTACTATCCCATGTACTCAGCTTCCTTATTTTCCTGTGTGTATAAATCAGCTCTTAACTCCTTTTTGGAAGAGATAACCAAACATGTTACTTTATTATTAAAGCAGGAGAGATGGAGAGGCATGACCAGGAGAATTAAGTCTTTTTCACATTAAAAAGAAAAAATCTGGGGTTTGTCCGACTGTCTTTACTGTCCTGTGCTGTTAAAACAGATGTTTGATAATGTTAAGCATATAACAGAGTTTGTTTTTGCTGGCGGTCTCTACCATTTGGATGCTCACTGAAGCTTTTAGGTGCCCCTTTGAGAGAGGAGGCACCATTTGCCAAAAAAAAAGTGTTTGGATTTTGACTTGTAGCTGAACTTTTAGAAATGTTGGCCATGTGGGCCCTCTGAGTAGCTTTGAGGTTTGTCGCCATGAGGCTCATGCTGGATTGACCTTACTTGGGGCACATTTCTGTTAGCAGTCTTGTCAGGATACATTTCAATTTAGAACTGATCCTGCAAACTCTTATGTATGTCCTTCAAGTTAAGCGAGTGAATAAGTGTTTGTGGATAAAGATCTGAGGTCCTTTTTTCCCTTTTAGCCAAAAAAAACAAAGAGTTGTACTGTTGAGGTGATTGTGCCTAGTACCCACCGGTGCCATGTAAATGGTGGTAGCTAACTCTTCTGTGTTTCTTGTCTTGTTTTGGTTAAGATCTAACAGCACAGCAATGTGTTGTGTTACCTCTGATCACCTCAGACTGTATGCGATCACAGCCTTAAGTTTTCAGAGTGAGGGGATGTGGATGTGTCTCCATGAAAACAGGCTTCGTGTGTAACTGTGTCTTGGGAACTTGATGGCATGCCTCCCAAACTGTTATTGAGGACACCTGGAAAACACTTGGTCTTTGCTCCATGAGGGAAGGGAAAGGGGAAGGAAGCGTTATTTAAATCTATGAAAGAACTTGGGGTTTGGCTTTTATTTACGAATGTACAAAGATTTATAATTTTTGTTCTTTTAAATGTACCAAGCCGTAATAGATGTGCGTAGTCTGAGGAATGCAATGGTTACAGTTAAATCTGTTGCTTAAGTTTTTTTAATACTTTTTCCCTTCAAAGAGGGAGTTGTGAGACTATTTTTTTTAAGTGCTTCTTTTAGTTTTGCTGTATATATGGTAGTTATTGACATTTGTATATTGCTTTGAAGTTGTAAGGCATCATACAAGTGCTAAGTGCCCCACAACAGTACTTCAGAGCTATTTTTCCATCATGAGAGTCTGATGCTAAAATGTGTTAGAGGCCTAAATATAAAGCAAATCTGGATGGATTGGGTGGGGGGAAATGATCAAAATTGCTTATAATGTTGTTCTCAGGTAATATTTTTCAGTTAGGAAGAACAGATCCAAGTAATGTAAAGCAAACTGAGTTATTTTACTTAACTTGATTTTGCTTATGGAATTTAATTTAACATGGAGTTCTCATTTGAGTCAGAATGTGTTTGCTGTTATGAATTTTGTAGTGGCAATTTAGACCCACGTGCTACAAGGACAGCATTATGCAGAAGTCAGGAAGTCCTGTAAAGAAACACACACAATTTCATGAACAGCAGTAGCCTGGTTTAGTTCAATAAGCTCTACAGACGTCTGTGAAGTTGCTCACAGAAATAAGTGTGTTGAGTATTAGTGAAGGGCAACAGGCTCTGAATCTCTCAAGATACTAGTGCTTTTTTTGTGTGTGTCTTTTAAATATTCTGGGGAAAACCTATCCTTCCCTAACCCTCTTTCCTTGCTCATCTGCTGTCGCCAAGAAGGGACCTACTATTACTTCCCCTCTGCCCTTTCCCCCACCCAAACTTTCGTTTGCTTTGTGACCTTTTACACCCCCAGTTCCTTCCTGAACCCATAACTACTCAGGATTGTTCTGCATGTTTGAATTTTCCCCACTTTGCTGGAACGGACGCTGCTGTCGAGGTGACGAGAAAGACACATGAGGCTTCCACCAGGATTTCCCCTTCTCAGTTGAGATGGGGAGGCCATAGAAGCGCTATGATTCCCGTTTTGGAGTGGGAGGCAAGAAAGAGGTGGATGGCAATACTGTATTCCATCTTGATAGTGTAGTACTGCAATATTGAAACATCATAGCATCTTGAAATACCTAATAATTTCTAATTTGTATTGCTTGTGTTGAGGATTGTTCTCCTGATAACACAATACTAGAACAGTGACCTTGCTTAGCGCGTTTACTCTGTGAACACACCAGTACAGGATGTACCGACTGTGTGTAAAGTCCTAACCCATAAACATCTGCTGATACAAGTAACTGGGGGAGATACGAAAGTGTAAAATATGTATGTGTTTATACGTATAGAAAAAAGTGAGAGATTTATTGCATGTCAATTTTTAATATAAATTTACATGTTTTTAGTGAAGCAGTATCAAGATTTTCATTAGGAGGCAGGTGATTAATAGCTTTTTTTCAGTGCATTTGAGTTGCATTGCAGGATTGATAAATTCAAATTAATGGATGATGAAGAAATATTATTTCCTATATTTCTGCTATTGATTTAGAAATCCTTATCCCCAATATATGCAGTTTTCTAATGTTATAGTGTGAGGCTAGATGGACATAGTTTCTTTAAAGTTGTGTAATAAGAAATGACTTCACTAGAAGAAGGTTCATCCAGTGATCCCAAGCAAAGCAGATGGAGACCGCTTTATTCATCTTGTAATTGGTTTCCTCCATGATGAAGTGTGACAATGAATTGAGGAATAAGAAATATCTTCTTTCAGATGAGAAGGGGGGGGCGGGAAGGTAGTGACAGTGAGGCAGCTGATAGTTTTCTAGTCGTGAGAGTTAATAGGTTGAGCTTAAGAAAAGGAAACCTGTTATGGAAATGCCTTTGAGAGTTTGTGTATAACCCGTGAACTGTCCTTTCCTCTTTAGGGTCTATCTTGTGTTACTTAATTCAAGATGAGTAGGCCCTTTTTTTTCTTCTCATAATGAAAATGAGGCTGAAGTCATTTATGCAAAGCATCATGAAGTTTTAATGGTCACAGAGGGGCAGATTTTTTAATTTTTTCTTTGTTACTGAAAGATCTGTAGAACTGTAATTCAACATAGCCTCTAAAACATTAATTTCAGATACTGGTACCACATAGGTTCTTGTGACATCCCTTTGACTCCTTTTAATGTCACTAAGAACCTTAAGTCTGCGATAGGAGCTGGGCGGTCATGTCAAGGCAGAGGATGTGTAACTCGGGGGGAGAAGGTGCTCAGTGGTTGGGTGTAGAGGAGCTGGTTGGCTTGGCCAGCCAAGAAGGGAAATTGCAGATGTTGCAGCACTTCCCCTGCCTTTCCCTTCCCCCCTGCTTCTTGTTTTGAGGGGCTGGTTTCTCAAAAGACTTCAGAAAATATTTACTTGTAGTAATAATACTAAATATGCGTAATGAATTTGTGTAGCTTTCTGAAAAAACTGCTGAAAGAAATTATTTCAGGAGTAATTAGAGAGATTTTTTTGTAGAATTATCTGCCAATGTAGGGAGCGTTTTTAAGTGTCCCAAGCCTTTGCATGTACGTGCGACCTTAGAAATACTAAGAGTTTTAAACAATTTAACTTGAATACCTGAAACAGCTAGGCACAGTGTCTATTCAGACTTGTAGATTGTTTTTTTGGGAGAAGTCACAGCAGAGTTGTGTTAACCTGGTACGCTGAGCTGGTGCAGGTGTTGTCCTTGGTGTCGTGCACGCCTCGCACAGCTCTGAACTTCTGAAGCAAGGTGTGGTATATGAGTCAATAGCAGCAAACTGAATACATTTTGTAGTTCTGCTTGGTGCAAGTATAACTCTTCAAGAACACAAACTGGCATCTACATCTGTAAAATAAAATGTTGATACAGTAGTATTTATAAAGTTCTTGAGTCCTCACAATTGCATTTGAAGTTGGCAGTCACTGTGTGTGCTTAGCATTTCTAAAAATCAAGTCTCAAGTGTAGTTTGCTGGGTTTTGCAAACGCCTCTTCGTTTCTGTTTTTTGCAGGGACTAGTATTAGTAAAAGGCAATGCTGCATAGTCTGAGCTGTGTTTACTCTGCTGTTTTAATTCTTAGTGTCCATGTTGCAAAGAAGCAATCTTGTTTATTAGTGATGTCTAGCAGTAAAAAAATGAGAATCATCCAGAGAACAGCACTTTTTTTCTTCTTCTTTTATGATCCAAGATTCGTTTCAATTTCTCTTTTATGTACTGTATTACAGAGACACTCTATACAGCCTTTTTACCATATGCAAACATTTTGAAATGTTTTCTCAGATACCTGCAGTTGCTTTACTAGAAATTTTTACTAGAAATTTGGCTTGATGTGATTTAGCTGAGTGTTAGGCCTTCCCCCCTGCCAAGCAGGGTGACAGTTTTGCCAGCCTGGCAAGGTGGGCAAGCAGCTGACTTTGCAGCAGATGTTAGTGGTGCTTTTAACCTGTTGGTGGGTTTGGAGAAGGATTTAATCACTTCCCTGACTTCATTTACTGCTGCCGTTGAGTCCCACTGACATCACAGGGTTTGTAGCTTTTGATGAATTAGAACTTTGAAACTGACTCTGGAAACTTTCCTACTCTATAGGCAGTTATGTGGCTGCTGGCAAAAGCTTTGACTATGGAGCGCACTGAAAAGATTTCTGTACAGTGTATTTCTGGAGTATTTTTCCAAGGTTATGAGTTAAGGGTCAAATATTTGCTACTCCTGAAAATGTAGTGCTAAATGCTGTGCCCAGTGCCAAAACCACAGAAATTGTCAAGGTTTAGAGCCCTAAATATAACCTACCCTAAAAGGAACATCCCCTCCACTTTAACACAGTGTTAAAAGTTCAGACTTCTCACATGGGTGGCCTGTCATCGGCAAACTCTGCTAGGAATTCTTCTGAGCTGAATTTCAATCCCCTGATGGCTTCCTAAAAGTATCAGGCAAAGAAGAGACAACTTGATTTCCTGGAAGAACTTGTCTAGGCTGGCTGAGAAGAGAAATAAATTTTAGAGCTTCTCTCTGGTTTTGGACAGGTTTATTAATGCTTGAGTGTAAGCATGACTTTTGAAAATATATTTTTGCCCAGTAAAAATAATAAAAAGAATGTTTTTTTTTTCCCCACTTAGCATTGTTATGGGTCTAATTTATAGCTTTGTTGGAACAAAGGAGATTTTTTTTGCTGTTGGCTTCATCATTTGAGTGTTAAGTGTTTTGATTTTTACATTAGAATACCTGTTGGTCCTAAGATGAGTGTGTTTGCTGACCTGTACTTCCGGGTCTGTCTGGCTCATGAAAATGGTGAGAGCTTTTCCTCTTTTAGGTTATGTCCACATAACCTAAAACCATTTTTTGGGAAAAATAGTTTTGACGTTGCATAGGCCTAAGGGGGAAATAGCAAGAGATCTGAGTCAAAAAAAGTAGGACATGCAAGATTTAGAAACTGTTGAAGTATATTTATTTGTCCTATATTAGGTTAAAGGAACTATTGGTGCTATTTTTTGGCTGGTTGTACTGCCAGTTTGGCAATATGTCCTTCAGTCTGAGACATTCAGTAAAGAGAAGACAACTGTTAAACAGTGAATCATAGCTGATTTTTGTATGGATGTCAACAGTCTTCTCTATTGCAGAAATTTTTGCTTAGATATTAACACAAACTCCTAAATAAGGACATTTAGTAATAAATTTGAATTAGGAACTGCTTTGCAAAAATATGGGTTTTGCCAAGATATTTGTGAATGTCACGTATATGACTGGGGTTACATTTGTTCTTATTTGATACTTTAAAATATATTTTTAAAGCAAAATTTTATATACAAGGATAAAGGAAAAATGAATAAAAAATGTTGTCAAACCTTTTATTAATGTTGACATCAAGCAAGTTGTGTGAAAATCATATACTGTGTAGCTGCAGATTAGCTGTTTCCCATAGCTAATGCAACAGATGGGTGGCTCGGAGAAGCAGAGTCCAAGCTCACTGTGAAACTTGAATGTTTAACTGATTGTAGATGTGGTACCTGATTCTCACTTTATTTCAGAAATATAATGAATATCCTCAGTTGGTATTTCTTGTTCATGTTTTAGATTTCTATCACTAAGATGAAAAATTTAAAACATGTACCTTCAGTAGGTTAAATTGCTGTGAAAGATAAACAAAAATACTAAGAAACAGGTCAAGTGAGCTTTACTGTGGTAGCAGAATTTGATATCTAAATATAGCTTAGTATAAACCCACTTGCTTTTAACAGTTTTCACCATTATAGTAAATATTTGTCTCAAGTGGTTGAGTTGTACGAAAAATGCTTTGTATTATTGTTACTGTCTTCTACAGTGGGTTCTGAATGGCCTTTGGTTACATTAGAAGTATCATTGTTTATCTTACTGTTGGCAAAGTCCATGTTAGTTGGTTCTTGTACTGTCTACACATGCAAGGTTACTTTGATATGGATTACTTATTGTGAGTTCATCAAGGGCTTTAGTAAGCCTCTTTTGTAAAATAGATGTAGCACACAGAAAATGCATTAGAAATTGTTGTAGGAGTGTCTTTCACTTAAAAAAAAAAAAAAAAAGAAGAAGAAAAAGAAAAAGTAAAAAAAAGTGTGGGAGAAACAAAATCTCTTGATGTAGATACAACCCAAATATTTCACTTTCTGGTAAAATAGGTCTTTCAGCATGAAAGAGCCATAAAATGGCTCTTTCAGCATGGAGAGTACTTCTAGTCCTACTGTTGCTTGGCATTATTAAAGTAACCCCCCAAACGACCTGCCTGTTTAAACACAAGTGGTGCAGGATCATACTGTGATTTTCCTCCCCCTCCCTCCCTTTAAAAACTGCCCCATCCAGCTGGCAGTGCAGTCTTGCCCTTTCTTCTCGCTGGTTGTGCTTCCTTGTGTTTACTCTTGCAAAATTGTGGCAAATTAACTTAATATTGGGAGTTTTGTCACTAATACAAGATTTTTCTTCATTATAGTCCTTTCCCTACCGCGTCATTTGTGTCTGTTTTTGTTTGTTTGTTTGTTGTGGTAAACTCTTTAATTTTCTTTTTTTTTTTAGTTTTCTTTTTCTTTGTGTTATTTTTGACTTTTTTGTGTGTTCTGCCTGTCAGCTTCTTAAATCAAATTAGTGCTGTTTCCTTTATTTTTGTTGTAACAATTTAGTTGCTCTATTTTCTCTATTTTCTTCTCGAAATATCATTGCATTTTTCTTTTAATGTAGCTTCTATGTGTGACCTGATCTAATGTAGCCCTGTTGAATCAGTGGGAATTAGGCTGCTTGCTCTCACTGCCAATTTGGCCAGTGTCAGGCTGTTCTGGGGCGAAGTGAAACCTGCCAGAATTGTGACCAAGTTTCGTTTTGCAGCTTGTGCTCCTGGCAGGAGGATAACCTATAGAGAGGATAACATAGAGGTTAGAGGTACCTGTGTGTGGAGGGAGGGATAGGTGGGACGTTTGCATGGGAAAGAAAACGGAGTTGATGGCTTTTAGTAGTGCTTTTGTTTGATAAAAATAATCTTGGCTTTGGGTGTGAAGCATTGATCCCACTCTTGATGCAGTCAAAGGGAAACTTTAATGGGGGAGTTGGCAAGAATGAGTGAGAGTGTGAGAAGCTAAAGAAGATTGAATGCAAACCTCAGTAGAGGTTAGCTTTGTGCTTTTTAAAATGAAGGATTTTGTCCAATAAATTTTATTGACGTTGTGACTTAAAATTTAGCAAAGCAAAGTCAGTCATTGTGAATTCAGTGCCAGCCTTACTGTTTTTATTGGGGGTAGTGTTGACAAGTCACATGCACCATTGTTCTGTGAACAAATACAGCTTTGATACTGCGAGCTGATACGTGGGACAGACTCCTGCATCCTGGCACAGATGAGTTTGCAGAACTGTGGCTTAGAGGGAAAACAGTAACCGCATAATATGTGGTGTTGGTGTCACTAGTTATTTAATCATTGTTTTTCTTTGGTACGTTGTTGTCCAGAACCTAAGAAATGGAAGAGGTTAAAGCATCAGACACTTTCTCATACCTTGTAGCCCAGCTTAATTTATGGGTATTAGACGTGTATTCTGCCTCTGAAAGGGGTGTGTTTGGGACTGAGAGAACTTTTGCGAGACATTCTTTGGAGAAAATAAAAGTTTTTTTGCCTGAAAGTCTTTCAAACATAAGTCCTTTATCACAAAGCTCTTGACCCTTGAGATGATAATAGTGAACCTCATTCCTTCTGAAGTCAGTTTTGTGGATCACTTCTAAATTACTCTTCCTATTTATAGGTGCCTCTAATCAGGATGTATATAGTGTAACTAGGATGTGTGCAATAAAGAGGCTTGCTCTAGGCAGCAGTTTGGCTGGTGGAGTCTGTGAATGTAATCATATAGCCATATCTGGAGGAGAATCCCATTGAAATTGCTGTGAGTTTTGCCTAAGAGCAAAAAGATTAGTGTTCTCTGCCTGTAGTGTTTTTCATTATGTTGGTGTTTTTATCAAACCTTCATAACAACAATGTAGCTCATTTTTTAATTCAGTATTTTTCGTTCTTAGAAAAATTCTTCTGGATAGTTTGTAATTTTGTTTGAGAATGGGGTCCTTTTTCATCTTCAGAAACTGGTATTAGTAGGATAGTTTATACCAATGCAAAAGTCTTTACCAAAATGATCTGGAATTGTGAGATCTCCATACTGAGTATTCCTGGGATACTTTAAAATGCAGTGGCTCTTAAGCTAGTGTAAATCATGGTAGCTCTGTTGGCTGCATGTTCACAGTGTCAAGCCTGTGTTTGGCTATCCTCTGATGTTAGCTGACGTGCTCAGTTTTGGTGGCTTACAGACAACCTCTAAAGTATTGCTTTAATTTCAATATAGAATGAATGACTGTTTTTGGAGATCTTTATTTGTGGGATGTTGTTTGAGGTTTCAAACTTTTGAGTGCTCCCACTGTTCATCTGGACAGTCTCTTCATATGAATTGCTTGAAGAAAGGGAACTATGGAATTATCTGCTGATTAATTCTTCTTCTTACCTTATAAATTCTCTAAGTTTTCATTGGCTTTCAGATATCCACAGCAGAAGTCTGTGGAGTTCTCCCCTATTTTACTTTCCTAATTTCACCATTATAAAGATACTGTATTGTATTTTTAATTTTTTTACTTTACTGCACTGAAGGTTTTCCATCTAGATAATAGTGTACTGACTTCTAGTTAGGATGGAAAGCTGGTGTCAGGATTATCCACTGCTACTGTTTGACCTTAGCGGATGGATTAACAAATTTACTCATGCAACAGTGATTTTATATTTCAGAAGACTGTGTGTGGTGTGTTCTTTTTTTTTTGTGTGTGTGTGTGTGTGATCAGTTCAGTGCCCAGAGATTTTCAGATGGAAGTCTGCGTAAAAGCATAAAGTAACTTTAGCTTTATTTTTGAAGCTCTGCATACTTGTTGCTTTGTGTCCATAGGTTTTGTGCTTGCTGCTTTTAGTTCAAGAGGATTATTTTCTTTTATATTGGATGATTCAGCATGGTCCTTCACTTTGGAGCTTGTTGCTAATAATACTTATACATGATGAATAATTATGTTGAAATTAAGATACTGGGTGCATGAAGTTAGGTGCGCTTGTGTCCTTAGTAATGTGAAACTGCAAACTTATGTGAAACTTTAATAGACTCCTACATTTGCTTCTTTCAGAGCTCAGTAGCTATTTTGGAGGGGGAGAAAGACTCCACTAAAATGGTGGTAACTGAACTTCGCAGTTGCAGAGCAGGGCTATGCAAAATGGTTGTTTGTTGCAGCTGAGGAGATGGGAATGAAGCTGCTGGAACCCTGTAGATGGTTTTACTATCAATACATGGAGACCTGAAACTAAAGTTACAGATGTTTTTCAGTGAGAATTTTTCTGTCTTGAAGTTTCCGTCCTGTGCTGCAGTTTAACTCCTGTACTGGTGTGGTGGTTTATAGGATGCTTCTACGAACACCGTCTCTAGAGGGATTTGTGTTTAAAAACTACTACTGTTTTTGGAGGGTATTAAAATGCAAGTGTGTTTTGAACGAGATTAAAACAAATCCATAAACACTCACAGTCACCATTAAGAGGACAGTAAACTATAATTTATCATAAGAGTGAACTTAAAATAGGTAAGATTGAGCCATGAACCTCTTAATAGCTTTGCTGTCAGGTAAAATGTTACTTGACTGCAGTGAGCCAGTAAATAGCCAAGCCACGGTGACACGAGCCTTTCTGCATCTCCCATAATGTTACGACTGCTTGGATTTACTCATGTATAAAACAGACTTAAACGGTGACATGAATTTTGGCATGTGATTACAATCCCACTTAGTTCTTCTTTCATAACTTAGAGCGACTTTGTTTATGAATTTATACAGTTCAGCTAGTTTACAAGTGTGCGTGAAAATCTTTAGCATGCCCTTTCCTGAGAACCTGTGGTATCTTCCTGCATGTGAGAGCTGCCGCCCCAGGCGGATGCGCGTTGCAGGTCTCGGCAGGAGAAATACTTGTGCAAGGTATCCCTAATACGGGACTCTGCTGTCCTGTGATGGTTTTCACCAGCCATATAGGTAGTCTTCAAAACACAGATCAGCATCAAACAGCTCTGCCGTGTGTGCACAGTTGGTCTCCTTGCGATACTGACGGCTTTTTTTAATTTGGTGAAATCTCTTCTGTTTGGGAATAGTAACTCAAGGAGAACACTTGCTCTTTTGCTTTCTAAATCACACTTTTAAATGATTTACTGCTTATGTTTGTGGTTTGTCGCTTATTTTTACCTTACTCTACGCTGAAGAGTACACTTTGGTTAATTAAAAAAAAAAAATCCCTCTAGCACTTTAAAAAATCCTTTAAACTTTATAGGAAAGGATTCACATTTGATAGCAGAGCTTGAAGTTAGAAGAGTGAATTTGCAGAGCTTTCTTATTTTTAATGAATGGCTCTGGAATGAAAGTGCTTTATTCCTATTTAGTATAACCCATTTTCAGCAAATGTAACTGTTGGTGTAGACAAACCTGAATTTTTTTTTTTTTTTTTTTTTAAAAAAAAAAAAAAGATTTTAAATATGATCCATGGATATTTTTAAGAGAACCCCGTGAAGCCCTTAGTTGCACCATTTTCTCCTATCCTTTCTGAGGCAATCTACATGTGCTTTACAGGAAATGAATTATCACTCTGTTGAAATCAGTTCAGATTCTCTGGAAATGATCCAGCCTTCAGGAAAGAAAAATATTAGAGTGTGTGCGTGTGTTGGGAAAGGGTTTCCCTTTATTTCAGCACTTGCAGTGTCATGTTTAGCAAGTAAGCCATTTTCAGATGCATTAGGGCTCTGCGAAACTCATTTTGGGGCTGAAAATTTCCTAGTCCCGAGTTAAGATGAAAGATTAATGTTTCACATTTCAGTTTTTTTGCTTTAAATAGTTATGGATATGTACATTTGTTTAGTTAAAATCTGTGTGCTGTGCATATTTCAGGAGAAGTAAAAATGAACTGTTTAAAATGATGACAATGGGTAGTGTTTTCAAATTGGTCATTTGTTTCAATGTCTGAAATGTTTTATTGCAAGTTTTTGTGTTGAAATTTGTTAAGGAAGTAGCCTTTGCTTGGAAGACCTAAATATTTGCAATATGCTGTTTATTTGGATTATGAAGTTTTGTGCAGTTTGAACATTTTTTTATTTTAGTCCTGAGTTTTGGCAAAACACACACTAGCATATGTAGTCAGTCATAAACAAGCCAGAAAGCACTAGTACTTTGGTCCTGCAGCAATATCAAAGTCTGTAAGGTTAGCATTAGTATCTGAATGCTGTTTGTGCATATGCAGCTTGGACCTGTGCTCTCCTGAGGCCTACATAGACTCACGCAACAATCCTAGGTCTTCTAGATGATCCGGGTGAGGTGACTTTGGGGAGCTTCCACAGTATCTGATGTTGAAGTCTGCAGGTTGGCTTGAATGGTTGAGGCAAAGAGCCCTAAGATCAAGGTGCCTTCTTTCAAAGCTGCTTGGGGCCGGTGCCAGCTTGCATGAGGAACTTGGTGAGCGATCACCTTGTTGGAACCCTCGGTGCTTCAATCGCGCCAAAGGAAATGGCACTGGTAGGGCAGTCCGGACAACCCCTGGAGCTGAGTAGTAGGAGAAGAGGTCAGAGCCCTCACTTGGAGAAGGATTTTCTGGTATACAAGCCAGTGACGATAGGAGCAACTGCTAAAGTTGTGTATGTAGCTGATACCTGCCCTTTGTTTGTTTCTCGCCTGTGATTTAGCTTCCAAATCAATTATATTTTTCTTGAGCCCATCTGAAGAACTTGATCAGTGTTGATTTTGTACCAAATGTTGTCTTCGCAATCGTAGAACTATAGTTGGTTTGTTTGTGTTTTTTTTAATATTGACACATATTTTGGATTATTTTCCTGAAATATTTTATTTAGACTTTCAACATCTTAATGACTGCGAACCTCAGCTCGTGGTGTTTGGTAGGATTAACTCTTCGCCAGGCAGAAATCGGACCTGAAACTGCTTTCCTCTGAAGCCTGTGAAGGCAGAACTCTCTTTGGTAGCTCCTATGAGTTTTTGGCATTAGCTCCGAGTTTCCAGATAACATAATTTTCTTTTGAGAACTGTTCCCCCTCTTCCCCAGCAATGCCTAAAGTATTCTTTGTGTGAATATACTTACTATATGATCTCTAATTATAGGATCTGTACCATTCCACAAATAGTGCAATATAATAGCATAGAATTATTGCTCGGGTTTTGTGGAGGTCTATTCAGCATACTACCTTAAATTCTGCTCGTGCAAGTTGTTTAGTGTAAATCAGCTCCTCCTCCTCCCCAAAGCTGTTTGCTGTGGTGCTGTGATGGAGCTCGGGTTCAGAGCTCTTAAACTCAGGGCTTCAGATGGCACTTGTGAAAGTTGCCTTTTAACTGTTGTTATACAGTGTGTGCATATTAAGTAGCTGAGCAGAACAGCGAAATTGCTCACCTAGGTCTGCAGATGAATTGTCATAATTAACTGCTGCTTCCTATGAATTGCACCTAACGAGGGCTGTGCTGTTGGCTGAAAATAAATTGTATAATGCATTACTGTTGACTAAATTATTTACATACCTTAGAGAGAGAGAGAGAGAGGAGATGGTATAAAAAGTCTGCAAAATAAGTGCTGAACCATTATGGAAATGAAATGGAAAAAAGGAAGACTCACAGGTAGAACATTGTGTAGCTTCCTTTCTACCGGGGCCTAGAGTACTGTAAGAGTACTGTAAATCCTGAATTGGAGATTTAGTGTGTGACTTTATCATATTATGTAATATGCATATGTAGAAGGCACAGTTAGATCTGTGCATGCAACCTGAAGCCTCATCCTAAGACTGTACCTGTGTGGTTATGAGTGGCTAAAACCACATGATTTTCCTGCCATATAACTACTGTTCCAAAATTTGTCAAAAGCAAAATATGAATTAGTGAAATAAATTGATTATAACCAAACTATACTGTGTTTACCTGCGAAGCATCATTTGTGGTTTTCAGTGTTGTGAGACATCTAAGGGTTCTCAGGATATATGCTTGGTCTGTTTTTCATAATGTCTTGTTTATTCAAATGATTTGAAAAGTACCATATTTGGATATGGTATCGTGTTTTTGTAACATAGTTTTCTGTAAGATGCTGTCATTTTGTATTTATTGTAACAGGTGGTTCAACTGTATAGAGATTGCTTACACCAACTTACCAGAAAATTGTGCAATAAATGTATGTATGAGTCACTTGGTGCAGGAATTGGCAACACCAGAATAATTACAGCTGACTGAAGACAGGCACAACCAGAGGTGGTGGTTTGTATTAGAATTTGCCAAAATGAGTTTTATCTCAGCTGGCCTTTTACCACGATGAAAGCAGCATGAGGTCTTGATTCCAGCTTTCTTAGGGTTTGCTTTTGTTTAGGACTTCAGTTTCAGCCAAATCTTAGCAATCATCAACAAAACTTGAAAATAGATTTTGTTGTTGTTGTTGTTTTGGCCGTGTGTTAAATTGAAGCCTTGGTGTTTTAAGTGGGAAGCGGCAGGGCCTGTTGCGTTTGCAGTTGTCCAGCTCTTGCTTGTAACAAGTCTTCTCCTGTGGACAGTTGTGAGTCTGAAGGAGTTACAAGTGGGGTTACGGCTTGCACAGACATTCCATTGTTTATGTGATCATCGAAGGTTATGATCCCGTGTGGAAGTGTGGTTGCAATGGGGAGGTTGCAATGCTTTTTAACAACAGCTAAGCTTGGGAAACTGGATTTAATTCTTTATAAATAGGTGAAAATATTTTGTGGTGATGTCTGTGTCAAGTAGATCCCACTTTTTGCCAAACAAATGTAGCTGGAATAAGTCAGCAGCTGGGATCACGAGGTCACGAAAAATTATCATCTGTGTGTGGGGCTTTTTTTTTTTTTTTTTTTTTTTTTT
>VZSV01000106.1:1232320-1283161 GCA_013398735.1 Nothocercus julius
CACCCAAAGAATTAAGAAGAGACTGGTGGGCAAAACAGTTGGAATGGAGGAGGGTGGTAACTGGGAAAAGTCCTGGAGTTCCCCATGCGGTCCAGCACACCAAGCGTGGTGTCTGTGCGGAGGGCATCTGAATTAGTTTTACCTGCTTGGGACTTCTTGTTTATGTTTTTCCTGCGCAGCACTGGATGGTAGGGCATTAGGCAGGACATGTTCTTGGTCAGGCGTGACTTTATGCAGCATTTTGTTGAGCTTCTTACAGGAAGTGATAAGCATTGGGTGGCAATAGGAGATTTTGCATAGGTATTTGTGTCCCTTTACATTTTGTTGAGAGAGCACCTAACTCACTCTGGCTGGAAGAGGCCATGGAGTTGGTGGCAAAAAAATCTTGCACTATGAGGTGAGGAATATGTGTAGGAAGTTTGAGTTACTGGTGGGCAAAGTGTGAGGAGAAAAGTATCCCTGTTAGCCAGTATTAGAATAAGACATGACATCTCTCTAGTATCCTTTGCAAGTCAGTTTGTGTTTCAGATGTAAAAGGAAAAGTGTGTTGTGGCTTGTCCCTGTCCTCCTCTGGTGAAGGAGTTGCTGTTGTGGATCCAGTGTGTTGTTCATCAGGGTGCAAGTGAGATGGACTTCACGCTTGCACTTCTGGGTTGTATTTTGTAGAAATAGTTCCACTGTTCTTTGCATATTTGCAAGCCATGAACGTTGACTTCAGGCTCTTGCAGATGGACGTGACATCCTTGGAAGCTCCAGGACAGCTGAAACCTCTGTCAAATCTGATGAGATGCGAGAGGGGAGTTTGCTTAATATAGGAGCTAACTTTGTGATGTGTTCAGATGGGAGCTTCTGCCATATGAGTGTGCAGTCGTGGTGTGTCATGGTGTGCGTGAACGGGAGATTCGCAGCTCCGCGCAGCTTCTTGGATCTCCCGCGGGCGCTCTGCAGTCTGTCATTCAGGCCTGTGCTCAGTGGGCAAGTGTTCACTGAATATCCTCTCCGTAACTACCTGCATGGCCTGGGGCAATGTTCCGTGTGCCTCTGGAGTGAGGATAGTCATTAAACCAGAGGGAAGTCAAATATAGCTTGCTCGAGGCAGCTTATGGCAGAGTTGTTTTGTTTTGTTTTTCTCGGAATAGCAGAACAAAGGCGCACGAGTACAAACATTCTGAAAGCCTTTTAGCGCTGCTGTTAGTTGTCTCTTTTTTTCCCCTTCTCTCCCTGCTGTATTACACAATTTTTAGACTGTTATCATACAATAGAAGCTGCGTTAGTTGAAAATAGTAACCCAAATAATGCTGTTTGCCAAGGACACCTGCAGTGACACCTGCCTCGCCAGAGCTGCCTCTGCAAGTCTTTCTGTCCAAGCAGTGGGGTAGTTTGATGTGTCGCCACTCAAGTGAGTTGATCTTAGGTGCAAGTTGGGCTTTCTCCCATGCCCAGGGCATTCGAACGGGTTGCAAAATGGACCCTGACCTGCCAAGTGTTGCCAAGCTTGGCCTGGGAGGAAGAAGAAAGCGGGAATGGCCCAGGGAGAAAGCAGGGAGGTACCCAGCATGCTGGTTGGTGAGAGCCAAGGACAAGATTGGAAAAATGGCTCTGAAGAGTCAAGACTGGGATGGTAAGGAAGGAGGGAGCTGGCAGGGTAACAGCTTGTTTCAAATTGACTGGGGCCCTTTGGTTTATGTTAATGTGTTTTACTTCATGGTTTGGGAGGAGTACAAATAAACTAGGTCATCTCGAGCAGGCCTTGCTAAGAGAAACATGATAAAATGGCTAAGGGTAATAAGGGAAACTTGAGAGACATCAAAGATAAAATGATTTGAATGATGTAAAAACTTTTGAAGTGATTATTTTTATTGGATTTGCAATGTTAACTTAGTGAGGCAGCATGGATTTTTTTTTTTTTTTTTTTTTTTCCCCCTGTATGCTATAGTTAATGATCATCTTGCTTCTTTTGGAGAATGAAAAATAACAGTAGTGGATTGTGGCTAGGGGTTTGGAAACATCTGTGAATCGGAAAGCAGTAGTTCTTTAAACAGCAATGAAACATCTTAGAACAGTGAAACCATAAAACCTTTCAGTCTTTCTACTGCAGTTCTCACAGGTTTGCACTTAAAGGAAAGCAAAACCAGTGCTAGAGAATCTCATTGATTTGGGTTCTTAGTCCACTTAATCTGTATTGAAAATGGATTTCCTGACTTGAAATTAAACATACGAGTTTGTTAGGATCTTAATGCTGTGCTGTGGATGTCATGCGGAAGTCGCATGTTTAGTGACTTAGTGAAAATGTGCATGTTGGGCTTTCTGAAACAACCATTCCCTTTTGCTGCACATAGAAGGGATTTGATCACCTTTTTTTTTTTTTTTTTTTTCCCCCTGCAGTTGCAGAATGAGGAATTGGAGTGGGAGGCAGATCCAGCTCTAACAACAGCTGTTGTATTCTTCTATACACATACACACACACGCACATATATATATATATATATATACACACACAGAGTACGTTATTTATACTGTTCATATTGAAGTGCGGAGGAACTGAGTCTGTGGCTTCCCTGCAAGTTTCAGGTTCGTCACAGCTGTCTACATGCTCAGTAAAGTTTAGCCCTTGAGAAACAGAGACTAATCCTTTTTTTAGGGTAGTGAGACTAGGTGTAGAGTGTGAATAGCCATAGCAGCTGAGGAGAGGTTGAGCAGTCGTTAGTTTTACTTGCTGACCTTGCCCTTGGATGGCATTGGGTGACATGGTACATCTCTTACCTTGGCAGTAGAAATTGGTAGTGCTGATACTTTGACTTGTGTGCGTCAGCATCGTATGTCCTTCAGGTAGAACAACCCCAGACGCTGGTCCTGCTAAAGAGAAAAATGCCTCCTGAGGTTCCCTTTTGAAAGAAAGTAAGGTTTTCTCTACAGTTGAATCAGTCACAGAAGAATTTTGTTAAGCAGAGTATCTTCAGTTTGAGGAGGGAGCTGCACAGCAGTTGAGGAAGATCATGGAAGAGGTTTGCAAAATTGTGAGCCTTATGATGAAGTTCAACGCAGGATGCTTAGTGTTTCTGTAACACACAGACTGAAGGCATCTCCCAAAAGCAAAAAGTGATATTAAAATAAACAAAAACAGGTATTTCTTCCTGGGGTATGTGGTTAAACTCCAGATGTGTTTTTTTTTGTTTTGTTTTGTTTTCTTCTTCCTGAAAACATGATACAGCTAAACATGAATTCAAAAAGCCATTATTTGTATTCATGGAAAAATGCTCATCTGAAGCTACTGAACACATTTTGTCACTTACATGCAAGTAAGACTTTTTGAAAAGGGATTCAAAGGAAGTTTGTGAATCTAGGAGTGCCTCTAATGATGAGGACTATATGTGAAAGCTGCAGATGCTCATTTGAAAATATATCAAGTACCTGACCAGCTGTTTGGAGGTTGCAGAAGTTGGGTCTTTGTGCTTTCCTTATTGTTGATTCAGTATCAAAGGCCCTTTATGACGATTAAAAGGGAAGCTAGGAAGGTGTTTGAGGTATTAGATAGTGAAGCTGGTGAAGGAATACAAAAAGATGTGGCAAGATAAACGATAAAGCTCTTTTCAGAAGTATGTGGGATGAGTGGGGCAGACTTGTTGTTTGCCAGGACCAGCATAAGCCAAGGCACAAGGTAGTACGAGCCTATACAGGAACTCTGGTTGTACAGATAGACAGAAAAGGAGGTATTTGAGAAGTGCCACGCAGTAAGAATTGGCACAGTTTAGAATATAGTCTACTAAAATATGATCTATACATAGATACATGCATAAAGACCAGCAAATTAAGTACAGGTTTTTTAATGAGTGATGCTGCTGATTTGCATCATGTTGTGTATGTACTTGAGCATATTAAAGATGTAGAATCACAGTTCCTAAGCTTATAAAAACACCAAATAAGAATATCTTTATTTTATTATTTTTTTTTAATTTCCATTTGCTCAAAGCGTAAGAAGACCTGGAATGTACGCTGGGACTTCAGAAAGCAAAACTGGTCTTGCTCCTTGAATATTTAAGGAGTACATTTTGAGATTGTGTAAGTTTAGTTGTGTGCTTTTTATTCAAGAGCAATGAAAATTGAATGATGGGGCATGTCAGATTTAAAAGGGGAATGCATATCAGTTGGTATTCCAAATATCTGCTTTAATAACCTTTTTTTCTTCTTTTTTAATTCTGAAGTGATCATTATCTTAATAGTAGTGTGCTGTGATCTGCCAAGTATTGGTCAGGTACATGTAGAAGGTTCCTTTCTGAAACCTTAATTTGTGAATGTTTATGATTTTTATGTTAGGAGATTAGAGTTTTACTGTGGAAAGAAATTCTGTGCTAAGCAGGTATTTAGCTAAATAGAAAAGAGGAATTTTACAGATATTCCAAAATCCTAGAAACACTAGTAATAGTCTCCCTTCTTCCCCCTTCCATTCCCCCCCCCCCAACAAATTCAGCCTCCTTTACTGTTATTTAAACTGTGGTTTAAAGCTTAAGTATGTATTCCTTTTAACAAGTCTAAACTTATCTTTTTTTATTTAAAAAAAAAAAAATTGTGCACATAAAGCTTGGAAGTAATGTGTTTGTAAGACTTGGATTCACTTTGCCCAGTTTGCTTATGTGTGTTAGAAAGCGGCTTGTAGTATCAGAAGGCTGAAGGGAGCTGGTGAAGGCCCTTGTGTTAAAGGGCCCGTCCTTCCTCCCTTCCCCCAGATGCTCCAGGTTTAACCTCCGACTTCCTCGTTGTGCTGCTGCTTCTACTTCCCGCCAAGAGACGCCTCGTGTGGGTGGGAGCCGCGGGCAGAGCTCTGGCTTCTCTCCCCTTCGCTTCCTAGGGAATGGCGGCGATGCTCGCATCCGCACCACTGCTTTCTGTGCTTTCAAAGTGAGCTTCTGGGTTAAAAACAAAATTAAGAGTCTCTGTGTGTACACATCTATATATCTAAAAGAAAGTGTGTTTATATGAGTATGCCTCTTGGGTGGATTGCTTTGGTTTAGAAACGGCAATTATGTCTTCACAGGCTGGCTATTGCATATGGCCAGTATACGCTTTTTTTTCGCTAGTTTGTAACAGTAGGCTCTTGCAAATGTATGTGAACATTTGCTGTCTCTAAAGCATTCAAATTTATTTCAGCCTGCACAAATTTGATTTGTTTTGGTGTGCAAAGTACTGCAGTCCTAAAAAGTCAAACAGCAGTGACCCTGCATTTCTGGGACTTTGCAATTACTTGATTTTTAACAGACCTGGTACTGCTTCAAGGAACAACTTTGGCGAATGAGTGCCAGTTCTCATGTCAATCATCACTGTGTGGCACCTTTTTGCAAACAGAGTATTTACTTTTGGAGTATGTACTGTAGAGTATGTCCCTTAATGTGCCAACTGCAGCCTAATTACAGGCACAGAAATCGCAGGTTTCAGTTCTTTCCTGCAGCCTCTCTGCTTTGGTTCTGTTTGAGGACAGTGGGTGTGTTTTGGGAAGAGAATTTATCGGTAATTGTATAGGACCTGGGCATGTTGATGTCATTTTGTCTCTCAAGACCATCTCACTGCATAGAAGAGCTGTTAAAATCATGTTATTAAGGTTTCAAAGTCAAATACTGAAGAGGCAGGGAATAGACAGAGTAAGCCTTTGTAAGATCGAGAATGGCAGTGATTAAAGGACGTTGCTGGCTCATGTTCAGCCGGTTGTTTATCCAGACTCGCAGGTCCTTTCAGCAGAGTTGATCCCCATCCATTCAGTCCCCAGTCCATAACATTCCATATCATTCCTGCTGGAGTGCAGGGCTCCTTATTTTTAACTCTTTGACTCCATCAGGTGGCTCTTAGCCCATTCCTGCCGCCTGCTTGGAACATCCTGGATGGCAGCCCTGCCCATATCAGTTGGTGCCTTCCGTTGGGTGTCATCTGCAGGCTTGATGAGTGCGCGCTCCATCCTTCTCTTTGCAACACTAATACAAATGTAAAATGGGGCAGGTCCCAGGATAGACCCCTGCTCCACTTGTTATCAGCCTCCAGCTGTGTTCGCTGCCGGCCTCGGAGCACAGCGTTCCCAGCAGTGTCTCGGCCATCTGCCTGTTTCCCAAGCAAATTACAGCATCAAGACTTAAACATGTTCATATTGTAGGGGCCAGTGTAAAAAAAAAACCTTGCTAAAGCTGAGGTAAAAACTTTCTTCTGCTCTGTCTTATCCCAGTGCAGTTATTTTATTGCAGAGGACACAATTTACCCTTGGTCAGTCTATGCTTAGTGTTTCTGATTGTCTTGTGCTTTATGCACCTAAAAATGTGTTCCAGGAGGCCTCACTGTGACTTTTCTCAGGGACCCGAGTAGATGTCTGAATGGTCTTTATAATCATCTTTGACAATGGGTAGAGCATTTGTTTTTCTACAATCATCGGGGACACCCTTAATCTCCCAGACTGTCTCCTGGAGATGATTGTGGTCTAGCTCTGACATTGGCCAGCCCTCTCCTGGGCACCCTTGGGCAGAGCCCATCTGGTAATGGGGGTCAGGTTGTCTCAGCTCATCCCTGACAGGAGCCTCAGCCTTATCTGCGGTCACTGAGTCAGCCACCCCATACAACAGCAGTCTTGCATTTTTCTTGTTCAGCCTTTCACTTCTGCATCATCGTGCATTATTTTCAAAATTAAATTCAAGCAATTTCATAAGCTGCTTTTTTTCTGACAGTGCTATGGAAAAGTTATAAGTCAGTGGAGTATAGTGCTATATGTGTGTGTGTGTGTGTGTGTGTGTGTATAAGTAATAATAAATACACTGATTGCTTGCTCATTGTGTTCTTATAAAGTTGAAACTGAACTTTCCAAATTTTTAAGTGTTAAAATTGTGACCCTGTAGACTCATTTCCTGGAAAGAGGAGCACCACCTATTCAGAACAAGGTAGTTATAGATTGCTCCCTAAAATCTACTAATGGCTTCTGAATATTTAGTTCTTCTTGTCTGTCAATCTGAAGTGTTTTGGAAGCTTCATAAACAAGGTAAGTCACTCCCGATTTCTCTTATTTAATACTATAATTATTGAAACTCAGACTCTAATATTCAAAACAACTTCTCATTAGAAGAAAGTATCCATCTATTTCATTTAATATTAAAGCAAGGGTATGAATGTTTGAGCTGTGTGTTTGGTTGCTCTGCAGAAAAATACTCATCGTATCCATGCGCTTCATTCATGTCAGGCTTTAGGAAAACCCTGTATGTGGAGTTAGACCAGGATGTTGCTGCAGACCTGATGCAGCATGTTCGGCATGTTCGTTTGTACGGATTGCTGCAACTGGAATATTTCAAACAGATAATGTACTGGTCATGATCATGTGTTTACGTAGAGCAAGATTTTGTTTAGAATTATGATTGCTAAAGTAATTGATCATCAGCGTTGCTGCTTTGCAGAAGAACAGTTGAAGAAAGCTGAATATAAAATAAACAGCATGTTGGATGGTCAGCATTTCTTTCCTCTCAAGTCGTCAGTGAAACAAAAAGTAGGAGAAGATCGTGTCATCTTGTTGCCAATTACTGTCCAAGGAGGAGAATGATACGATCTTTATGACCTGCAAGAACTATGTGGTTAAAATAAATTCTCCATTACATTCCTCCCAGTGTTACAGAACAGTCTTTCTACTAACAGTTATGTTGTGCTAAAAATAAAACTAGACAGGTCTGTCATACATAGTTTCTGGTTACTAAAATAACGTGCTCCCTTACCGTCTGTACCCTTGGGCTCTCTTGGTTCTCCAAAGGCTTTAGGAATTTAAGGATCCCATAGATGCAGTTGGTAAATGAATAAAATAAAAGTTCTTGTCTTAAAATTTCTTACGGGTTTTTGATCATCTTGGAAGAGAGTATAAATATATAGGAATTTTGCTTTAAAACAATATTTACCCTAAATCTGGGATGGTAGGGTATTGAAATGGAAAATAGGATTGTTCCTCTATGGGAGTTTGAAGTTATGTAAGTAAAAGTACTATAGAAGCTGTTATATAATATAATACATGTTTGAAATGTATGGAGAAAGAAGGAAGGATTGTTGTTGTTTCATTTGCAAAAGTCAAATGTACATCCAGGAGGTTTAAACATCCCATGTTTGAGGAATGTAATCTTGGAGAGAGGCAACCAGAGAGTTCTGCAGTGTGAATGGGTGGAAGGGAGGGAGAAAACTAAAGGACTCTAGTCAGACCTGGAAAATAAAGGGCAACTTGAGACTATGTATTTTCCATTTTGAATTTAAAAAAAAAAAAAAAAAAAAAAAAAAGCTGCCAGAGCTGTCAGCAGTGAATTTGGTGGAAATCCTTTGGAAACTGATGACTTAGTGTCACACACCCCAGTGCCACTGCTTTCCTGCGCACTGTAGCTGCTGAGTGTTCAAGTGACTCAACCGCCCCTGGGGCATTGGATGCAGGCTGGGAATGGGAAAGGCGAGAGTGGGACCTCCCCATTCCTAACTGGTTCCTCTTGCCTCTCTACCAACCCTGGTAAGTCCATTTCTGTGCTGAAATGATCAGACTCGTAATGACTGCATCCTCCTCTTTGATTACCTTCCTTTTTTTCTTTCCCACTTCCATAAGGAGTCCTTCAGGGCTTCTAGAGATCTCGTTTCTATTCTTACGATAGTGGGTGCCTTTAATCTTTTTCTTGATTCTTCCTTTTTTATGTTGTATGTCTGTGTTTCTTCCTTTTGGCAATTACACCTTTAATTTTTGATTATTTTTCATTTCTGTTGCTAAAATCAGAATATAAGCAGGAACCTTTTTGGCATTTGGTACCTCATTTTGTAGGGCAACAAGTCTCCTACTCTTTCAGCATATTAGTTGTCCACATATAGTGATTTTTACAGTCTCTTAACTGCAAGCTATTTTTGTTTAGGAAATCATCTTTGTTTGTAGTTGATTATTTTTGCTTAATAGGATTTTCTATCTGATGCTCTAAGAGGGAAGGATCTTATCCTGATGTTCCTAAGAGTAGTTGTTTTAGCTTTCCTAAATCATGTCATTCTTCAAAACAGTCCCGAAGTGTTTCGTGGATGTACATCAGGCCTTGGCAGATCCCTTCCGCCTTGTTCGGTGGTTTCTCGGGCACTGACCTGGATTCAAGTGACCGCGCTAGTGAGCTGCAGAGCCCGCGCAGCAGCTCGGGTGCCAGCGCCGTCTTGTTTTTATGACCTTTCTCCATAGGGACCCCAGTGTCTGAGCTTGAGGATTCCCAGGACCTGGTGGGATGTTCCTGTTCCGTATCTCCAACCCAGGTTAGGTTATATAGGAATAACCTAAAATGAGACTTCGGTGCAGCATTGTAAAGAAGCTGAAGTTACTCTAAGCAAAGTCCTTCCAGTACTCATCAGAAGTTGTGTTTGCTGAACAGTGGGCGCTGTCGTGTTCTTTTGGCTTCCCCAATCCAGTGACATTTGGTGCAAAACAAATTTTCAGAAATCTCTTTAAAAAAAAATGAATTTAAATTGTTAGAGTTCACATGCCTTTAATAAGTTATTTATTTGAAATGAGAAAAAAAATGACCGCTAGAAAACAGTTTCTCTGCCATTCATTCTTTTTACCACATGCCCTATTCAAAGGCATAGCTGGCACATTTAGAAGAACTAGATTTGCAACATACCCGGTCCTCATATGAAGACCCATTGGACTTATCCAAGTATTTGCTACCATACTTGTATTTTTTTAAAAAAAGATTGGATTTCTACACCTTGGTGTCTTATGGGTTGTATTGATTTATTTTTTCAGTGTCCTTCACAATTTTGAAGCACCTGAGACAGTGAAACCTAAATTCTGAAGGGGTTTCAGAAATTTTTTATAATACGTATTTTATGCTATTATTGATTCTTTACTTGCTACCAAGGAAATAGGAGCATTTCTGTAGTTCTTTTTTTGTTTGTGATTCATCCTTCTGTCATTGCTTGTGGCAAAAATGCGGGGGTCTTGGTTTAGTCTTTGGTGCTTTTCAGTATGGATGTTCCAGAGGGACTGCAGAGGAGGAGCTGGAAAGAAAAGTAGTTTTCTGATATCCAAAGCTAACTTTATGGGAAAACTTGTGTGTGAAGGTAAGAGCAACTGATAGAAAATCCCCAAGACCGTAAGACTGTTTTTTCTTATTGTCACTAATACCCAAATATTGATCTCTTGTGTTCCTGAGGTTTAGATCTGTGGTGTGTTAATATGAGTCACTGCAAATGATGGACGGAGGCTGCAAAATTGACTATTGCAGAGTAGTTCAGGCTAGTGAACAGTGGATATTTGACAGTCCGATGCATCCTGAACATCATTAAGAAACCCCTGCTTTATGAGGACAGTTGAAGGCGCAATCCCAGCACCTGGAAAGTTCAGAGTGCACTTTTTAGGTGCTTCACACTGTTCAGTGGCTCCTGCTTTCCTGGGAGCGCTGGCCTCGTTTCCCCAGGTGCTGGATTAGTCCATGTCGCTGCTGCCAACCCTGCTCTGCCCCAGCGCTGGGGCCAGCGGGAGCCGGGGCCTTATGCACTCCGTAGCCCCTGTTGCCAGGAGCCTCTCCTGTTGCTCTGTGTCACCCATTTCATCGGGCTCTTAGAGACCTGTCCTTAAATCAAAGCACTTAACGCGTGTCTGCCGCGTCGCCCCAGAGACGCCACCCGCGTGTCAGTTGCTGGCTGTTTTCTACTCTGCTCAAACCCTTTTGAGAATAGTGAGCTGTTTTGAGTATAGGTACTGCATTAGGTCAGAGTGTCTTTCACACTTTAATTTACACCATTGAGTACCTAATATTAGAGGAAATGTTTGCTCGACGTGGGATGGATCTCAGTGAAAATCATTTAACGTGCAGAAAGCCTTGCTTCAGTAACTGCTTTTAATTTTGTTTTGGAATTTAGAAAAATCAAACTTCTAAAGAAAATAACCGTGTTGAAATCCATGAAAACATTGATTTGCGATTTGTGTGTGTGGTTGCGTATGTGTATAGGCGTGCGTGTATGTATATATTAAAAAAAGACACTTTTTCTAATCAGGTAGATTCACTGTTTTGCTCTGCTTTTGCTAAGACTTACGTAACTTCGCTTTCATTTATGCCGAAGCTCTCCTGGCTTTTTTCAATGGAAGTGCAAATTGGTGAATTTTGGTTTCCTCTTTCCTGTGTTAAACTGCAGTTAGATGAAAGTGCTTATCTAATGCACAAAATGTTCATTTGTTTTTACTGTTGCAGTGTACCGAATAAAGGAAGAAAGTTTATGAAAACTTTGGCATTTAAAAGTAGCCAAAGTGTTATTTTGTAAGCAGTGAAATGAACTGATTTTGTTCAAGGTTTTGGAATTAAAAAGGCCTTATCCTCTCATCTGTAGAAGGCAAATTTCTCCTCCTCCAGCGTGCAGAGTCCTGGAGCTAGCTGGCCCAGCACAGACTGGGAAGAGTCCTCTGCGTGCCTGGAGCAGCTCGTGCTCATCCCCTCCAGCAAATGCTCTTTGCAAACACCGTCTCAGGGATTTCCAATAGTTCCATCAGTACTTAGGGAATGTAATGTATTATGTGAATATTTCATTTCTTTAAAATTATTTTAGTAGTTTAAGTAGGATTGTCACCTAGGTAGCCAAAACTGTGAACTGAGTCTTGGAATGTAACCTCAGTGTTTCAGGCTGTATGTATGTATAAAGCTGCTGAAGAGCACTCAGGGTGCAGGCTGGGGGATGGATTCTGGGATGTGCTCCTGGTCCACGTGCATCCGGGGGAAATCCAGGTGTCTGTGGGCAGCTCGTGTTGGACTGCAGGTCCCGGGAAGGCAGCCTGAAAGGTGCCACCCATGCGTGGGGCTGGGGTCGGCCCAAAACACCAGCTGGAATGTCTGAAGCTGCAAGTATTTTAATACTGGGTTGTCCTCTGACTGCTGTTGTTACTGCTCAAGAAAATGAATGTCCTAAGTTGTTTTTGCCGGTTTGTTTCTAGGAATCTGTAAGTGATTCTATGGAAATGGGAAATAGTGATGTGTGGTTTCCTGTAAATTGGTTTTGAGCTCTAGAATCTTAAGCTTTTTCCTGTGCTTGAAGGATTTGTGGTTCATGCTGCTGCCTTTGCCTCCAGGGCCAGCTACAATAAAGCACCAAAGAGCATTTGCACCTTCCTTGCTCAGCTCGGCCAGTGGGTCTGTTGGCATCCAAGATTTCTCTTGCTGTCAAATCAGGATCAGTCAAAGGATTTGGATTGAGAGTTTTCTTCCTTTTTAATTTTTTTTTTCCTTGAACAGAAATTTATGACAAATTGTGAAAAAAAAAAAAAAAATGTGTTACACCCTTGAAATAGAAGCTGAATTCTTAAGCTGAAATTGCAAGCCAAGAAGTAACTCTCTTAGTATTTACATGTCCCATCATATGTGTGCATATAACTGAGTTTCATTGTGCCATGGTCGTAGAGTTCACTTCTGTTCCTTCTCTTACCCTTTATGGCTAAATACTTTGCACGGGGAGAGTGGCATTTTGCCCAGTAAAGAGAAGGTTCCTAGAGCGCTTTCAGACGTGTATTATTAACGTGTTACGTTATTGCTGGCTTCTCTGGCCTGGCAAACGCTTGCACTTCAGTGCGCCTGCGTGTCTGCATCCACACCTCTGTGAGGCCATCGGATGTGGCTTGTAGCTCCTCCAAGGAATTTCTTTTTTTCCAAAATTTAGTAAGAGTATTTGGCACATGTGATTTTGAGGGCTGGCAATGGGCTGTGATCAAAGTTATTTAAGAGTTTTGTAGCAAAGTCTTAATAGATTGAAATAATCCAAATTAACTCTTCATAAGCACAGTTACATAGTAATTTCAGATTTAATTTTTATTACTTTACAAGAGGATATGATTAGGATAAAAGAATGTTTTGTGTATCACAGTATAAACAAACCAGTTAAAATTCTGTGAGGAAATTATCTCTACTTGACAAAAGAACAAACAGTACTCGTAGCTCACAAGACTTACCTTGGTCAGCACAGAAAGGTTGCAGGCAAAACACCAGAGAATTGAGGCATGTGCGCTGTGCACGCAGAGCAGTGCATGGGATGAGGGGTTTGGATGGAGCAGCAGCGATCCGATAGCAGTATTCCTGTGAAAATAAGGCAAGGGAACTTTTTCTCTTGATAAAGTTAATGTACAAAAATACACAATTTATATAATACACAAAAATACACAAAATACAAAAAATCATGTGTGTCAAAAGGGAGAGAAGCGCTTGTGTCAAAGGTGCCTTTGTCATTCCAGGATTTATTATATAGTGCTGTATAAGTCCTGTGTGTTTGTTATACAGTGCTATATGCATGTTTTTCCAATCCTGAAAAGCATGGCAAACTTCTTAAAAGTTCTTTATGTGCAACTAAAGTAATATCTGCACTGTTCTGTTTGGAGATGACCTAGACCCCAGTACTTGACACATCTGATGCAGGGTCGAAATGTTTTTGCTAGGTGGAGTATTTTTTTACTGATATGTTTATGTTTCCCCTGGCAGCATTTGCAGTCATTTCCTTGATTACCTCGTGTGTTTCAGTGTGACCACAAAAGAAAAGCAAAATATTCAGGTGTTCCACATAGTCACCGTGAATAAAAAGAACAAAAAAAACCCTATATATTGTAACTGAAAACAAAGACAAAAATAGCAGAATGTTTTATAAGCTCTTAATTTCAGAAATTTCTGGACATCCATCACTTTTTTTAAGGATGGCAGACAGCTGCTTCTAATGGACAAGTTAGAGTTTCAGAGCACAAAGGACAAATGAGTTTCAGAGCAACAAAAAGCATGCAAGGAGCAAGCATTTGCTGTGGTGGGAGCCACCTGCTCTGTCTTAAAATTGAGAAGTGGGCAAGGCTTTTTCCTTTCTTTCACAAGTAGAAAGATCAAGTATAACTTATAGTAAGTTACAAAGTACAGTGAAGTACAAGTAGGGTTTTTCAAAGAGCATCACTAGAGAATTTCCAGGCTTTCATGTTACTTTCCCTGGTTAGTCTAGTAGATCCCACTGACGAATATGATTCGTCTCTCCTATAAACAAGCAAGGAAACAAAATCCTGTCCCCAGCCGAGCCCTGACTGAAGCTTGGGTTTTGCAGGATGCCCGGCTCAGCCAGTTTTAAACCCTGGTGTGAAGCTATTAGATAAAAATCGAAAAGTAAAGAAAGGAAAAAGTCCTGTTAGATCAAACGCTCTATGCTGCATGTCTCCTTGAGCAGAATTTCTCCCTCCAGAGTCTTTTCTACTTTGTTTGAAATATCCTAAGTAGTGGGGATTTGTTATTTCCCTTTACTGTTCCACAGTCGCATGGCTTTGTTTTGGGGAAGTTTTTCCTGTTATTTACAATCTGCTTTGAGTTACACAGTCTTCAATAGGCTACTGTAATGTCTAGATCTTTTCTTGTCCTTGGCTTCTGCACCTGCTGAGTTGCTGTCTCGCTTCTAGTGTGAGAAGTCACTTAAGTGATGCCTCTGACCCAATCCATTAACAGTTTGTGTGTTTTTAGGTAGACTTTCACTGGGTTTAAAAATATTTAATGCACAGAGAGGTAACTAATTCCAATTTAATCCTGAGTTTTGAAAATGATAAATAAGACACTTGACAAAAATCTTTTCTCTTGGGATACTTTTGAAGATGGTGAATTTAGTATCAGTTCTTACATTCAGAAAAGTTTAAGAAAATTTAAATTCAAGTCATGCTTGATGACATTGGTGTATCTTTTACAATTACTATTAGAAAATGCACATTACAGAGAAAATAAGACCCTGTTAACCTTGTTTGCAGGGAGCTCTACTGAAGAACAGAGCAGAAAGAGTGGAAATGTGGGAAACTGAGAAGAGCATTAATTTGCTATGTAGATAGGATATAGAAGGTAATCACTTCCTGACGAATAACTTAATTCTTTGTAGGTTTGAGCTTTTGTGGATGAATACACACATTTTGGCCAATATTCTTTCAGGACCAGATTACTGAAACTTAGTGGCGTTATTTTAAATGCCATTACATGCCAAATTGCGAAGCGCTGTTTCCCAGCTCAAGTTTGGCAGACTTCTTGCAGATGGACACTTCAATAACAGTAACAAGTGCTTTAATCTTCGGTGATGATGGTGACTTGCACCCACAAAGGTGGATCTGGGTTACTGCCCATCCTGTCAAGCGTGGTGCTACCCCTGGATCAATGTTATTTGCTTAGGGAGAATCAACAGGTGAAGTCTTACTCATAATTCTGTTACAAGAAGTCAGCATAAGGACTCTCATAAGGAGTCAGCAATTGTGGATAAGACGATGCTGCCAACTTGGAACTCTTCTGCAGAGTCACTCATCAAGGACTTAAAAACAAGGAGCCCTGGCATAAGAAACAAAATCCTTGCATGGAAATATAATTGTGTAAAGAAATGGAGAAGTGATAGGAATAAACGATCAGCTCTTGCAATGAAAGGAGGTCACCAGTGGAGGGGCTATGCAAGGACCTATTCAATTTACTGAGATTTCCTAGAAAAAGGTGGAGAGCAGCAGGATGAGAAGGGATTGATGATCAATCCTATTCAACATGGCAAGATTGAGAGCCAATCTTGAGTACAGAAGGCTCTTGCAAGACTGCCAAGGCAATAAAATGCCCGAGGGATTTCAATGTAAAGTGAAATCCACTGCAGTGTGGGAGGAGGAAGAGTCCTGCTTTGTGTAGGAAATGATGAACTCTGAGACGACCATGTCCAGCCAAGAGCAAGAACATGGGATTCTGACAGACCTTCATAAAAATGTCAGCAGAGTGACCGGTATTGGTGAGAGCAGATTGGCTGATAGGAGTTGACAGGAAAGGCAGCTTGTGTTTGGAATAGTTATGACCTGGGAGTGGGAGTCTGCAAAGTCATGAGATTCATGGGGAGGCTGAGCAAGAACCAGAGATTCACTTTCTGTTACAGGGGTGTCCAGTTAAACTAAGAGACGCATATCTATATTATATATAGAAATAGATAATCTCCAAAGCACAGTCTATGTGTTTCTTTACGGAACAAAGAACAGATCTGCCTAGATGGAGGTGCTAACATGGGACCAGAGAAGTTAATGGCAGACAATTCCTTTGAGGTTACTAAGCACAAGAAACCAATCAAACTGTGCCCATAAAGTCACCTGAGTTGAAATTAATTCCAGGCTAGGAGATTATTTGGGAAAATACTGTACGTGTTTGCGCAGTTTTCATTTACCCTGTATAGGTCTGCCTATAAGTCACTTCTGAACAAAGCAAAATGGGCCAGAGAACACCTGGGCCTGATCTAGGATGGCTGCTCCTAAGTCTCCTGGAATTTCTCTTGGATGAACTCTTGCATCCTGTCTAAAGGTAAATACAGGGTACTGCAGGGCTAATATTATGAGTCATCTTCACTTTATTATTGTTGTTTGGCTGTTTGGAAAGCAGCATAATTAGATTATCTAATGGCACTTTGATTTGTCTGTAGTATCAGCAAGTGCTCTGTATAGTGTTGTACACATAAGACATTAGTTTAAAGGGGCTATAGATTGAGCCACACACCTGCAAACATAGTAGGAAATTCAACCAAATGTTTTTCTCATCTCCTTTTCTTTCCAAATAGAACATATAGGGTGGAAGGTACCTAGGATAGTGTAACTGTAGTAGTATAACTGTATACAGTTAAGGCCTATTTTACTTTTCATGACAAATGTAAGTTATTTGACTGTTGCTCCTGTTGTTCAAAAAAAAAAAAAAAAAAAAAAAGTGAAGAACAAGTGGTGTGATTAGATTGCTCTAATGCTGTTCTTGATTAATGACTTTAATCCATTTATGGAATAAATGCTATTCTTGACCATACTGTCGAAGTAAACGTTTTGCTCTGTTTATCTGTACTGTCGGCTGCTTATTCTACGGAACAGGTGTCCGTGTCTTTTTCTCCATGTATAATATCAGTGCAAATATTTTCCCTGTTCAACCTCTGTGCCAGATACCAGGGCTGAGAAACTGGGTTTATCTGAGTGATTTGAAAAGCCAACAGAATAATAATTTTTAATAAGAGTTTAGTGCCTGTATTTAAATGTAGTATGGTTCACATCACTGTGCTTTTGCTGTGAGGTTTTGTATTTTGGTGGGGATAGTTCAGTGCGCCCATTTCTTCCTCTCCCTGGGCTCTGTTCCCTCCTTCCCTCCCAAGTCCGTTCCATGCCCCTTCGAGCCCTCCCTGAGATGCCTGTGAATGCTAAGTGGTAGGAGGGTATTACTTGTCATTTTTAGGGTGAAGTAAATGGCAAGAACCCCTTGCCAGGGAGCAGGTAAGTGGAGGTACCCAGATGTGGCTATGGAGTGGGTGGGTGGGATGTGATTTAATAACAAAGCTCAACCAAAGCCCTTGGGTCAGTTTTGCCCTGGGGGCTTTCATGCATGAGAGGCACCTTGGGGAATCCATGTAGTGCTGCTCTCCTCTTCAAATTTTCAGCCTCTGCTCTGCAAGGATGATGACTTACCTGTTCCTGAAGTACGTTTACACCTTTGGAGCTTTCCAAGTCAGAGACTTTTTTTTTTTTCCCCCCCCCTCTGTTTTTTTTTCTGTTTTTTAATATATAGCCTACTCTGTAATTTGTCACAGTTCAGGAATTGCTATGTTAGAATAAGTCATCCCTTTAACAGGGTTAGCTGGACAACCAGTGCATGAAACAGCTACAACCCTGTCCAAAAACATCTTAACTCTTTGTGATTCAGGCTCCTGCTGTAAGGCCCCAGTATTGCCCTGCTAAAGACATGGGCTTAGCAGGTAAGGAGGCCTCACAGGAAAAAAGATGTGGTCAGCTGGCATGGAGGGAATAGGAGCTCCTGGAGATTACAGGCATTCCTCAGCTTTCTTGGTCTTGAGCAGCTTGGACCGCGGCTGAATCACACAGTTAACTAGTACAGAAAGAGCTTATTCTGCAGGTTATTCATGTGAACACGCGGGCAGGACACCGAATTTGTGCAGGAAGGTTGTGCTGCTGTGTGAGTACGTACAGCAAATGTCGCTTAGGAAGGTGTCTGGGGAAATGGGACTGTAAGCAGATGTGCCGAAGCTTTTAAGAGCACTATTTTTGGAAAAAAATAATTATTTCATGATATATTTAATGCGTGATTTTAGGGCAGTCAGTATTATGTTTTTTCGTGAGTTGCTTAAATTTTTCTCTGGCTTTGCATAAAATAATAATTGTAATAACAACTCCTGGAAGAATCTGGAAAGCATTATAAGTGCTTTATTTTAGGGAAAGTCCGTCCAAGAACATCTGGAGTGTATGAGCCTCAGCTCCACCGCAAACTTGAGTTCTGACCTCTGGTACGACTAAGTTTTCAGAAAAATGTTTTCATACCTATGGATTTTGACGTCATTTTTACTATTAAAAGTAACTCAGTTTTGACTCCTGCATTAGAAGAATCCTTAGATCGTGGTTCTTCTGATGCTACCGCTCTTTCCTGTGCCCCACTAAAATCCAACTGCAGATGTGCGAATCTGTTCTTAAACCTTGTGCGTTGCTGCAGGGCGAATGTCCTGCAGGGCCCTCCGGCTGCAGCGGCGCATGCAGCAAACGCGGTGTCCCCGATGCGCTGGCGGCTCGCGGAGAGGCAGAACGGAGGCAACCCTAACGCGCCCTGTGCTCGGGGTCGGCGGCCACAACGTGGCCTCTCGAGCCCCTTGGCATTGGGCTGGCTGCAAGTCCGGCGTCCCGCAGCAGGACCCGAGCCCCGTGGCGTCGCCTGAGTGTTCTCTGTTGCTCCTTAGCCTGGCGTTGGAGAAACCGTAGATGCAGCTTTTACTCAGGAAAAATATACTGCCCTGTTTGACTTCTAACCCCTCAAAAAAAATAGGGGTGATAGTGTGTCCAACAATATTAAGAGAAACGCAAGCACGCTTTGAACAGGAGCTACGTTCACTGAAGTTGAAAATAAGAGAATATTGTCATGCCCTGTTGTTACCTTCATGGAGGTCCTTACTTAAATATGCTCTGATTTGGATCCCACTTCCAATTATGGTTTCTACTTAAACTATAGGTCCCACCTTCCAAAGTAAGGTATCATTGAGACAGAGTTCTAATGCTTTCAATAAATTAAGCTCCTTGAGAACAAATCAGTCTCAGAAGGAAATACAGTTGTACCGTTGCTGCACTGTAATGATTTCTGATGCCTGCCGTAAGCTGGGCCGCTGCTTCTGCAAGGCCACCGTAAATCCCAAAGCAGAGGAATATCTTGCCCTGAATATCTAAACAACACAGACAAGCGGGCACTGTTAGCAGAAATGAAGAGGAAAAAGTGTTTTACCCAGGAAAACTGTGTGAAGGCTGTTGTGTATCCCCCAAGTTCAAGACTGATGGGAGAGTCTGGGTAGCCTTGAGGTAACTCTCAGGTCTCTAGAAATGTTCTGCCACGTGGACAGCAGAACGTGTTGCCTTTGTGCAGCTGCACAGGCTCATCCATGTTAATGGCCTCTGCCTACTTTTATGAAAGGAAGTTAATATATATGTGTTTTTTGAAGCAGTGTATATATCCAAAATGCGTACCAAACTTACTGAGACTAGCTAGGTGGTCCCTCAGTGTTACACAACAGGAGTTTTTTTCCCCTGTGATGAGAGGGTTTATTTGCACTTCACAGGTTGAGGTGAGAGGCTGCTGAGCACATGCAGTTTGTCTGATAGGCTGCTATTTTTGGTCTTTTCTCTGATTAATCTTGGAGTGATTAATTATAATTTAATATTGAGCTTATTTGCCAGTGAGTGTGTCGCCTGTTTTCAGTATGATATAAAAGCAACATAAATAAGAAATTGCCTTCATCTTTATGCTATCTTTACATTTTACTTTACATTCATTGCCATGTATGTGATAGTCTATAAAGGTGGGATTTTGTGACAGTGCAAAGGGAAAGAAATTATTCCACTCCCCAACAAACCAGTATTTGAGTATAGGTACAACGCTTTTCATGTAAAGGTTTTATAAAATACTTTACAGACACTATCTTTTGTGAAACTACGTTTTATTCTTTTCAGTAACAGTAAAATAGGATGCTGTGCATAAGAGAATTAGATCCAAGGTTTTAATTCAATCTGTTTAAGAAGCTAGAAGTAAAATGAGAGCTCAAGAGAGAGTGATTTCATTTCCTGGTGGCTTCTCGTATGTTTTGCGTCAAGTCAACTAATGCAGGGGACAGTCTCGCTTCATGTCATACTCAGCACTTTCAGCAATAACTAGCTGTGTGCTTTTCTGCTCTAGTCTGGGTTTAACACTGTTGTCTTTTACTTTCCCTGTGCGTGGTTTGTCTTTGTCGCGGATGAGGTTCGTTTACGCGGCTTGCAGGGGGAGCGGCGCTGCAGCGCCGTGGCGGGACGAGCTCCCTCCTGGGCTCTACGTGTTCCATACAGCTGCCTGCGACGGCGTCTTTCCTTTCAGCAGGCTCTACGATCTTCCTCAGTGTTTGACTTACTGTAGAATTTGGTGTTTTGTTTTAAACTTGCCTGTAACTGCTGCTGAGCTGCCATGTTCCTTTGCTGGGTGATTTATTTGGTCTTGCTTTTCCTGTGTTTGTAGCGTTGCAGCTCATCCTTCTTTGCTGCTGCTGTTATTATTGTATCCTTTTGAAAAACCATAGGAATGGTTCCTATGTCCAAAAGCTGTACTATCCTCGTTAATGTTGACTCCTTACCCATTCCTTATTCTTTAACTACTGTAGGTGCCCTGTTTTGTTTAGGACTTGGTTCACCCACTTACGTATACATACATACATACCAGGTGTTTGGTATATGAAAGAGAATCTCTGCTTTGTAGAGGGTTTTCTTTAACCGTTAGGTGTTATGAACCTGTGCGTTATCCACATGCACCGTCCGTGCTAGTCTCCCACTGGCTTCCTAGGGAAGAGTTCTGGTTCCGTGGCAGTGGTTTCTGCTGCCTTTCACATGTGTTTTGTTGTGTTGCTGGGAACTCCGTTCCTGCCAGTTCATTCATTGCAGGTGAGGACCATTTTTAGTGCTGTCCTGTGTGGGGGTCCTCATTTTTCTCATGTGTACATATTCGTTGGTGCTTAAATTTTTGAGCTGCTACTTGTCTTAATCCGTCTCCTCCATTAGATCAGGAGATGTTATTGTGCAAGTGATGAATTCTGGTTATTTTTTTTAAATGCAAATGTCGCAGTGGAACTGGGATTAATGGAGGGAACTTTGTTATTTCTCAGTTTATGTTGCAAGCATCACAGCAGCCGAAATCTGTATGTGCCTGTTAACCAAATGGGAGGAAGCTTTCAAGGGCCTGATTAGCTTTCAATTTAGGCTTTCCAAATTATTGTCTGGTGCTTTTTGCAGCCTAGCTATTGAGGGGAATAGCCAGGGTTTAGTTATTTTTAAATCTGTTTTGTTTAGGACACTCTTTCAAGATACTGCAGCCAGATTAAAAAAAAAAAAAAAAAACCCGAATGCTTAAGGAGAATTTAGTGGAAAAGATTTTGTGTCTAGAGAAGGCTTTTGTAAATTTTAATCGGTAAACTTGTTAAAATAGCAGAAGACTCTTGGAAAGTAGTATGAACTGTGATGCTAAGAGGATTATAAGAAAACCATAAAGATGCAAGTTCCAAGGAAGAACAGAAATGACTCGGAGCCCCTGCTGAATCTGCTGCCCTCACCGTAGCACTTTTCCAGCCTTGGCCCTCATGGGTCTGTGTGTAATGGGTGCCTGGGGGAAATCATGGGAGTGGGAATGTTTGTAGAAGAAAGAAATGAAGTGTTTTTTGCAAGTAGCTTTTAAAAAATTGCTTTTTTTGAAATGACTATGTTCAGAAACAGATAGGGAGTGATGTGAGACTGCATGTGTATTGGGGGCATTTTGAACCCGGTTTGTCACCGCGTGCTGCCACATTGCCTCCCTCTGTGGTTTCCTCCTCGTACCCTGTGCTTGGTGCTGGGGTGCCGGGCCAGCCCTGCCGAGGGAAGGGCTTGCCTGCTCCTGGCCGTGGGGCCGGGGCAGGAGGCCTCTCCGGCTGCGCCCGGGCGGCTTCGCGCTCCGGCCTCGGCCACGAGTGCTGCGCTCGATGCCCGCATGGGCCGAAAGGAGACACTTTGGGTCCTGCGTGCCCAGGAAAGCCGCCTTCTTCGGAAGGGGATGTTTCCGTTGTCCCTTCCTCATGCCTGTGGCCTGCTTGCATGCAGTGTCACAAACGGAGCATCGTGCCCAGAGCGGGCGGCAGAGCTCTGCGCCGCGCTTGTTCAGGCGCAGCCTTTATAGGGGTTTAGGCTCTCTTGGAGGCAGAGAACGTGCCCTGCCTCCATGGTCAGTGCTGAGTTTTGGGTTTAAGGAAACCTGCAGTGATGGGCAAAGGTTCTTAGGGGGCTGCTGGGTGAGGTGCCAACGTGTCCCCTTATGCACCGGGCTGCCCAGGCTGTGCAAAATCCCCTGCTCCCTGGCTGACTCCTGCTGTGACAAGCGAGGTTCCCTTTGCCCTCTTTAAGTAGTTCCTGCAATACCAGTGCCACGGAGAACAGAGGGGAGAAAGAACCATGTTTGCAAATGCTTGAAATTGCCCGCATTCCCGCGTGCTTTCTCATCCCCTGCAGCAGCTCCCCTCTTGCATTAGGAGGTTACGTTTCCGTCAGCCCTGACGGTGCAGAGGGATGTTCTAGGAATAAAATAAGCCGAGCGGCAGCAGCTCCGTATTTGACTAGATCCCCAATGGGTTTATAATAAACCATTTTCTACTGCTGATGGTGAGCCCTGGAAACTGTGTTTCTGGCTTACTCATAGTAAAAGTTTGTGAATGTGGTTTACGGGTGCTTCGTAAATAGCTTAATATGAAAAAGATCAATTACACTTTTAATCACCCGTAGCCACCTTTCTCTCTGTTCCTTGAGTGGCTAATTAGATTATTTCTTATCAAGAAAAGTAATATTTAAAAAGTGTTTATATAGAGAGCAACCGCTTACAAATAAAGAAAAATCATTGGTAGCTAATAGAAAGGGTTATTGCTGTGGATGGAGTTAACATGTGCTTTGACATTGAAATGTGTGTGCAAGGATTAACTTAACGTCTGGCCTGTTCATATGGTTATATGCATAAAATAACTATTACTCATATTTAGAGAAAATTACCAAAATGGAGGTGAGTGTGGATTTTGGATGATGATTTTGTTCTGTTTTTGAAAATTCTTGCTGTGTGACTTATCTTGAATATTCTACGGGAGAACTTTGATTCCGTACGTGTTCTGGAAGGCGGCCAGCAGCTGCTTGAGCTGCTTTTCCAGTCACTGAAGTAGTACGGGAGCTGGCGAGCGCTCTGGCCACACCTGTGTACATGAACTTTGTGCAGGCAGGGATTCCTCATGGATTTAACCATTTTAGAGGAGCAGTCGGCAGTCAAGCCACTGGAACAAGTGTTTTTGCTCGGGGCTTTCCCAGGCATATAGAAGTCACTTGCTGGAATTTTATTTCCAGAAGAAATTTGGCATGGATTGAAGGCATTGTAACCTTCCGTCTTTGTCCAGTTAACTTTCAGCCCTCTCCCTTTTTATTTTTTGGAGAATTGAGGCCAAATCCAGAGAGGAGGGCTTTCTGTATGCGGGCTGTTGTGTTTGTGTGTGTTCCTGCTGAATGGGTGCGAATGTCTGGAGCAGCGATGGGGTCTGTGTGCTCATTCAGCAGGGTGCTTTGTTCAAAGCTCTGCGTTTCAGACTCCCCACAGGAGCAGTGCTTGTGATGTGGCTACAAGAGGATATATGCAAAAACCCAGCTCTGCTCGCTCTTCCCTTCCTGATCACTTAACACCACCATTTTCAGAATAATAAATAGTGATTTTTTCCTATTTTGTCTTGTTATCTCCTTTTCAGCATCATCATTCTGTGGCAAGAGGCACCTGAAAGGAAAACTTGCGCATATCAATGCACTGCCAATGGTAAGTACCTTTATAAACTCCCTAAAAGTGGTGTGGTTTCTTCCTCCAAAGGTACCATAAGTCAACTTGTATTCCAGATATTTTTAGAATAACTACAGTTAACATGCAAAATGATTTTTTTTTTTAAAGCAACATCTAAAGCACTACTCTGTTTAAAAAAATAAAAATAAATTGTTTCCAGACTTCCTGCTGTGGAAAGTGGGGCAACACATTAATTTTGCAGCAAGAAGAATAATTTGACAATAACACAGCTCATCCTGTTGGTAACTGCTTCTGCTTCCTCTTTTGGCCCAAAGCCTGGTGTGGGGGAGCAGCAGGTTGGCCGAGTGCTCTATTGCCCTTATTTTGGTGCTTGACGCCCTTCCATTCAGTTCTAACTCCTTGTTTTGTTTAAAAGCTCTGGTGTCAGGTGTTTTTTGCTGCAATACATTCGAACAACGAATAAGATAGTGAAGTTGAATTCTTTGCTGCTATGGAAGTGGGGCTTGGTTGCTGCTGTCATCTTTCTTAACCTCCAGAATGTTACTAAATGATATGGATCACTCAAATCTCCGATTTGCGGCCTCTCTTTATGGTTTATTCAGGTTTTCTAATAGTTGAGCAGGTGGAAAGCAGCGCTGAGGTATGAAAGAGAGCTGGGAGTTAAAGCTCCAGCTTTGATCAGATTCAAATAACATTTTTTTTTTTTTTTTTTTTTTTTTTTTTTTTTTTTTTTTTCTCCTTCTTTCCCCCTGCAGTTTCGGTGTCTGATGTTGTCAGTCTCTTATAAGAACATTAACTGCAGCATTAACCTTAAGAAATACATGCATAAAGTGCCAGCCTGAATTTCATCTTTCAAGGATCTCTAGATAATTGTGCTCCATTCCCAGGTTAAAGGGATACTGTTTCCCCCTGCCAACTTTGAAACCTTGGTTTGGGATCTGAGAGCTGCTTCCCTTTGTTTTGTTTGTGGGTATGGATCTAAAGAATAAGTACCTGACTGACAGCCTCAGTGCTACCTATCCATCTCCCGTCTCTGTGCTGTGGGCCAGAGACACTTGGAGGCAGAGAGTTTGCATGGGTGGAACTGGCTTGTTTTGAAGTCGTAATGAAGGGAGCAACCCTGGTGATGCTTAAGGGCAGCTCAGGAGTGAAATATAGTGCAGCCTATTTGGCACTAACCAAAGCAAATGTAACTCTGAAATCAGGAGATTGGTGCAAAGCGTCCATATCAATTAATACCCTGATGTTTAGGCTCAAAAACCAGTTTATACAAGTAAAGTTTGTGCTGGCTAAGGATGAAGAGCGTCTGTTGGGGACAAATTAGTTGAATGAGAAGGTGTTATTTTTTGCCTGGTATTTTAACTTTCCAAAACTGATACTAGCTATACCCTTGGCTGTTTCTGTTGTAAAGTTTTCATAGTTGATGTTGGCCTTTTCCCAACAGAAAGTTACTGTGATTTCTTCAGATTTCATATTAGTTGCACATGTGTTAGTCTTGGTTTGAAATACAGCTCTGTAATATTGCTTCTGTTAAAAACATGACTCATTCCATATTAACCTAAGCTTATACTTCATTAGATTTTAAAAAGCTGAGACTGTATTTGAAATGTCACTGCATTTTTGTCCTAATAGTCCCACCCTACAAATGATATTAGAAATTTAGAATTGCACGGCCTCAGGGGCATGCTAGTTGTTACAGGGATCATAAAAGGTACTTAACTTTTGCTTGCAGTGATGTGAAATACTCTTCACTCTTTTACCAAGATATGCTTTTTCTCAAATTTGCTTTATTATTCTAGAGATTTCTGAGCAATTACTCATGTCTTAATTAACTTTGAAACAGTTTGAATGTAGATATAAGAGACAAGCTAGACAAATTCATTGTCATCCCAAAAGTAATCATAACTTATTTACATTAACTTTGCAATAAATGAAGACTTTTATAGATTGTATTATGTTGATTATGTCTTTGATGTTTGTAGACAAAGTATGGTCAAACTGGTTGATCTGAAAGAACAGCTTGTTTCTTCTTAGAAACCAGATCATTTGTTGTAATTTTTTTTTTTTTTTTTTACTTAAACATAATTTAAAAATGCTTACTTTTTGCATCACAGATGACGTATTAACAGGTGACTAAGTAGGACAAAACACCATGGCAAGGTGTTATTGCTTTTAAAAAGTAATTGATGGCAACTGTATTCAAATATTTATCCTGTGATAGAGCCTGGTAAAACAGGCAGTAGTGCTGCGGTCAGTTCTGCTTCCCATTCTTCCATTTATCTGTAATGTCCATCAGAGTTTCAAAGGGAAGATACGAAGGCTTAGCCAAAAAGGCCTTTTGGGGAAGGGGGAGTTTGTCTATAACCCTGCGCCTTCTAGGATTTCAGAAGTTCATTTAAAGGTTGATAAGTAGATGTTTACCCAAGGTTCACAAGGTATTAATTAATGTATTAGAAGCAATTAAGCAATTATCAGAAGTTCTAGACCTTTATCACAAGGCCACATTGGGTTTTCCTTTAAAAAAAAAAAAAAAATTTATTTTATTTTTTTTGTTGAATGATGGAACAACTAGTTTGCTTGAGAGCAAAATCATTAACAGAAATGTTTCTTGGATTAACTTTCAGCATTTCACATGGTTCTAATTTAACACTCTTCAAGGCAAAACGTATTGACTATGAAGTACTAATTAGTAGCTTGTTTGCTTGTTTTTCATAAAGCTGATTCGGAACACCGGTGAAGTGCGTTTTTGTGTTAAGGGACTAGGGATGAAGGCTCCGGAGTGGGTTTTGTTTCCAGAACTGCCAGGGAATTGCATGATTTTATTTCCTCCAATCCGAATTTGCCAAGATAATACAAATATGTGATAGGCTTTAACTAGCATACCACAGTGCTGTAATAAAATAGAAGAAGAAGAAGAAAAAAGAAATCCAGAATGAGCAATACAAAAAGGAGGTGCAAAGAGAAAAATGTAAAATAGGAAAGTGCAGCTGTTTGTAAGTATTTTGCAGTTTATAATAGGTGATAAGTTGAATGTTTAAAGTGTTTTTAAAAGAAAATACAATGTTGCACAAGAGGCCAAAATTCCTGTTTGGTTTCTTGGCTTTGCTCTGCATGGCAGAGGTTGAGCCGTAGCAGGAGACTTGCAGATAACTAGTGAGAGATGAAAGACGCTAAGGTTCATTTCACTGCAAACTTCAGCATGAGTACCTAGCTTCCATGCACAGCTCAGGAAAAGAATTTAGAGCAAGACCATAGTTTTGAGGTGAGCGTGCATGTTGTTAGGTATAAGGATCAGATCTTTTCATGTTTTGGCAAGTTCAGACACAGTGAATGCGACCTTAGCTGCAGTAGGGAAAGTTTCATTTGGGGGGCTTTAAATGTTGTCATAGCAGATTAAAATTTGTCAACTCAACTTTGTCATGCCCTGGAGCTGTCTGTGTCAGCCCAAGAGGCAGGAATGACCAATTTGCTTGTGAACCGACCTATGAAATACTTCAATTTTCAGCCCAAGATGTTAAAGAAAATAAACTCCTCTTTTAATCAGTTACCACCAGTCTGCTAGAGCCATGAATATGAAACTTCAAATTGTCTATGTAAAGAGCAGGCATGAAAGAGGCTGCATGACTGAAGGGTAAATCTGTTCTGAAAAAAAAAGCAAAATGAGCCTGCAGTGTTTGTGTCTCGATATTCTGTTTTAGATGTGCTTAATTCATGGATTATGGGATAACTTTCCTGATTGCAGTCCTTGAGTTGGATTCTTCAGAACTTTGAAGTGCAGTAAGATTAGGAGCGTTGCAAGTTCCCAGAAGATCTTTTCCATCACACCTTGCAAGGCTTCTCTTGCAAATTTTAGAAGGGAAACAGTTTGCCCATCCTCTTTCTAAATTTCACTGAAGCCACAAGCTTTTCATTAAGGAGTGTGCAGAATACTGCCGAAAGCTGCTCCGTGTGTCTTCATGCAGATCGCCCACACAGGTGCTCAGTGGCGGATTTGATTGCCCAGGAAGCAACCATGGGCAGATAACGAATCCCCTTGCTGATAAATGGAGCAAGGCAGCATGGTGGCCTCTAAGAGTCATCCTGAAAAATACTACGTCCGTATTCTTGATTCCATCTTTTACTGCATGGTTAGTTTGACAAAGATGAAGATTAACACTGATCAGTTAAAGGGTCTCCTTGTGGAACAGGATAGATGATGTTATTTTTCATGAGAAGGTGACGCTGAGTCTGAGGATTTGCAGCGAGCACCGGGTAGGTTAGTCTCTAGGAAAGCAGAATCATCACATCTAAGTCATGCCTACTTTGTCTCTTGAGGGAAATATGAAATACAGAGTGCATTAAACGCTGTAGTTGTTTAAGTCCACTTCTCTCAGTGCCGTCTGCCATTTGGTGATTTTACCATACTATGTTTTGATGAAGCTGCTTGTGTGTGTAGCATCAACTGTTTGTACATATCAGAGACTTCTTTGAGGGGAAGAATTTTGAAGGCACCAGGTCTGTCGGGCCAGGAAGTCCCATGGAGGTGATACTTAACGTGCTTAGCTGCCTGAAGAGCCTAGTCCAGAGCAGAAAGTGGTTGGAGCTGCTGGGGAGGATGGAGAAGGCACCTCAAAGAAAAAGGAATTCAGTGAAGGGATTAAAAGAGTTCTGCAAAACTTCCCCACGGCTTTAGTGAGACTTTCCATTTGAACCGCTTTGATATGCATTAGGTGATGTTTTCCTGTCACCTAACCACTTCTTAAGACAGCTGAAGAAAGAAATGAATGTTACTCTGGGTTCCACTCAGCTAAGCTCACCTAAGTGCTCGTTTAACTATTTCTCTGCTTAGCTTTCTGCTGGTCCCTTATTTTAACATGGCTCCATGCAGGACAAGACAGGCAAGGGAGGGGGCAGGATGAACTAGAACTGGGGCAACTAGGGATGGTGGCAGCAGGAGCTGAACTTGCAGAGGTTGGTGTGGAGCCCCTGCCAAGAACAGCAGGAGATCCATGACCCCACCAGCTTCGGGCTTCCCCGCAGCGCGCGCTGCTGTGGCAGTGCAAAAGGAAGCCAGGATTCACCAGTTGTTGCCACGGCTGTGTGCGCCATGGTTGGATCCAGTCATGGAAAAGCTGGATCATAACACGCTCCATGACTTTGTCTCAACAGGAGCTGAATGTCAGTATCCCACTTGAACTGTTCTTCTAAGTGTAGAGGAAATAATCTCTGCAGCTGGGCAGACCTTGGGAAAAAGTGGTAAAGCTGCAGGTTGCTTTGCATTGCAATGGAAACAGGGACTCCTGCTCCCCAAAGCTTGAGTGTGAAGGTGTTGACCACAAGAGACATCAATAATTGCATCAAAATAAATAACGCTACAAGCTTAAGGCCCTTATCCTTCAAATACTTATGTGTGTGCATACATGTAATGTTAATGCTTAAAATTAGCCAATCCTGAAAGTGTTGTTAAGAGTAGGTCCTAAAAATGCTCATGAAATTTATTGTTGAGACTATTGGCTGAGGCTGTCGGCATATCTTTATAAATGGAAAACTATATACACAGTTTTTGGAATTGTCATAATTCAGCAATAGTATTGATTTTGGAAATGTTTAGTGTATTCTATAGGAAATAAATCCCTTAGATTAAAATATTTTTTTGTTGTTGAACAGATATTGAAGAATCAAGCAGAGAAATGCATAAAGGATCTTTAAATCTTCCATTAAAAGGCCAAATAATCCAACCAACAAACCAACTAAAGGATAGAAAAGCAAAGCATTTTGACAAATTCAGATCATAATTATTAGCTTTTATAAAGTAGAGAAATTCATAATGATACAAAGTGAGTTGACATTTTACCAGTGAATTACCAGATTCCTCACAAGATTTTACAGACATTTTTATGGTCTATCTTGGATAAAGTGTTCATAATTTTTTTCCTGACTTAGCTTTTCCCAATAATCTGGAATTTTGTTTCTGAAGCCTTTCAGCTTCTCAAATCAATGGGGCTCGTACAAATGAAAGAAATAGTAGCGCAGAACTCCCCTTGCCTTCTTGTGCCACCGTTAAAGGTCTCCAATGGATGGATTAAGCAGAAGGGAACCGACTGTCCCGAAAAAGGAGCAGAAATGGTGGCTCTGTTCTGTTGCGGTATCGGAGAACTTCTCCGCCAAATACCTCAGCGTTTTGCAGTGCGGAGAAGAGCTTTGACTAAGAATTCTCAGCAGAACCATAAATAAGTAATTATGTAAACAGCCAGAATATTTAGCTTCTGGCGGGCGCCCAGTGCAGAGGAATTACAACAGCAGAAAGAACTGAGGCTGCTAACGGAAACAAGTGGGGCAGCCTCTGTAATGGGACGAGAAGCACTGTCCTTCCTCTCCTACTGACATGGCCATTGCCCCTTTTTAAATCCTCGAAGTAGTTGAAAAGAGACTGTATCTGCTGCAAAAAATGGGTTTTTGTCAGAGCTTTTTCACTCAATTTAAGCTTTTTCCTGTGTTCTCTTTTCCCCCTTCCTGTCCATCTCTTGGTTTTTTCCTTTCTCTTCTGCTTTACACGGTTTTGGTTCAAGGGTGGTAGTGCAGCTCGCATGGGACGGTGTCTCGCTGTCTTGGTGCGCCGGGCAGGGGTATTTGATGTTCCGATGGTGGATTTGCTGCCTTATGCCCCTGGCGAAGCTTGTGACCTGAAACACCCCCGCTTCCACCCTGTGAATGATTAAAAAAAGGCATTGGAAAAATAGTGTCAAGTGTGCATGATCGTGACTAAGCTCGTGGCGCACTAGAAGAATGAAGTGGAGTATTAGATGTACCTGGAGGAGGAGAAAACCCAAGGACAGGCCCCTTTGTGTCGTGGCACGTGAGCATTCCCTTCTGAAGACACTTTGCAGAAGGTGACCCTGATATGTCCCTAGTGCCATCGGGTCGTGATCCTGGTTTTGTCGTCGTCAACAGAAAGCTGGTACTAGTTCAAGTCAACAAAAGTAAAAGCTGCCCTTAGTTTCTGTGGTGTAGATTCTGGGAGATAACGTGTGTTGTTCTGCAACAACAGGAAATCTGTAGGCTGGGGGAATGATAACTGAAAATACAGATTTGTGTTTGCTTGGGAGAAGGCAAGAGCTGCTGGCGCCCAGAGCAGGGGCTCTGCCCCGTCGTGGCCATCAGCAGGAGGGCCAGACCTGGAGGCCTGTGCTCGTGTGGGAAGCGTCGGCTGCCCCACACCGTTTGAGCAGTGGCCATAGGGGTTAGTGCACCCCTGTGCTCAGGGGAGGGTGACGGGTGTTCTTCCCACCATGGTTTCATGGATGCGTCTAGAGAACCCTTCGGGATAAGGAATCTGAATCCTCCTGGCGTTGATACTGATCCCGGTATGTGCCTAGGGTCCATATCCATGAATCTACCTGTGCCCAAGTGGAAGCTGAAAATATCAAATGATATCAAACTTGTCCTCACTCTACATATGATATTTACCCATTTATTTCTTTTTCCCATATATAGACAATATTTTATTATGTTCTGTGTTTTTAAAATATTTTGTGTGTTCAGGTGTTAACACCTGTTTCGAAAGCAGTTAAAGCCACTAGCACAAATGATGTCCAAGTCCACTGTAAAATTATAAAAACTAGAGGACCTTTTTAAAGTAAGGAACTGGCATACGAGTATAGCAGACTTTACAAAATCAAAATAGTTGCTTTCCATGTTACTCCAGTTGCTGCTTTTTTTGAAAGCTGCTATGTTTGTGCTAAGGAGAATGTGGTAAGTCAAATGCATATGATAGATTATGAAAAAGAGTTTTTAAATATGTAGTAATTAATGAGAATCTAAAAATAAAATCAGCCGTAGTTAATAGAGGGCAGATGAACTGTCAGAGCCGTTTCTTTTTCCAGGAATAAAAGAAACAAATTTAAAACTATTGGGTACATAACGCACAAATTAAAGGGAAAAATAGATGGTCAAAGGTTAAAGAGGGAATGAAAACACAAGTTTTATGGTCACAAGATCAAATGAGGCATTAGTTAATTTTCCTTTTTTTTGGTGCAGTTCACCAGGAGGTCAAGTAATTCAACTGAGTGATCGAACTGGAACAAAAAAGAGTGCGAGAAAAACTGATTGCTAATAACACAAACAGAAAAATAATCAAATGAACTTAACACTTCATGTCAGCTTTCATATTAAAATACATTTGAAAATGTTGGAAGTCCACCCTAGTAGGATGGAACCTGATTTACATGTAAAGCAATTTTGTTAACAGCTATTCTTGCAACAGTTGATAAATTATTCTACTAATGAACCATCAAAATGGATTTAACCAAGAAATGCCTGATGCACAGAGTGTATTTCCTGGAGTCTGACCATCTGGGAAGGGGTAGTAATCTGAGGAGCAGCAAAGGATATTTGGTCCCAAGGAAGCACTCTGAGGTAACTGTTAATTACATAAAATGCAAATGGAAACAGTGTTAGAGATGCTCAGGTTTTGCTCTAAAGTGAAGTTAAAATACAAGTTGTTATTTCCTGGCACAGGTTCCATGAGGTGAAGAGATGCTTTCTAGACAAGTTACTTTCTGTCTTTTCTCATAACACGTTTCATCCTTTTACAGGAAGCAAGTAATTAGTTTGCTTATCAGTTCCTGAATATGCATGCAGCTTCCAGTAGCTTGTTTACACACCTTTGCACTAACCTAATACCCCAGTATCTCGTATGTATTTTTCTAAAACATAATCCTTTTGGGCTGCATCTTTAGATTTTTGTTACTGCGGAGGTGTTTTCTGTGCCGTCGCAGCTCACTGGATTGCTGGTTGAAAGTCCACCGCAGTCGGGGGCTGCCTCGTAGGGCCTGTTCTGGTGCCGCTTCTGCGGCGCGGGCTGAGAGCCGCCCTGGACAGCGGGCTGGGGAGACGGCTCCTTGCTGACCTCTTCCCGTTGTGTTCCGCTCTTCTCTTGGCCTGAGCTGACCGGTGCTTCTGCCTTCTTGTAGCCCCAAGGAACAAGCAGAGCCGCTTTCTTCTCTGTTTGTTTTGTTCACACATGCCCTAGTTTTCCTTATGGTAGTCCAGTGTATTTCAATTGAAATTCTTTTCACTGCTTGTCCAAACTAAATAAACCTACTGACCTTTGTCTTGCATTATGTCGTTTGATGCAACTGTTGCAGCCAATATCAATCTAAAGAGGTTGACAGAGCTCTTTGCACAACACCATGTTGCTTCTCACTCTGTGTAATGCTTTTTATTCAGCCACGGGTAAAGTGTATTGTGGATTATTTGAGAAAAGTGTGCCTGGACTTCAGTATGGCATTTGCTGCAGCATTGCTTGGGAAATTACTAGTTTAGATAGTTGATGAGATGATGTAGCAAAACCATGGAGTGACTAAGGAGCACATTCCAAGTGAGGTGATGACAGGTTGTGTTTGGAGGACGTGCTGGATAATATTAGTTATCTTAAGACTTGGTCTTGAACAGACTATAATATTTTCATTAATGAAGTTGGCACCAAAAGTAGGAGTGTGCAATAAAATTTGCTGATGACACAAAGTTGGGAGGTGCTATCGTTATAGATGAGAAACATAATATCACGCAGAAAGAGCTGTATGACCTTGAGGACTAGAGTGGAAAAAGCAGACTGAAATTGAGTAGCATAAAGTTGCATTATCACGCACTTTTGGACAAATCAGAATTTTGCTCTAACAGGGCTCAGCTCCCGAAAATGTAGGAGGAACAGAAAGACCTGTGCCTATTAGCCAGTAAAAGCAAAGGATAACTCAGTCACTAGTATCTTGCGTCTCTGAAAAACATAGTCCGGAGGCATGTAAGGTGAAGAGGTCCTTCTGGTGGGAACACGAAGGTGCTAATGCTGCTAATGTGCAAGGAACCAGTGCTAAATCCTCAGGGGTCATGTTCTGAGTTACTCTGGTAGCCCATGTTCGAGAAAGATGAACATAAAATGGAACGGGTGCCAAAAAGAACTAATAAAACAGTGACATAAAAGCTGAGCCTGCTTTGCAGGAGGACACTGAGAGGTTGGCTGTCTTGTTGAGCCTGATAAAGTGAAGTCTGAGAGAGGATTTAATGGCTCTCTCTAAATACGTAAGGGGTTGGTAAGTACTTGGGGGAGTATAAATATTTTTATATAAAACTAAAGACGGCACTAGAGCAAAAAGAAATGCATACATTTTCATCATCAGTGCATTCGGGCTGGAAATCAGAAGACAGAGCGCATCCATCAGAAGTGGGATTTTGGAATAATCTTCCAATATTATGCTAGGAGGAAGGAAAAAAAAAAAAAACTTCACTAGTTTTGAAAAGGACATGAGTTAACACAAACTGTTCAGAAGTGCATGGCAGCTCTTGGATTTGAGTTACAACTTCCATGAATTTGGGGCTCTTAAGCTTCTGCTCTTACCCCAAGGCTGATCTGGCGCTTTTTGCATAATGCCCAGGAGTGGAAAAGTACCAACAAGAGCAGAGTTTGAACAGATCGTTACTAAAAGTGCCAAGTTGCACCTGCTGGTGACATGGGCTTAAAGGAATTGAAATTTGCACGGCTCACAGTTAGGGAATGCATTGCTGCTCTTTGAAGAAAAGGCAGCGCAGCTCAAGCACAGCGACACGTCCCACGTGTTCAGGTGCCCTGCAGCGCAGGGTTTTTGAGGGCTGGGAAGTCTGCAGCGTTTCGTGTTGGTGATGGTGCTCCGAGATCCTAGAAGGACGCGGCCGTGGTGGGGTAACACACGTTGCTGTCTTGTTCCCCTACCTTGGCGTGAAGGAAATGCAGCTCTTCATCACTTCTGTCCAAAACTAGGCAAGCTATCTGGATTTTTCCTAACTCCTAGCAGATCATTTGTTTGGGGACTCTAACCCTACTGAATATTTGCTGAGAGAAAAAAAAGACTCAGGCAGAAACATGTGTAACATTTTGCCTCGCACTAGGATAATGGTTTATAAATTTGTAGAGATTCAGCTGTTTCATAAACCCTTCCCAAACTGAACCCAGCAGCTAGAGCCAAGAACGGAACAAGCAGTGGTGCTTTTTCCTTTCCCCTTCCAACCTGTTTCCTCCGGACATTTTCCTTCTTACCCTTCAGTGGCTTAGATGGAGCTCAGTTCTACTGTGTCCATAGGTCCTTCTGCCCCTACGTCTTTATCTGCAGGAGTTAAAACTAATAGAACCGGAGTTCTGTCACCACTAGCTGTATAGATGTTGTTTTGCTCCACATACAGACCTGGAATTTAGATAAAGATGACAGTACTGAACAATGTATATATGTGAACTGAAACAACTGATATTATTTCATAAGCCATGCTGTATCTTAGCCCTTTCATTACCCATTTGATGGCTTTTTGAGGCTTTTTGACCCTATAGAAGGGGGATCTCTTTTACGAGATGTACTAAAGGACTGAATCATCATCATCAGTGATTCAGGCTATCTGGAGGACATGGGTCAGTAAGGAAGATTGTAGCAGATGGTCTAAGGAAAATATATTAAAACACAACAACAAAAATCCTGCACAGGAGATTTTTTTTTTTTTTTTTTTTTTTTTTTTGACATTTTGCTTTTGTGTTGTTTATCGACCTTTTCTAGTTAGATTATAATCTCTCCAGCACAGGAACTAAGTCTTACATGTTTATGCAGCATTAGCACAATGGGGCCCTGATCTTGAAAAAAGGGTCTTTTGGATGCTCCTGATGTTCAGATAAACAGTGGTAATAATAATAATGTTCATAATGTCTGGTTTTAATTGTTGCAAAGATTCCTTGAGGGGAAAAAAAAAAAAGAGATAGCTGAAACAGAGAACAGAACAACATAAGTGAAATGAGTTAAATCCCCGTGATACATTGCATGCGTGTGTGTTGGGGTGTTTTTTTGTTTTGAATTTTGTGTATTTGTCAATTCTTTGCAGAGCTCCGTCTTACCCCTGTGTGTAGTCCCATGAGGGTCTGTATGGACACGCGCTGTGATTTATCCTCGGCTAGTAAAGCTGATGACTAGCAGAGTTCGGGGGGGGTTTTATCTAATCCCGGCCTTTCAGCCTTGCAGCTCCCTCGCTACCTGCTTGCTGGCAGCGCGGGTAGGTCTTCTGAGCTCTCCCCATGGGATTATTGGCTTTGCTTCTCCACAAGCGTGGCAGGAGCAGAGGACCATGCCCAGTGTGTTGCCACCTACGGCCCCGTGTCCTCGGTTGTTTTCTTACAAAGCACCGTTTTTTAGTGGCTCCGAATTTTCTCAGGCTTCAGATCTACAAGCTGAATCAAGGGGCAGGGTAAATGGGGACAAAGTCGACCGCACATCCCTGTGCTCTGAAGAATGCTGCCATGTAAACACAGCGCGTTTGCATCTAGAAATTGGGTCAGGTTTTAATTGCATTGTCAGGGCTGCTTACAGCTTAAATAGTTTGCTTGTCAGAATACGAAGGGGGACAAAAACAGATCTGCTATTACCTTCTTCTAGCATTTATAAAAATACAGTGTGTGTGTGTGTGTGCGTGTAGAGATATATATATATATATATATATCTACACACACACATATAAGGTACCATGAGCCCAGAAATCCCTAAAAAACCTTGTTCTATTTGCAAGTATTATAGGCTCTCAGTTTTCTTCTTGACAAAATGAACTAGCTTTTAATATATGTTGTGGCATGTTGACAATGTGTGTCTCTTCTGACTGTTGCTGTGCTGAATAGACAGGCGAGTTTGCTTTATTGGAGGCTAAGAAGAAGGTTTTTTTTTTGCTTTGGATGCATTCCTGAATAGCAATTTCAAGAGTCTAGCTGATTTAGAAGCCAAAATTAAAGTCAGTGATCACTTGCCAGGGCTACCCTTCTCTTAGGTCCTTGAGTTACATAGTCTGATTAGTTTTTTTGCCTTCATCTTCCTCCACAGAGAATTTGTGTAACCACATAACGACTTGTGCTCCTCCTGCTTCCTGGCTGTCCTCTTAAACTGCAGTCAGGTGAAGGCTATAATGGCAAAGGATTTATTATTTCTATGATTTATATTCATATCTATATATATGTATGTGTGTGGATATTTGTGTGTATATAACAATAAAAAAATTATAACAATTATTTGCTATTAACATAATAACCAAATCTTGGTGGCTAAAAGAGGTGGGAAGGCAGATACCCCTGTCAGGGGATGCGCTGAGGTCTGGTGCTTCGAGCGCTGTGTCCTGGTGGGGACCCTTCCTCAGTATCTCCCTTTTTTTTTCTTTTTTTTGTTAAGTTTTGGAGAGTTTTTTGAGTAGTTGATGTGAACTGAGACTTCCCAGAGTGCCGCTCGTCTTTGTCTCCCTCACGAAAGGAAACCCTGCATCCCATCCTGATTCCTTGGAGCAATAATTCAAGCCTAAAACCCGAGTCCAGTGTGCCTCACTCTGAATGTCAGTATTTGTCTAGGATAAATGCAATTACAGCTTAATTCAAAATGAAAATAATCTTTTTCTTCTGTGGATAGTGTTTACATGTTTTAAGATAAGCTCTTACAATAAACTTGACCTGCTGATCCCCACAGCCGTTGTTTGAGTAAAATTTACTGGTATTGGAAATCTTCGGTTAACAGGCCCAGCCCAATCCTGGAAATTGTTGCAGGATCTGCTTAGAATTTAAGTATTTTTCAGTGTATGATAAGGAAAAGCTCAGCAAGGTGTGGATGGGACCATGTTCATCTATTATTTCTGATCTCCTTTGAAATTATTATGCGGTTGTCTTGCTTATGTGTGGCAATAGCAATGGACACAAAATGGTGTGATGAAGGTGGTTTGGGAATCTCAGCTGATTTAATATTTTGTTCCTTCCTGAAGCCCTTTTGGCATTCTCTCATTTTTGATTCCTTCCAACTTTAGTAATTATATTCCTAAAAGTTATTTTTAAGGAAAATTTAGGAAATCAGAAATACAGTCCTATTATCCAGATAGCAAATGTATTGTAGTCCAGGATTGTCCTTCCTCCCCAGAGGTTTAAATGTGAATCAGGAAAGTGCAAGATTAGTTGCAGCTACAGTTGATTTCTTTGTAGAAAAACTTTGCTAGGGATAAATATTTGAGAAGTTAAACAGTTGGTCAGGGCTCCTGGTTTGGGGTAAGTCTTAAGTCTACGAGGAGGATTTTCAGGGATTCTTTTTTGTTTTCTTCTTTCAGGTGGCTTTTGAAGAAAGTGCTGTAAAAGGGGCTCCTGCAAGTTGATCAACAGTGATATGATTTTATATCTACAGGAAAAATGTTTACTGTGTTTCAGTTTAAGTCTTTCAGAGATTTCTGTTTATTCCAAATTAACCTACTGGAAAACAGTGAAAAACATTAGTATCCACCAAAATAGGAGCACAACCATCTCTTGCCAAGGAGATGCTGTGCTCCTTAGATTCCAGTTTGTAGGGACTGTTTCTGTGCAGTTTTCTATTTCACATTTATGCCCAGATCTATGGAAAACAGTGATTCCCACCTCTTTGGGCAGGAGGCTTGGTGCCATTTAAAAAACATTAGTGGGATTTCCCTTGTCAGCTCTCCCTGCCAGTGAACCCTGCGGGATGCTCCCTTTCCCTGCGGGCAGGGTCACGCGAAGGGAGGAGAACAGCAGTGCAGACTGTTTGCAAGGTAATTCCCGAAACACAGAGCAGAAGAGAACTCAGTGGGATAGTCCGTGTTCTTTCAAAACATAACTCCCCATAGAGACTTTGACCTCTTCTGAAATCCTGCAAGCAGTATGATTTGCTGGAGAAATCCTGAATCATATAACTTTGCAAAAGCTAAAGGAAAGAGGTGTTCCCTATTGACTGTATTTTAGCTACTTGTTTTTTCTTGGTGGAAGAGACTGGAGAGCTCCCAGAGACACCTCTGCTTTTAAGTGAACGGCCATAGGAAAAGTGCTCTTCTGTCTCCTGCAGAATTGATTTATGCTGACCTTGAAAAACCTAAACTAGTAGTCAACAGATGACTTGAAACAAATACGGCTTTTTCAAGGACATCTTATGCTAGTGCAGACCGCTCTTCCCCATTGATTAGCCAAATGCATTGCTAGAGATGGTTTTTTGTTCCTTTTGTGGTAACTTTTTGCATATGAATAAAATATAATAGTACATTGTGGTATTGTGTTTATAGCACATTCCTAGCAGTGCTAGCCGTCCAGGCTAGTTGTTGCACAGGAAATAACAGATTTGGATCCAAGGATTTCTTGCTACTGTGACCTGGAGAGGGTGGTCAGTGCTCCCAGGCTCTTGGGTGCGCAGGAGGTGTTACCATACCGTTGTGTCAGTGCAACTTCCTACTGATGAATTACCTTTTTCCTTTTCCTACATAGACTTCCATGCAGAAAAATGCCTGCATCACATTAGGTCATAAGATACATTAAAGGCTGTTATAATCTATTACAACTTTTGCAGGTACAGTTGCATATAGTGAAATTTGTGTGTAGGGATTTCATGCAAGAAGGTGCACAGCACGAGTATCGCGGTTGGGTGATGACTGATGTGCCTCTCCAAACTGAGAGTAGGTTCTGCTATAAATATATATTTGGCATTTTGTTAATGGGTAGCTAACTGATAATTTGAAGGGGAATAGAGGGATCTGATATTAATAACTAATTAATAGGTACTCAAGTATTTTAAATCTATTTTTTTTGCTTACTTATAAGTGTGTTATTCATATATGACTTCTTTGCATGAGTAATTCTGAAATTTATGCTTCAGTAGCATTTAGCCGTATGTGCCTTTGCAATCACAAAAGCTAGAGTGCAAAGGCAAGCTAGTCGTATTTCTCAAAATCACCTTCAGGTATTGCTGACAATTGCAAAGTATGAAAGTGGCACTTAAACTATTAAAAAAGAAAAAGCAGCCTTTTTCTTGAGCCTAGGGCCCGAGAGCAAAGCCAACAATTTTACCTACACGTTCCTTAAATTTACTACTGTAAATAGGTGTTAGCACAGTACGTTTTCCTGTGTCTGTAATAAAAGAGGGGACAACTTTTAGGTCTTTCTTGAAAAAGAGTAGCTCCTAAATTGAGCAAAATAAGAAGGGAAATCTCACAAGAAGCCCAATCCTTTGAGGTGAACGTGTGACGGGCATTCAAGTGCACACGTTGCTGCTTATAGCGCATGCATTGCTATACCAAAGAGATGTTATGTTTGGCTAGGGAAACATTTCTGCGCAGGTTTGTCTCCATTCTGCCTCCTCAGCTTGCGTCCTGCCTGCTCTCTCCTGCTTATTCTCGTGTATAAATTAATGAACGCCTGCGTGATATTTGTCCTTTTAATGAATTCTTAAATTGCAGCAGGAAAGGGAAATCGAGAGCAGCTTCATACTTCATATGTGCTTGATATTTTTAGATGTGCTTTGTCCCATTTCCAAGCGGTGGCGTTTCCCTGAAGCTGATGGAGCGGCGCAGCGATACGGTGGACAGCGGCTTCCCCTCGGAGGGAACGTGCGTGCGGCTGTTGTTTGTCTTGTACCTCTTGTGCTGGTAACTGCTATGCTGAGCACCCAGATGTTCATTTATGAGTAACAAAAGTTGTTTTCCCACTGTGAATATAGTTTGTTACTCATTGTGCTAGCTGTCTGAGCAGCTTTAAACTGCATCCTAGGAAATGTTTGCTTTTGCTGGATTAAAATTTTACTGTTGAGTATTTGTAAAATTCACGTGTTTGTGAAAGTATCAGGGTGCCTTTGACAGCACTTTGAAGCTTTCACACTAAGGTTTCTCACCATTTGTTGCAAGGAAAAACCCGTCACTAGTGCCTAACTTCTAACACTAAGCGCATGCGGGTTATTGCTTTTTGGCATACGTTGCATTTGTGGGTAGTGTCCTGCAGTGGGCTGCGTGTGAGAGGACTCATAGCAGGTGTCAGAGTCCTTTGCAGAGACAGGAGATCTTTGCATTCCCATCTGTTGCCTGTCTCCTACAGGTTGTGTTTCAGTACAGACCATAGTTTGGTTGTTAAAGAAAGAATTTAAGACAGGCAGACATATACCACCCTTGCAAGTGCTCCACGACATTTGTCTTGCTTCTAGTTTCTTCCAGATGCCCAAAGATTTCAACTTGAAGAGGTTTTTTTGTTTGCTTTTTTGCTCTTATGAGCTCTACTGTGCACAGTATGGCACACTGGGCCCTGAACCAACCTGGGACAGCTTGTTGTGTAGCTGATATGGCCAGCTGAGCTGCAGAGAAGTCTTGCTCAGGGTTTAGACCATCTCAAGAAGTGCTCAAGGTTCAGCCCTTCCCCATCTGGGAATGCAGCTGGCCGTAAGTATCCCGTTCATCGTTATGTTCTGTGGAATAACTGCCGCTGCCACATGACTCGTGTGCCCAGGTATGGAGGCAGATAGTGAGGTGCAAACTCGAACTCTGCAGGAGACCTAAAGCATGGTCTCTGCCATTTCAAAGCAGTTTCAAGTGTGTGTTGTGTCAATCATTTATTGTGCAGATTTTTGACCCGATGTTTTTCTGGCTCTTTGAACTACACTATTTCCAGTCCCATGTGGTGGCAGGTATGATCATGTCATGGCATATTTGAAGCAGACTGGTCTTTGGGTTTTTAATAATTACCTCTGTTTTGCTTTGTGATGTTTCCTAGAGAACCTTTTTGGTATGGCACTCTTTGGCATGGTTTAAAACTAAAAGATAAGTTAGGAACATGCTATATTTTTTATAGGAACATGCTATATGAAAAAATATATCTTTTAGCTAATAACTTGCAAAATACTTTCAGAACTCAGGAATGCTCTTAGTTGCTTCCTTAACGTGATCAGCTTCAGAATTTATGCACATGCCCATACCTAACCTTCCATCCTGCCTGTAATCCTGTTTCATTTCCATGAAGTCATGAGGCTGAGTCACAAGGTACACACTCGAAATTTGTTTTATAAATCTTGGCAGATTAAGGCGCTGTAATAAGAATTTTTTAAATCTCTAGTCTGTTAAAAATTACAAATTTCAACTCGCATTGCAAATGGTGACATAAATATTTTCTGCTTTCCTAAGGAGCATATCTGAATTGGGGAAATTCTGCTTTTCCTTGTATTATTTATTTGTTAATCTCTTCTGTCAAAAATAGCAAACAAGATTTGTCAAAGTACTAATATAGCAGGCCACAACATTTTAAGCATCTTTGAGAATTAGCCATATGTCAATATTGCTAATGAAATAAAAGCATTTGTCGAATACCATGCTCTAGAAATAAGAATGAGTGATGTGTTTTGTGAAGTTCTCTTTAAGTTGTAATGAGCCTCTAGAAGCACAAAGTTCTATGAACTTTGAATGCCCTTGGAAGTTTGTAAGAAAAGACGATAGATGATCTGATTTTGGCAAATGAATGATGAAAAAATTAGAAGAGGTTTGTGAGTAACTGCCAGTGCCTTTAAGTTTGAGGAATGAGCTGGGTTTTTTGTTAGCTTGCTTTTGATAAATTTAGAGTATATTTTTCACCTTTTTCCATGAGACTTTATTCTATAAAATCTCAATACGTTCTTGCTCAGTTTTTACAAGTCTGGGTATGGCAGTTCCATACAGCAACACTGAACTTTCTGAATAGCACCAGAAAGAAGTTATTGCCTTTTGCAAACATTTCTTTCATCTCAAGTTAAAGGCCCATTGAGTTTGTAAATTGAAATTAAGTTATCCAAAGTTCCACAAACATACAAATGTTTCAGTGCGAATGAATGATGGTTTAGATTACCATTTTCAAGCCTTTACAAGGAGAACAAGAAAGTGATAACATGTAGTCAGATTATAACAAGATTCCAATAATTTAACATTGCTGCATGATAAATTAGTTTGTACAGATTTTGACAGTAGTTGCTTGTAGCAAACTGAATTGCTAAGTAATGCACAACAGTGGTGTTTCTGAAATAGGAGAAAAATGGGGTCTTTCCCTTGTCAAAGACTTCGTGAAGCAAGACCCCAACATCAGGTTTATAGTAAATTAAGGTGAGGAGTTTAGTAGTTAGTTTATAGTAAACTAAGTCTGTTTAGGGCCAAGTGCCACTATTTTTACATGTATGTATAATCAAATTGCATCCTAGTTTGAGGGTATCATGTCCTCCAAATAATCTGAACAAATAACTTAGTATAAATATATACAGATAGTGTCCACAACAAACAGTACACAGGCAATCCCATGCAAAAAAGCCATATCGTCAACCCCTTGCAGATGCGCTTTCCCCTATACCCTTTTTAATTTTGGGCAGCATGTCTTCCATGCATGGAGAATATTGGGTAGTAGTTCTTTAGTTTATAGGTGTTTGTATTTCACGTTGGAAAGACGTCTCTTGCAGGAAGAAGCTGTGAGGCACAGGAAAACTCAGGTGCACATCTACTGAGTGTACGTGCTTGTTAAAGCTGATATGGATGGACCCGCGTCCTCTCTGATGAGCTGTCAGTTGATACTCAAATACAATATTGAGTTAGCAACCTCAGTGGACTCTGAAAATATCCCCCGCAAGGGCTACATGTGGCTTCGTAAACCCTTTTAAAGGATGGATAAGGAGGAGAGGATACGTGTTCGCTTGGGACTTTGCCCCGCAGTAGCCATAGGAGAGCACTAGTGTTTTACAGGTAGAAATCTTCCTAGTCTCTTTTTCAGAAACAGGAATAACTGTTTAGCTAACAGATAATGTTTAACGGCAGATTAGAGGCGTACTAGTGCTGGCGCTTGCATGTTGGTCGTAGCATTGGGATCCCTGTTGTGATTATCGTCCATCCAGAGAGTCTGATGAAAACGCTGGTCATTTTGGCCATAAGCTTACGGGGTGATGTTTTCCTGAGGGTTTTTGCTGGTCACCGGTCACCGCAGGGCTGTCCCCAGGCTGCTCCGTCCCGCGGGCTGCAGCCGAGTTCGAGGGGTCAGGCAGAAGGCGCCGTGACCTGCTCTGCATAAAAACCCTTTGTTATTCATGTGTTCTTTTAACTTGGATAACTTTCCACATGCAGGAAAAAAAGAGCAGATACAGTGTTCGTTTTTGAGGTTCTGAATTACAGCAAAATATTTTCGTGTTCACCTTTGCAATCAGTGCAGTACTACTGGAAAGCTGAACAGATGGGCTTAGTTTCCTAGAGCAACCTCCAGAAGCTTGAATCATTCTCCCCAAGGGTTTTTGTAAGCCCCCCCTCCTGTTGTTCTTAGAGATGGAAATAGGAATCTGTGGTGCTGTTGGTAGGGACAAAATGGGAAAGCGAATCTCTGTTTTTATAAATGAACCAGCTCTTTGTTAATGCATTACTTGGATTTCAGTTTCTCTGCTGGTGACATTTGTTAGTTGGATGGGCTTAGAAATCGAGGGATTAGAGGCAATAAGTGGTAGCAAGCAGATCACATTTCTCAGTGATAACATCTTTTTTATGCAAATGGAGGGAAAACAGACCAGAAATAAAGCTGTGCTCACAGGGTAGACTAAAAGTAAGGCCTTGTTCAAGCTCTGGGCTCTCCAAAGAAACAAAAGATTTGCGTTCTTATTCAGTGTCAGTTTATACAGCATTTCTTTTCTGTATACATGCATTTCATCACCTTCGTGGCAGTCTGTTACAGTCGTACTCATCACACAGAATGAAAACCATGTCAGATGTTATTAGCAGGATGTTCCAGTGGCGAAGACAGCTGTAAACAACCCTTCCTGGGCAACATTCCATTTATAAAGTGGGCATCAATACTTCTTACGAAAACATAACTTTTTTTTCCCCCATAGCTATGCATGCTTTAATAACCAACCAAACTAAACCCCTGAACAGTCATTCAAAAAAGTTACTTGTTAAAAATCTACTTTTGATTACCCCAAATTATGCATTGACTTAAGAAGCCCAGTTTAATAGCAGCAAGCATTGACATTGCAATTCACGAGAGAGAAGAATCTGTAACAAAAGCTCAGGATTGCTGTGAACGAAATAATCTTTTTGAAAGCCTGACTCGGGCTCGTTTGGCTAGCTAAATTCCTTTAATTTAACAAGTCACATTTTTTTGCTGTATTTCTTTCAATTAGCAAAGGTAAAAAGCCTCTGTGTGGGGGAAATAAAACATGAAATGAGTAAATATGGGCCAGTTTCCTAATGCAGGGAGGTGTTTTTCTCAAATGCAGGTGTGAGGCTCTGCGCTAATCAAGGAGCTCACCCTAGTGACAGGTTGATCCCGTGTGGCCTTGTCCAGGTGGGAATTGCCATCCCAATGTGCATTAAGGAAAACAGGAACGGGAGTGATGGTTTTATGGCATCTTCTTAAAATCGCCACATCTGTTTCGGTCTTGTGCCAAAACAAACGTGCTGTGTTTACATTGGCCACTGTCACATGTACTAGCAGTCCTGCAATAAAGTATTTGCTCTATAATTAATTTTGAGATGCGGATGTGGTGCATATGGCCTTTTGGAAGGCAGTTTTAAATGTATCGATATATTAAACTGCAGAAACAAAGGTTGCACCTCATCATGCACAAATTCAGTGGGTGCGAGCATTGTGTAGCAGATAAAGTCATTATGGTTGCTAATTAGTTTTGCATAAAATACTGAGGTCTGGGTTATTATGGTTTTCAAAATCCATGTTTTCGCACTGGGTTTTCCTTTCTTACCTTTCTGCTGCGATTCATTCTTCTTCCAACTCTTTTATTCCTTCTCCTTCTTTCCCTTCTCTTTCTCTAAACAAGATTGCAAGTTTGCATTTTCAGCCTTCTGATTCCTTGAAATATCACTGGGTAGACACCTTCGGGGAACGAAAAATAAAAGACTAGCGATAGAACTACAAAACAGGCCATGGCATGGCTGCACTTATTTGTAGATTGAATATAGTAAGAAGTATAGAAATTGTACCCTGTGATTACAGGTGATCACCCTGTAATGTGATTAGATTTATCACTCTGTAGTAAGAAGAAGGAGAAAAAGAAAAAAAAGTTTTATGTCACTAGCTTCAGATTTTAAAAAAAGCAAAAGACTCTATTCAACCTGGATATCTTTGCAGGACATAGGCATTAGCCATGCAATAAATATTACTATATTTATTAATTTGAAAGCTGGTAAAGTTGTTTCCAGAATATGTGTAATTTAGGGATTCCCTGGTCCTGTTATCCAACAGAAGTGCCTGCCCAAGGAGCTGGCAGCCGGGGTCGGCCTGAGCGGCCGCCTTGCGCTCACTCACTCTGAAAGACCCGCTGAGCTGGACCGGGCGTTCAGTTCTTGCTGTGCGCCCTCTCGGCCCTCTCCATCCCATGGCAAATCAGTTAACTGTAAACAGATTTCCTGTTGGTGTTCTAAGGGAGCCTAATAGGATGATGAATTTCTAGTGTTCTGGGTCTGCAGTGTTTTTGTGCGTGCTCCGTGGGGACCTGCCGAGAGGAAAGGCCGCCCGGCTGCCGCGGGGCTCGGCCGGCGCTGCTTTCCTTTAAGGCCCTCTCTACTGTTGGCCTGTCTTTGGTGGCTAAAGCCGGTTAGTTACTGGCAACCTCTTGTCAACAAAAAATACTCGAGGCAAATGCAAAATGGGAGAAGCTGAAAGCATGGGAACACCAGAACATATTGCTCCCGCTTGTTCCCTTAACTAGCAGGATCCGCATCCGTTTTAAGTGAGCTTGTGCACAAGCATTCATCACAGAGTTGAAATTTCATGACTTCCTAAAAGTTTGCTTCTGATTTTTTTTGTTTTGTTTTTTAATTCAATTTTAGTCAAACAGTTCTCACTTCCATTAGGGTCACAGGCAGCGATCAAAGCAGGGCAGACTGGCCTAGTGGAGAATTGAACTTGCATTAATTGGGGTCAGGACCTTCTCGCTTCTTTTGTGAGCTACCATCCATAAGTGCTGCTAGAGCAGGAGGACTAGGATACTCGTGGTATTGGAGGGTTTTTTTTTCTGAGAAATAGCAAGGATAATAACGAATAAGCTGAATTTTACTATTAGGAAGCTGATGAGCTCCCTATTCCAAATGATACTCATTAACTTGGATTAAGGCACGTTTATCTGAATCACTTGAGAATTTAAACGGGGAAAACCATCTCTATCAAAATATTCTGTATTTTGAGTCTGTATTCTAAGGAGATCATTGGGAAGTTTATGTTACCTATAACATCTTTTATGGGTCTTTGTGGTAGAGTTCAGTGTGTAGAAAATCGTTTGTTCTTTCCCTGAACCCTTTCCATTTGGCGTGGGGTTGTCTGTTGTGCTAATTCCTGCTTCAAATGGCCGTGTTTTGGGTTTTTTTTTTGTTTTTTGTTTTTTTTTTTTTTGTATATATGTATTCTTTTTGTTGCTGCACCCACCTGGACAGTGTTCCTCCTCTATCACTTTAAAACCTTATCTTTTTTTCCTCAAATTCATTAATTTATATGAAGTTACTGTAATGAATTCATCTCTAATGCACGTCTGTGGCAGGAATCAATCCATCATACGCATCTTCTCATGGCAGATATATAATCCATTTAACTTCTGTAGAATGTTTAAGTTCAAGTCATTTGTGCAATTCAGCTCACCAAGGTTATTTTAAGTTTTTGTTCATACACTGTGTTTTTTAAAATAATGTTAGGTTTGGATCCAAAAGGTCAAGTTTGAAAAACACTGACCAGTTTGATCGTAGGCTTGTGTTTCCTATTTCTTATCTTACAGTTGAGTCATTTTAGCTGAACACTTCAGCTAACACTAAAATAAGCTACCATATCAATACTTAGACATTTGTAAATTTTAATCTAGGTACTCCTTAAGTACTCTTTAGTCAGTAGGAGAGCAGCCAAAAAGAACAGAAAATTCCATTAAGAATAACAGTCTATTCTGTTCTACTGTTTTGGTTTTAGCTAAGAAAAAGTGGAAAGAGATTAGAGTTGAAACTGTGCCTGTAATGTTGCTTTAATAACAAAAGATGGTCTTTAATTTTTGTTTGTAATATAAGCATATACTGTAATCAGTAGGAACTGAATGTTGTTTTAATGCTTTCAGTAAAAAGACTGGTAGAAGAGTATCTATCTCATCCTTTCATCCTTTAAGACAAATATTGATAGAAACTGTCATGCTATGGTTTGTGTTACAGGTGGTGTAATACCAAAGGCTGTACTGCTGCCACATCACAATATTGTGGGGTTTCAGAGAGTAGTTCTGGTAAGGACACTCCATGATTTATCTATTTATTTGTCATAAAAGTGGGCTGATACTTCGGTACAATTCAGTATTGGTGTTTACGATTATGTGCGTTTATGTTATTGGTCAGGTGTCAGCTTTTGCAGTCCACTGAATCTTTACAATAAGTGTTCTTTATTCAATGGTCTTTAACAGCTCCTTTTGGAGCTGTTATTGTCTAATGTGTAAATCCATATTCATTTCATTGAGCGCTGTTGTGATAGGAGACATCAATTTGCAGCGTGGAAATGCTAATAAATAGGCCCTTTGACAAAATGGCTTGTAAAAACTGTGCTGTCTTCCTGGTGCGTGGAACTATTATTGCATTAGTGTGCATTAGCCTTAAAAAAAGGTACAAAAGTTACTGTGCTTTGATTTTAGTATATTTAATTTCAAGTATTAAAATCTTGACTTCCTAAAGGAGATTCTGAATATGAGGTTCAGTGGGCAAATAATCCACACCACAGTCTGTTACCAGCCCCTTCTTTTTAAATTTAGTGTATTCTCGTGGCTTTGCAATTGTTTTCCTTTAAATGCATATAACTTCAGTCTGCTTTCCTCTAACGTGTTCACCTGTCTTGAGCCTGCTCCCTTCTCTGTGGCTAGAGTTACAGGGCAGAAGGGATTATTTTCCCTCTCCTAATAAAGGGGAAATTCATTCTGAGCTGCGCTCACGCATTGTGCTAGGGCACAACTGCAGGTCTGCGCTGCCAGCAGGCAGAACTGATCCCGCATGTGTATCTGCAGAATTTTTAATGCATACTGTATTTTAACAAATGTGGGTGTAACACATGTCTTCCCCTTTACCCCCCAACCCTTTACATTAGCAAATGTTCCCTGTGAACTCTCTTAGATCTATAGAGGGCACTCAAAGACAGAGCACGTTTATTTTAACAGCCCTTATTGAGCAGGGAGCCCCCCAGAACAGAGCAGGGGATGTTGGTGACTGTTTTTTACGGCCTTGCTCCTGCAAAGTACCTTTTTAGTGGCTCTGCTCCAGCAAATCACTTCAGCCATTGAAGGCAGTGGGACTACGGTCTGATCAAATATTCTTATAGCTTGATCCGTATCTCTCTATTGCAAATCTTTCCCCTCCTCCCCTAAAACCATGATGAGATGCACAATAATTTCTTAATGGGATTCTCCAGTCAACCTGAGAAACTGGTAGTAGGTTGTTCTGTGCTGGAGATGGGAGATTGGCTAATAATTCAGGGAGACCAGAAGGATGTCATTTGCAACTGAAGATGCAAGTGAACTGATATAACAGTTAAATCCATTTTCCCTTTTTGATTGGTCTTTTTAAAATATTTGGGCATGGTGCTATCCACACTGTCTTCCAGCTGTGTAGATTGCACCTAAGCACACACAAGTAAAACATGCAGACATAGCATTAGGGTTTCTAAATGTTGGTGTGTTAAGGAAGGCATGCTTACAGATACGCGAGGGAAACGGCGTTGTGAAGTTTTGTCCAGCATTAGTCAAGATGTCTAAAAAGCCATTTTGCAAGGAAAGGTCATCACAGCTTCCTAAAGACGATGATGGGAGCTCTTTAGAGCCTGAGAAATACTGAGAATTTTTCAAAATTGTGAGCAATTTGTGCAGTACTTCATAAAGTATAATGTGATCTGGAGAAGTTGTGCTGCAGGCTGCTTCCTCTCTATCACAGTCAACTTAGTTTCACCCTCCCTTATTTTCAGGTAGTTCTAGTGTTTGAGATGTGGGGTAGAGCTTGGTCTCGTGTGATTGCTGTGCTTAGAAGCACAATAACTGAACAGGTAGGGTTGTTCTTGTGTGTGGGGGTGTTGCTGCTGGTTTTATTTTTATTTTTGAAGGCTGTCCTGCCTAATTTGGCAGCATTTGAGACCGAGAAGCTTGAATCCTGCAGGAGTAGTTACTGTAGTTGTTCAATTCTGTAAGAGCAGAGGTCATTTGTGGGGCAATTTGGAGACTTCCTTACTGCAGCTGCCTATGTAATAGTAGCTGCAGATACAAGATGTGCCGTGTCCCTGGCTCGGCTGCTGTTCAGCTTTACTAGGCAAAAACATTTTCCCTACGCATAGGATGAAACTATGATCATATTTCTAACTGCAGCAGCAGAGGAGATTTTTAAATTAAAAATAGTGCATTTTAATGTAGGTGCAATTCGTATCAGGCAGATGATGTGTCATGAGGATTTGAATAGTTTGCTTTAGAGGGGATTAACCTAAAAATTTTGCAGAAATGAAAACAAGTACCTGATATTGGCCTGAGCGGTCAGAAAGAAGCAGCGCTGTCCTGGGTTTTGTCTTATTTCTGCTATAAATGATCCTTTTTGACTTTTAATCCATTTTATCAATGGTTCCTTTAGTAGCTTCTCCTGCTGCTACTGTAGAAGGCCCCCAGCTTTAGATTTGGAAGGTCTGAGTGTGTGTGCGTGCGCAGGGAGCTGCTCACTGGCATTTATACACAAGTCTGAAGGCTGCTTCTGCACAAGGCAACACCTTTGCTGCAGCAGATGCTTTGATTTCATGTTTTTTTATCCTGTGTGCTGTGCAGGAACATCATAGTAACTCTTTAAAATATCTGTTAATATTTTGTTGAAGCTCGTTACCTCCGAGTGTGTTCAGATTCCTTTTGTTAAGCAAAGACTTTCTTTATGGTGTCAAATTAGCAAGAAGATCTGGAACATGTTTTTAATTTTCTAAGAGCAATAATGCAATTGCTTCTACAGATACAGGTGACTGAAAGTGTAGGAGCCACCTGGGGCTATGCTCATGAGATCTCTGAGAAATCCTCCTTTATGATGGTATAAATATGGCTCTAGATGTAAAAACCAATAGTGCAGCAGACCTTGGCATTCATCCACTGTTGTCCTTAGTCTGGGTAACTCGAGTCAGGTCACCGTGTTCCACTTTAAAAGGAAAAGGAGGGAAGCTTGAGGGTTTTCTTTCTTTCTTTCTTTCTTTCTTTCTTTCTTTCTTTCTTTCTTT
>VZSV01000106.1:1290573-1313606 GCA_013398735.1 Nothocercus julius
GATTTGTAATTCATTTTCTCCAGAATATCTCAAACTGGCTTTGTCATTTAATATGCCCCGTACACTCAAATTGGCACAGAAGATGGAGACTGTTCCCATAAATTAGGTCACTAAAGCTGAAGTACATAGTACAAATATTTATTGACTGAGCTAAGGAAAACAATTCAGATCAGGAAAAGAAAAATCTATCCTTTAGCATTTAAAGATGAAGAGAGATTAAAAATAAAAGCAGAGCATTAGAGACAAAGATGAAAATGTGAGAAGCATCTCTATCATTTGTAATTACTGAAAGGAAAACTTGGAAAGCTTGACCATATGGGAAATCAGTAAGAAGCTGCATTGGTAAAATTACAGATAATTTTATATGCAAGTTCACATTTGTTGTAGCCTATTGAGTTTTAAAACTGAAAAAAGGACATTACAATAACAGCAGTTTAGAAACAAAAGTAAGAATTCAGAAAAGGAGGTAATTTTCATTTTGAAATATATTACAGTGAGGCTTTTGCACTTAATTGTAAATTTTTCATTTGAATTTGAAAGGTTGTAAGAATTCCTAATTGCACATTTGACAGATAGCAGGCAAGTCTTAATAAGAACTCTGTATTGCGCCCAGAACAGGACCAGGCCCTGTCTCTCAAAGGAAGATGCGGAAGCGTAAACAAGAGTGTTTAGTGCAATCAGTCAATATCAATGTTGATTTTGATAGAAATTGGTCTCTAATAAATTCATATGTAGAATGACGTTGGTTGTGTATAGCATGCTTAAAGATACAGCAATCAATATTTTACAAGTTTTCTGTTGTAAACAGCTTGTAGAAGAGTGTATCTAACACTTTCTTGAATTAGCCTTACTGAGTACAGGAAGTGTTTGGTGTGGAGCCACCATAACTTGGGGAAGATTCCTTGGAAGACTCTTGTTTAGCAGAATGGCAGCCAAAACACCTTGAATAGATAGTGTCTCGTGGAAACCCCGTTCTTCAGGCTACTCACTGGGTGAATTTAGTATTTGGATGAAGTTCTGCTGACTTCAGGACTTCATCAGGAATTCAGGAGTCTGCCTGATCTGTAGAGCTGAATTGGAAGAGCAGCCTTTTCATTTTCTTCATCACATATTCTGTCAAATAAGAATTTGTGCTATTGGTTTCTCTTTTTCTTAATCAACTGTATTGCAGTTGGACAAGAGGTAGTCTAATGTACCTGCACTTTTTTTTCCTGGCAATTACCTATCCCGTGATCCACTGTGACAGCAATTACTGAGTTGTCCAGGTTCAGCAAATGGGTTTCCTGAACTGTACAGATCCCCAATTTTAGTTGCAACGTATAATGAAGGAAAATGTGTACCATTGAGAAGACTTTAGTTATTAAGGTGGGTAACGTAGATGTGAAGCAAAATTGTAATAAAATCTTCCAAAGGACATAAGCACACCTTTTAGTTGTTCTGATTTTTATTTTTTTAATAACTCTCACAGTCATCGAAATTGTAGGATCTGTAAGCAGCATGAAATTGTGGCGTCTCTCTATGTGTACGCATGCCAACAAAACCAAATATTTATGCGTTTCTTGCAAAAGAGGAAAAAAATGAAGGGACTAATGGCAATATTTTATTTGTCCAATATTTTATTGTGTTTGTAGCCAGACTTCTGTTTTCCAGGGATAAACGCAGCAGTCTCTTTATAGCTGAAAATTAAACATATTTCAGAGCTACCTGGAGCATTGGGCATTCCCCTTAACATATTGTATTTGATATCAAACTAAATTGATTGGTATGTTTTGGGGTATTATTATTCCCAAGAGCCTGCCAGGCTTTTGGTGTCCTACCTAGTTACGATGTGTTGGAGCCTACCTGTAACTGTAGAAGTGTTACCTGCTTAGGCTGCCGTTTGATATGGCAGCTATAGCTATAGTAAATCTATTACATGATCTGAAGCTGTGATTAAGAGATAGGAAGCACTAATCTGATATATAAACTTTCTCTGCCTGTTTGTTCAAAAAAGGGCTATCAGGCCATGAGCCATATCAGGCAGCATCTGTTCTCCATCATTTGGCACAAACCGGGTATAGAAATACAATGCTAGCATGAACACACATAGTGGAATGATAATTTGTGAGAAATAGTCAGATTTGCGGTGTTTGGTACCCATTACGCTACAGATCGATGTTAATGATGGCTAAACTTGACCTCATTTTAACAAGCAACTCTAATGCTACTTGTAATTTTTACCTAAAATATGAAAGAATTAGGATAGTCCTCCAGAGAGAAAGGACAGGGAATCATTTGGAAAACTTGGCTTCTGGAGGAAAACTAAGATGATGCCTGTTCGTGTTTTTAAGTTATTGGTTCATAGTCATGTGATGGAGTGGTAGAGGCTGATGTTTGCTAAATGGAGGCTAAGCCAAAGCTGGTGTACTGACCATGGCATAAGAAACCTGATAGTCTTTGAAAAAATAGCTTAATGGTTTTTGTTTGATCTCAGGCGTTAATTTACTGTTTGAAAAGTGGATCGATTTGTCAAAAGCCCAGAAATGCTTTCGGTCTGGTTTGTTACTGATGTAGTTTCTGACGCAGTTTCTGACAAGATCTTGAGCTTACTGTGTGTGTTGACTGTTGACTTTTATGGTTGGTAGATTTGGGGAGTTTAGGGGCTTTCTATGGTGACATTAAAACCTTTGTATTGTGAAATACCTTTCTTACAAAAAGCGTTAAGATTATGAAAATAGAAACGTTTCTTGTATGAAGGGGTCCCGGGATACCTCGATGTGAATACTGTCTCTAATTCAGTAGAGCTAGTGTAAGCCATAGGCTCCTTCTCCAAGAGGAGGATCCGACAGATACCAGTGTTTGCAGCTGGTGGTTTGGGATTATGAACAGAGGTGGGCTTTGCCACACACAGACACATATATATATATGTATGTGTGCGTGTGTGTTTTTTTTTCCCCCACATAGAGCAATTTCTACTTCATACAATGGGTCACCCACACCATAATTAAATTTTCTTGGCACACTGGTGTTTCCAGATATTTCAGGGTGTGCAGTCAGAGAGCCTAAGAACAGCTGTTCTGAGGTGGGCTTAGTTTTAAGCAGTAGATACTGATCCTGCGTCACTTCTGCTATCTTGACTTTGTTTTGTTGTACCAAATGACTGGCGTAGATTTTATCACTCCAGCTTAAAAAAAAATGCTTGTCAGAGCTGAACCAACCACAGTCCTAGCTCTCATAAAGCTGTTGTAGCAAATTCAAAGAAGAATCTGGAATTGTTATAGAAGAAAATTATGACATGCCCTAGGCAGGAATTTAAAAATATCAGAGTCAGTTTGGAAATTTGTCTTTTGTTACCTTTCTAAATGGGGCTTTTGGGATAGTGTTTGAGTTTTCAGCTGTGCCGCTGTTCGCGCTGTGGAGGTGCGCGAGAAGGAGGGCGGGAAGGCGGCCGTGCCTCGGCCGCCCTGTGCACGCCGGTACGCGCGCACTGAGTTCGTCTGGATGGTTTCTGGTCTCGTCCTGCTGCCCGAATGTCTGCGCGCAGTTCCTGCTCTAGCCTTTGCCTATAGGGAGTCTAACTGATGTGCTCTGGCGCTGCTTCAGGAGGTCCACCAAAAGTTGGGGGCAAGTGGGTTTCCTTTCGACGTGTCCTTTGAACTGAAACAGTCGTGGGCTTCACCCTACTCTTCTGTGTTTCCTGTAAATCCACGTTGTAGTGCATTTACATCCACTAAATTATATTTACACGTTAAAGTCTTCAGGACAAAACTTAGAGTTTTTGAGAAGGCCAGAAAATTTGTATATATCTAGCAATTTCATTTGATATATGATGTATATATATTCTTAAGTAGCTGGTTATGTTTTCAGCCTGTATTTGTAATATGCGATTGTAAACACTTTAAAATATTTTGGGAAGATATTATTAAAGTAGACATTATTGAAGTAGATCTGCGGCTGTGGAGCATGTGCGTACATCCGTGGGCACATGCATATGTAGAGGACCAGTATATTTTTCCACCTCTAATTTTCCTTCCGTTCATTTTGGTCTTTCCTCTTCCATTCGTGTTTCTGTTTCCATTTAAGTTGAGGTTGCGTTCAGAGCGTCTTCCCTGTCCCCTTCCATCTTCCAAACCAACCCGGGGCCTCGCCGTAGCCTTGAGGAGAACGGTGCTTGCGCGGTTCATGGCTTTGCTGTTTTTTTCCCTCCGTAATGCTGTTTTTCTTTGGCAGACGCCCTGGGCAAGTTGAGCATGAAGCCTGGGGGTGGCCGAGGGTGTCGAGTACTTGGAATAACAGCGCCGGCTCCCTGGGGGCCGGTGGTCGGCCCTGCTCCTCCTCCCTTGAGGACCCCTTTCCTGGGGCATCTCCGCTCGCAGCCTTGGCAGCTGGGTGTGTTGCAAGGGGAAAGAAGTACCGAACCCCCTCTCATCAGCCCTGCCGCCGCATTTTCTCTCTAATTTGCCTGCTTGGTTTCGGGCGGGGAAGGGGGTTGTTTGGGTTTGCTGGTTCCTTTCGCAGTTCCTCATTTCCCCGCTCCGTGCACGCGCAGGCCTCGAGGAGAGGGGTTAATACAGCAGGCAGCTTGCACAAGACTTACACAGGCACTCCGAAAGAAGCATAAAGTAGTATCTTGGTAAGAAACTAGAAACTTTTGCACCCTTTTCACTTGCATGTCCTCGCCAGACAAGTTGTGTATTTATTTAAGGTATTTTTGTGTTTCTCAAGCGGTTCCCGTGCAGAAGTCGGTGCTGCACTGCCACCTCTTGTCAGCTAGGCAGGACGGCGGGTTTGCCGCCGCTCGGCGGCCGGGCTCGCCTTCCCCTTCACCCGCGTCTCTCGAAGGAACCGGCCCGGAGACGTTTTTCTCCTTTGACTGGGGCGGGGGGAAGAGGCTTTGGAGCGGCAAGTAAAATCTTAGTTTTCTTCGCGAGTTACTGGGCTAAATAACCCGAGGCCGGTGGGTTTGCCTGGCGCGTCGAGCATTTCGGCTGGCAGCGGGGAGCCCTCTTCTTTCCTCGTGCCCGATTTCTGCGTTCCTCTTTTTGGATGATGCAGGAAGATTTTAAAATCTGTAATAGGCAGTGAAACAAGCGTTACTGTTTTTGTACATGCGTAATGTGAAAAGTCTTCTATATCGTCCTTTTAAAATTTAATTACCTTTTTCCTACAGACAGTACAGTTCCTCTCCCTATGGATCTCGGCCCTCGTGCCCAGCACCCCTGCCAAGTCCCCCCTTCCCGTGCGTGATGATCCCAGCTCGCCAGGGCCGTGCGGGACGTAGGTGCTTGCACCCAAGTTGCTCTTGGATTCTGTCCATTGCCCATTTTTGCTGGCGTTTCCTAGCCCTCAAGCAGCAATGGCTTTGTCCTGTTTCCTTAGGAAATCTCGTTAGGAAAAAACAGAAATGCCTAGAAAGAATATGCAAAGCCTTGTACTACGTGTCCCTTTTTTAGTGCGGATTGTGCTCTTGCAGGTTCTTGTTGCTTACGGCTGTGTTCCCACCTCCCGCTTCCTGCACACGTATCGAATGACCTGACCGTGCAGCCGTTGAGTGCAGAGGTCGCAGTGCAAACTTTCCACGTGGAGCACCACAATAACCTGTTCTCCAGTCCTGTTCTGTGCAGAATCTAGGTCATACTTGTTCCAATAACCTAAGGAAGGTCACTTAGCTTCTTTGACTTAACTTTCGTAGAAGGCAACTGAATGAGAAGCTTGGAGGTCTGCTACTGAAAAGTGCCAGGAGGTATTAGATAGGAAATGGATTGTATTTCATACTCTGCTCTGGAAGCTGATGTTTTTACTTGTTTACCTGATGTCAATTTAAAAAAAAAAAAAAAAAAAAGCCTTTTTGTTTTCAAATACTCAGGAGTCATGAAAATGCTCCCAAAAGTGAGGCTTGACATCAAACAAAAGACTGGGTTCTTTCTGTTTATCTCTGTTGCTTCGTATTTTAGACTTGGTCATTAATGATGTATGTAGTCTGCATTATCTGTCTTGCTAAATACTTGCCACTTGGTTTTATTAATCAAATGTAGATTAGATACATACCCACCTATATTTTAAAACACTGATTAAAAGCATAAAGGAATGCTAATAAAAACACTCTCTTTAAACTTTGTCAGAAATTATATGAATCACTTCTTCAAAGTATATGACCAGTATGTTATATAGTTTTCAGTGGAAATGTTTGGGGTTTCTTTGAACATGTCGTGTTTCAGCCCATGTTGCACCTCTTTACTAGTTTGCAAATCTTAAAAAATGTATTGCTTAGTGATAATGTAGTGAAAGTATATGCCTGGTGGTGATCCCTTGCTTATTATTGTTTAAGAAAAAAGTGAAATGAGGTCTCTGTAATACTGTTACTGTCAGGCACTTGAGAATATGGTCCTTTGATGTTTAAGTTACCTTTGTGGTGTTGTGAGACAGGGATTGTGGTGGGCTTATTTGTCTTACAAAATGAAATGATTGTCAATGCTGCCAAGAAGTTATTTGCTTTATAAAACAGAGCTTTTTTGAGAAGCATGCATTAATTGCTGAAAATGTTTAATCAACCTACTTTTTTGCTTTCAGGGTTGTGTCCTTTGTTGTGACCTCATGGTTTAACTGGGAATAAAGATGAGTATAAGCAGTGATGAGGTTAACTTCCTGGTATATAGATACTTGCAAGAGTCAGGTGAGTTATTCAGTTCTGGTTATTAATACATAATATATTTGGTATTCATCTGCAGCAGTCTTTATTGAATGAAAACTTGTTTTACTATGTTGACAGTAGGTGTGTACTTCTGTCTGAACTGTTCCTTGGTGTGTCTTCTGAACAGGGAATGAATTCCTGCCAAGTTTCCGCCCGTAACTTAATTGGTTTTAGTCATTTGGAGTTTTTAGATGGCAGTCAACCAAATAAGGACCCACTCAACTGCTAGAAAAGCTTTTGTTGGAGAATGTTTTTATCTGCTGGATGGAAGTGACTCTTTGCACCCTATCCTTTGGGGCCACTTGGAAAAAAATGACAGCTCTTAGAAACACCATTATTTTCTACAGCACTCAGGATGATAGTCCTGTGAGCCGTTCTTGCATGATAAAATTTCTGCAGGTTTTGCTGTATTTCTGAGGAAGAAATAGCAGCTGAGACCATGTGACTCCTATCATTTGAATCTGAATACATATAAGCAGATCTTCTTTTTACAGGAATGACTCTTGGATTCTCCAAGGTCTCCCTGCAGGATGCTTTCTTGGAGGATTTAGCAGAAGTCTCCTGCTACTTAGTAGTAAGAGCAAAAGACAGTTGAATGATGTCAAGCTTGCCAAGCAGCTTTTTTTTCTGCCATGTGAAATGCAAGAACACTTTAGTATTCCCTTAGACAATTTAAAAACTTCCAAAAGCCAGGATGACTGAAAATCAGGGCATGTCCCAGTGCATGAAAGAACGATGATTGCCAGCTGGCAGGAGGGGATACAATCTTAACAATACCTTTAACAAAGTCGATCATTAAAGTAAAAATAAACAGGAGTCTTCAGGTAACAGTGTATGGGAGCAGCCTTAAAGTGTATGTGACTTTGTTGCTTCAACATCTCTCTGCTGATTCTCAGTTTTGTTTAGTGATTGCCAGTGTATGGCTTTAGACTTCTTTCTCAAATGTGTTTCACTGAAATGTCTCCTGTTAGACGGGCTTTTGACAAAATTAATCGGAGTAAGAATCCTTTACCTAGAGTTCGTGAAATCAGCCCTTACACAGTAGCTGTTCAAATTATTAGGTTTATCTGAAGAAATGAATCTGAGAAGAGGGGGAAGAAACGACATGACAAATGTTTTAGTGGCTCAGGGGAATTCTCTGATCCAGACAAGTAGTCTAACAGGGTTTCTCAGTTCTATCCGCTTTTCAAATTTTATCCTAGTATATTGGCAGTATCACTGACTTGAAGGCAGGTTACACCCTTTTGATAATGAAAAAGCATCAACCTTTAATGTATTTATTTTTAATATTGGCACAGAAGAGACTTCTGGTTTTAGAGAATAATATTGTAGATAATTCCCACATTTAGAAGAAGTAATTCTCTTGTTTATATTTCAACTCAGTCGTCATTAACCAGACACGTTTCTGTGAAAGTAAGCTTATTTTGCTGAAACAATTATTTTTCCTAGGTAAAATCTGCCTTTTTAGGGCAATCAAATAAATAGCAAACTGCTACTGGTGTTGCACCATTATGTGCTTCCCACTTCGTTAGCAGTGAATGATACTGAGATACTTCTAATTGCCAAAGTATCCACAATTATGACAGAAATGTACCGTGAAGTTAATTCATCATATTTTCATTAGTAATAAATGAGTGGCTACAGGAAAATAATATGTGAATCTTGGAGTTTATATGTAATATATAAATTTATGTAAAATAATGAGTATTATTGCATGTTACATGTTTTATCCTTTTATACTTATTCACACATACTTATTCAGAAGTGTTTTACCAGTAAGAACATTATAATTAATAATTGCTGTATGTGTGTATATATAAACCTAATTTTTGTCTTTTTTTTCATGTTAACTGGAAACATATAAGAGGAATATATTTAATCAAGTATGTTCAGAAGGCTTTGAATGAGTTTCTCTTAGCTCATAAGCTTGCTATAATTTTGTATTAACTTGCTTAAATTTGTAAACGGAAGATTTCACAGTAGCTTAACAAGCAGCACTGTCTGTGTGTCCATCAATTCTGATGTTTTTGCCTTGTCTTCAGGGTTTTCCCATTCAGCATTTACCTTTGGTATAGAGAGCCATATCAGCCAGTCTAATATAAACGGTGCTCTGGTGCCACCAGCTGCTCTGATTTCCATCATCCAGAAAGGGCTGCAGTATGTAGAGGCAGAAGTCAGTATTAATGAGGTAAGGAGGCTTTGCCTGTAGGCACATTCTGTCCTTGCTTGCAGTAAGTTTGAATGTTAGTGCTTTTTCTTAACTTTCTTGTATCCTATTTATTTACTTTTACTTCAGATTCCTTACTGCTGGTGTTCACCATGACTCCAGTGGTGGAACCAGAATGGAGTGACATAACTGGGTAGGGGTTCTGCCCAGTGCAGCCACACAACACCAGGCATGGTGTTCTGGCTCATTGCTTAAAGGTCCGTTGTCTGTAGAGTTTTTACCCTACTATAATGTTGTAGTAAATCCAGAAAAGTGCAATGAAGTAACAGTTCAGACGAACAAGCCCTTGATTTCTGTTTTCGTAGACTTGCGCTAGGGAGGTGGGAGCGAGTGGTGCTGCTCTGCTTTAGGTGCTATGTCATTGTAGTGGAATAGTGAGGGCCCAGAGGAGGCAAGGAATGGCAAACAGGAGGGGGTTCTGTTGTGGTAGGAAGGAGAGAGGTATATGCTGCTTTGCCTTTTGCCTCTACCGGCTGATTTAGGCTGAGCAGGATCTGTTAAACTTGATCTTAAAATTATTTTCTCATCAGTACAGAAAGTTATATATCTTATTGGCAGACTGCAGATACTCTCCTTTTCCATTCACATTTATGTCAAGAGGGTTATTAGCCTTTGTATATGTCAGTTATGTTACAGGAGAAAACAGATTTTTCACTAGTTCTGCTTTCTTTCCAGTGTCCTTTGTGTCTTCTGTTGATACATATTTTCTCAGTCCCAGTGAAGCAAATTCTTTCCATTAGGAAGCCTCAGAAAAATAAAGCAAGTTATCAGAGTGGAAGGGGGACCCTATATTTATCGCAAGGAATCCTTCTAGATCCCCAAAATAGATCCTTACAAAGCCCTAGCGTATGTATAAGGGTATTTTTAACTGGGTCTTGTCCATTTCAAGATAAAATTCTCTGCTATTTGCAAGCATGCCAGCACTGTTTAAAAAAAGACGGAAAACTAGTCAACTCTCCAGATAATGTGTTTATGGAAAGTATTAGTTTAATAAGATAGAATAACTTCACAAGCCAGTGACCCGACTTGCAATGTTTGCAGCTCTTCAAACAAACCATTAGATTTTGTTGCAGCCACTCATGTTTGAAATCATATTCATAGATAGCTTACAGAATTTCTTGCCTTAGCAAACAATTTTGCAAATGCAAAGCGTATGACTTTTGGTCCTAGAACCTCTGCCAGAGGTCTGCAGTGACTTTTTAATATATTTATGATGACCACTTAACTCTAGTCTAAAATTCCAATGCTAACCACAAAAACGATGAGATATTGAGGATATTGCTTCCAGCGCCATTTGTAAACCACTGTCTCTTTATTGTATTAAATAAAAAAAAGTTAGTTTTGGAATTTTGCCAGTAATGTTAATTCATATTTGGTGTTGTCTTTTCTGTTTTTTCCCTCCGCTGTGGATTAGGATGGTACCTTGTTTGATGGTAGGCCGATAGAGTCTCTCTCGCTGATAGATGCCGTGATGCCTGATGTGGTGCAGACCAGACAACAGGCCTACCGGGACAAGCTCGCCCAGCAGCAGGCGGCAGCTGCCGCGGCCGCCGCGGCCACCAACCAACAGGGAGCGGCGAAAAATGGGGAAAATACCGCCAACGGAGAGGAGAACGGAGCACACACTATAGCAAGTAAGTGGAGGCAGAAATGAGCTTTCCCTAGGTGATGTCGTTGCCTTTCTGTTCACACGGAGGCTGTTAAAAGCCTCAAGAGTAGCTCGTGCACAATGAGATAAATGTACGTAGTTGTTTGTAACCCTTCAGCTTGGAGGGAGTGCCAGCTTTGTCAGTGATGCTCTAGCAGGTAGTGTCCCACCTTGGACTGGCCCTGGGTGGGTGCTGGTTGCTGTAGGGCAGATGCAGGTGAGCTCCTGTGTTCAGTAATTCATGGTATGTCGTTTAGCAGAGTCTCTTCCAGCTCTGCTCTTTTCCCGTCGTATGAAAGTTTTCACCAAGAATTTTTATTTATCATCAGCGATCAAATGAGCATAACTTAAAATCAGGCTTATGATAGGAAGAAAAAGATACTAAAATGAGGTTTTGCAAACGTTCTGGAAGCCCGAATTTAAAATTCTCGTTTTAAATTGGGAATTACAGAAGAGCACAGAAGCACCTGAAGTAGAGGCATTATTTCTGACAGAACGATCATAGCAAGCTGTGTGTGCGTTTTGCAGGTGGATTTTTTCTTTTTTTCTTTTTCCCATTATTAAATATAATAAATACAGTCTTAATTTGGAAATATAATGGAAATATCTTAGATTTAAACAAAGAAGCTCTGTTCTTTGATGCTTACATTTAAAAATCTCCCAGGAGTGTTTCCTTGTTAACTGGAAGTTGTATGGAGTAACCTAAAACTTAACAGTTACTGCTAAACATGATATACCAGCAACCCCTACTGGCTAGTGCATCAAATTATACGGGCATTGATTCTCTTTAGGTGAAACAGTGTTTTATTTTTGATATTCTTTCTCAAAAATATACATGTTCTAATAGCCTTTTTTGTTTTCTTACATATACAAACAGTGACAGAAACCTTTAATTTTGCATTAAGCAATGGATGTGATTTTTTTTTTTTTTAATCTCAAATGAATAGATAGGTGACTGTTTAACAATATTTATATTCTTCTGCATTTATTTTCCATGTGAATTTATTTTTAGTAGTACAAAAGTCATTGATGGTAGGTGGCAGGAAAACTTCTGTCAGATGAATTACCTCCAGTATATAAACAGTATAAAACAATATGTATTCAACATTACTTCCACACAAAAATACTATATATTGCCACAGTTTCACAGTAACTGCCAATGCAGTTTAAAAAGCTGATACCAGTTTACCTTCTCACCCGAACTCATTATACTAATTACAACTATTTTGTTAAATAAAGTGTCTGAAATAAAAATTCAACATGCGTTTTATTGCCGTTGCTGAAAAGATAATTTTGACAACTAATACCTCATTAATGTATTTTAAAGAGCAGATAGACAACTAGCATGCTGTTCTCTGCAGCAAGATGTCTGACAAATTAGGAATACTTTTAAAGTCATATGTGTTTTAACATAGCAAAATGCAACTTTTGGCTTCAGTTTTGAAATTTCAATAGCAAATGCATTTAGACGCTGACATTTAGAGGGAAGGTTTCTTGCCATAAATAATATAAGGGGTCTTAGAAAGTTTCATCAATAAATTGGATCTTAAAAAAATAAAGGAACAAGAGATTTGGTCAAAATTTCAGTCTGTGGTATTGTGCATTAATTATTGTGCTCAATTCCAAAGAATGTTAATCATACAGTAGTTAAAACATATTATCTCAAAATATTAAAATCCCCTTCTCTCTACTGTTGTTTCCCATAATGCAGATAATCACACTGATATGATGGAAGTAGATGGAGATGTTGAAATCCCTCCCAACAAAGCAGTGGTGCTGCGTGGCCATGAATCTGAAGTATTCATCTGTGCCTGGAATCCCGTTAGTGACCTCTTGGCCTCAGGGTATGTATGGTGACTAAAACAGGGTGTTTATCACCACCTCCAATGGGCTGGATTTTGCCAACAGGGTCTACTGTCACCTGGTTATAGTATTTCCAGTTTTGCTTCTGCCATTCAATTCTTGATTTTGTTTTGTTTTCCCTTTGGCACATTTCTTCTTGTCTGTGAGCTTGGTGGAGTCCAGCTATTGGTATGTTTTGGATGCCTTTTGATGACATGCTTTCAAAAATGTAGAAAGAAATATATAAGTACAGAAAGACAGACAATCTCATTCACATATGTAAGCACAGCCATATGGGAAAATGTATGTCCTTAAGTAAAACATACTAACATTTGCTGACATGCTTTGTATGCTTATGGTCATAAATTAAAATAAAACCTTCCCCGTTGCTGTCTACATCAGATTTGCTACAACATTTACTGTTCTGATGGAGGAACCTTTTTTGAAAGAAATGAATAGAGAAAGGAGTTTATATTCTCACAACTGTTTTGTAGATCTGGGGATTCAACAGCACGGATATGGAACCTCAGTGAAAACAGCACAAGTGGCTCCACGCAGCTGGTACTTCGACACTGTATACGAGAAGGAGGGCAGGATGTACCAAGCAACAAAGATGTGACATCGCTGGATTGGAACGTAAGTAGAAGTTCTGGTGCTCAAAATACTCTGAGAAAGTTGTATCTGTGATTTTGCATAGTGAAAGTAAAAGTAACAGTGATGATTCATCCTCTTTTATGGCTCTTAAAATATTTCTCTTTTTGAGTTGCATTGTAAATTTTAGTGTTGTATTTTGGAGACTTCTTTTTAGTAAACTGCAGTGTACTGAATAAATTTTATTAATCTTATGCAGAAGCCTCTGCCTGCAGTTTGCTTTGTACAGTAAAAATAATAATAACCTTTTTGCTGGCAGAGTGAGGGTACACTTCTAGCAACTGGGTCCTATGATGGGTTTGCAAGGATATGGACTAAAGATGGTAAGTGAAATGCTTTTAATTTCCAGTATATTTTCCTCATTGTGACTTTAATTTTTTTAATGTATTCATATCAATATAAATTTTCAGGTAATCTTGCCAGCACCTTAGGGCAACATAAAGGTCCTATATTTGCGTTAAAATGGAACAAGAAAGGAAACTTCATTTTAAGTGCAGGAGTGGACAAGGTGAGATGATCTTTGGTAAAATTAAAATTCTTTACTTCACCGCTCTAATTTAACTGCAAACATCTAATAACATAGAAAGCAAATAAACTGAAATAAAGTCATGAGAAAGAAACAGGTAGTTAAGAGAAACTAACCACGCTACCTAAATTCTCTTGTTTTTACGACAGTTCAGTAGTGTATTTTAATTGTAATTTTAATTGTAATGTCCCTTCATCTGTTTCCAGTTAGTTAGAAAACAAGTGCATTGAACACAGCAGCATTAGACCTTTGTAAAACTAAGTCATTCAAAATTTAGTAAAGCACTTGATGGAAAGCTTCAGAAAAAAATCTCACTGGAGAAACGCATTCTGGCTGATATGCATATCAGTCAAGCTTGAGAGTGATTAAACAGGCTAGAGATAGAATAAAAACATTAGCCTAAGTGGGGAGGTGGCAGTAGTGTAATGTCGTGGTGACCATCCTTTAAGGGTGTTTCATTTTGTGTGTCTAAACAAATGTGAAGACTAGCAAAGTCTTTAAATTCAAAGTTGCTACTGTGGGAAATTTCATGAACAGTAGTAAGGACACACAGTGATGGGGAGGAGATTTTAGAAGAGTTCAGAACTAAAAATAGTTGTGTAATTTTTCCTCAGTTTATTATTGATTCAAGGAGCAATAGTAAACATTGGCTTTGTATTGATAAGAATGACCAAGTGCAAGTTCAGTACAGACCACAGTTCCACAATAATTTAGCTGTCAATACCACTAAAAAGTCTTGGACTTTATCTTCTGTTTATTTATATAGCGGGTTTATCTGCATTCTTTTTAGCCCAGTTTGCTTCAGTGCCCAGCTTCACAAATGCTTGTGCTGGCACAAACAAAGGGAAAGTGAATGTCTCAAAGCATGGAAAGGATGGGCAGCTGTGCTGGCCTATGCCAGTCTTAAAGTCTTTGTGGAGGGTATTTCAGGGAAATATGCCATAGGGGGAGAAGCCTCGTTGCTTCAGTCAGTAAAACTCATTGCAAGAGCTGAGATTATACTTCTAAAAATATTCTGCATTAGCAAAAATATTAATTCAACCTTATGCTTCCCTTTCCATAAATAATTTGCGCAGTCAGTTTACATCCCCGCTGAATTAGGAAAGTTACTACATGATACAGCTGTTATAAAATATTCATTTTGTCATATAGTCTCTTGTGCATCAGCAAGCTATCAGAAAGGTTGACAGAGAAGAGCTTGGAACAACATTACACCTATACTTAAAAACCTGAAAGCCTTAATTATGAAAACTTAAGTGTTTATATTAAGCTCTCCTTAGGGACAAAGGAGGTTATATCATTATTCAATTATTTGAAATTAAAATAGTTGTGCTTTGAGAAGTGGATTAGGGGAATATAAATAGGAATAACGAAATAACTTCATCTCCAAAACAAAAAAGAGGAGAGAGAAAAAGAAAGAAAAAAAAAAAAAAAAGGCTACTCAAAACCTGAGATGTTACTGCCTATTTTGTATCTCTTCTGTTGTAGATACTGTACACAATATATCTTCCAGCATTTCCTTTAGTACTGGCTCAAACACTAGATATTAATTATGAATAGGTTTAGGAAGCAGAAAGTGGACTTGGTAATCTGCTACATTAGAATGTGGAGGTGGAGGAAAATCGTGAATTGTGCAAGTCCATTTATTGTTTATTTATCTGTTTAATACAGACCACAATTATTTGGGATGCCCACACTGGGGAAGCCAAGCAACAGTTTCCTTTTCATTCTGGTAAGTCTTTATTTATTATTATTATTATTATTTTTTCTCCCCTCCCTCATTCTGGGTTGTCATCTCCAAAGAACAAAAAGACAAATTAAATAAAAAAAAAAAAAAAAAAAGTCTGAACTTCAATGCATTTGTTCACGACACTTAAAAATCTTACAGTCTTTGAGAACTTACTGCTGTGTTTACAGTTAGATGAATTTAAGCAAGGATGGAGTAGTTTTGATTTTATAACTTTATAACTCACAATATGATTGCAGTTACATGAAAGGCGATCAAGTTACAAGTCAAGAGGTTGGGCTGCTGAGGATTTCTGCTTAGCAGCTAGAAACTGTGTTTGTCATCCTCCTGCTATAGCACCCTGTGCTTCTACTAGCCTACCTATAGTAGCCCTATCTCCACCTCCCCGTGGTTCCTGCTTCCTGCTGTGCTGTCCCCATTTTTTTTGGCCACGAGCCTGCTAAAAGGCCAGGGAACATTCCCTCGCCAGCCAGGATGAGAGGGCTGCCTCGTGGAGCCCAGACAAATTGCCGTGGGAGCTGCATACTGGGCAAGCCTGCCAGAATCAGCTGGAAAACGGAGCAGGGAGGATGAGGAATAATCACTGAAGGGCCTTTAAGAAATGTGTCTCATTTCCACTCACACTGTTTTTGGTGGCATGACAGCAAGCAAAACCATCACTGTTTGATTTACTTCACTCGGATTCCACGTGTTGTTTGCCACAAATACATAGTCTTGACCAAGTGGAATATATGGCCCATGATTAAGTTACCATAGCTTAACAAGCTGGGGAAAATATATATATATATATAATATAAATCTTTTACTGGCTACCATCCATGACACAAGCATGGACTGTTAGTGGCGATTATCTCCTGCAGGGCAGTGTGTTAAGCTGTTGGGGAGACCTGTTCCTTAGGCTGTCTCCTGAGATTTGTTTTAGATGACTTAACTGTAGCTTGTTGTCCAGCTGCACTGTCTTCTGTGCAGGTGTTTCATTTCAGATATGTTCCATGTTTTAATGTCTCCTATTCAATTTTGTTACATTTCTTTAAGCTGCATTTCTCACTGCTTTGAAGTGTTTGATTATCTTTAGAACTACTCTAAAATTAACAGTTACTTCCTGTTCTAAGCATTTGTTCTAAGCTGTAGCACACTAAATTTGCACATCAAACGCCTGCAGAATACATACCATAGTTTTAAATGTCTTTCTTTTTTTAGCACCAGCATTAGATGTTGACTGGCAGAGCAACAACACGTTTGCCTCTTGCAGCACAGACATGTGTATTCATGTCTGTAAATTAGGACAAGACAGGCCCATCAAAACCTTCCAGGGTCACACAGTAAGTAGCGGAAAACGGTGGTTGCTATATGATATTTTTAAGTAGAAAATGGTGGTTGCTGTATGATATTTTTATTATTAATTAGGGGTTGAGGTCCCAGTATGCTTGAGATGGTAGTGTTAGTTAGGATTATAAGGGAAGGATTATAAGGATTTTAAGTCTTTATCATGAAAACAATAAAAATTCCTTGCCATATGCAGCCTCTTTTACCGGCTCCAGGATATCATTACCAAACGTTGCAATGAGAAAGATAGTAACTTTAAGACGTGACTGTGAAAAGGGAATGATGTGTAAGAACATTCACAGAAAAATGTGATGAATAGACAGCAAAAGAAAGTTATTATTGAAGTGGAAGTAGGAATGCAAATTAAATGTTAAAGTACTGATAATCATACAGATACTTATAATTAGTGTCTAATTCTATCTTTCATAAACTCATTTTCTGTCATTTGTAATAGAAGTGAATATTCAACTTCGTTCTCACTCTTCAATTTTAGAATGAAGTAAATGCAATCAAATGGGATCCTACTGGCAATCTTCTGGCATCCTGTTCTGATGATATGACTCTAAAGGTAACTGGAGTTCTGGTAGTGGCTGCTGTAGACTGCCTTGTCTTTGCAGAATTTCCCAATGTGCACCATTGACTTGGGTAATACAGAAGTAACACTGTGCTTTCTATATCCTCTAATATTTGTTCTTTTTTTTTGCAAGATTAGGCATTCCTAGCAAATCTTTGTTAATCAGAGCCAAACCCTGGTCCAGAGAACTTGTTACAGGCTGCCACCCTGAGCATGATTTATTAGGTACTTTTAGCTGTTTACAGAATCAGGTCATTAATCATTAACCTCTCACACTAGTTGTTTGTTTTGCGTTAAAAAGAAAAGTTGCAATTTGTGGTGTGTAACACATGGCAACTAGCTCCTGTGATGGTTTTCTTCTGTTTTCCCCTGTTTTCTCCCTTTTTCTAGTTGAAATCTTTGCTGTATTGTTTCTTGAGAGACTATACCAATTCAACTGGAGCCATTCCACAGTTTTTCACTTCAAATCAAAATTCTGCCTTGTGGAACTGGGGCAAACTTGAGTATGTGGAGGGTAGTGTAATGCACACATATGACTTCAAGAAGGACCTGAGGTCCATTAAAAAATAGCACCAGGTTAGACGCACCAGAACTCAAGTTGTTCATGGCATGCAGGCCTGTCCTTTTTCCATCATAGAGATGGTTTTCCATTCCTCCTTATGCTTTATGCCTAGGGGGTCTTTAGCATTACATTTGGCACAGGTCCAGGGCTGGTGTGGTCTTATTGCTGACAGCGCTGTCCAACTGGTGATCTCTGGGAAAGGTATTTTCATCTAGCTCACCGTTGGCTCATCAGAGACGGGGAACAGCTGAGTGTGTCATTAGACAGACCCTCCGCTGGCACGCGTTCAGGCAGTTGCAATGGAAGGCACCTTATCTAAATATAAATGTTTAAACATCAAGGCTCTCATCTAAAGATAGATGTCTAGACATCTTTAGTCAACAGAAGGTGTCTAGCACCTCTAAAGAGCAATTCATTCTTTCTTAATTTAGGTGTCTAAGCCAAGAGTGATGAATAAACCTCTGAAAATGTCAGTGTTTCTCCATTGGCAGTGGGTGGAGTCAAAATAACCAGCCTAAGCTGATATTTAATCCTGAAGCAGCTGAACTGAGGTGAAATGATTTCCAACCAAGGGCTTACGCTGTTAGTGCTGTGTCTCAGTGAGCAGAGAGATGACAACTGGGAGCAGGCAACCGAATCCAAAGTCTCTCCTGGATTACTTTTTCAGTAAATGTACTTTCAGTATTACAGTTCTTCCTGTGTTGCAGGTGGAATTTAGCATGAGCTTTTACCAAGTTAGGACTTTTTTGGTGTGTGTTCCTGAGGTTTTGTAAAACAGAAATACACAAAGTGAATACTATACATGTGGAATAACATATGTTACTTGTGGCCTTACATTCTTTAAAAACTAATTCTCTGCAGAGAAGCTTTTATCTCTTGGATTATATTTTAAATCCAAACTGATTTGGAAATGTATTTTTTTCATTTTGTTCAGGATTAATTGGAAGACCAATTACTTGTAGATAAAGTTCCACTTCAGCCACCCCAAAGCCACCTCAGCTCATGAATCACTTATTTTCCAAGGGCAGTAGGAGTGAATGTTAAGTTTTAAAGCATATGGAAGACATTTGATTGCGATTTTTACCCCTCTTCCACCCATGTAATGCCCATGGGCATGACAGCCTTTAGGGCAGGTGATTTGGACTGTTTTCATGGCACTCATTTTAGAACGAGGAGTTAGGTTTTGATTATACCAGGTTAAATGGGAAATGCAGTTTTAATTCTATCTGCATACCGTAAGTCATTTTTTCCCTTTAGTGAGGCAACAGTTCTGCAAACTATTATTCCTTTAAACACATATCTAAACTGCATCTCTAGTAGGGTTGGGTTTAACCAAGTTTAGTGGGTTGTTTTTTTTTTTTTTTTTTTTTTTTTTTTTTTTTTTTTTGAGTAAAGCTAAAAGCACCGCTTAAAAAAAGATATATTCAGATAAAAAGAAATATTCAGATGATAAACTACCCTATCAAGTTTCAGATTTAGGCAAAGGTAAAAAAGTCCTCCAAAATCTGTTCTGTAGTAGAAACACAAAGTCTTTACAGAACAATGTTTTGCTTGTTGAAGGATATTTAGGAGTTTCAGTCCAGAGGAACTCCTTCTCTGCGCACAGTACTGAACAACCACCTGTTCAGTTCAAATCCTGAAAAAGCCAGCAAAATGCCACAGTTATTTTTGGAGGAAGCATCTATTACATCGTATGAAAACAAAAAAAAGAAACCACTTTATCAGCACCTTATTTCACTCGATCTGTATAGTAAGAATTTCATTTAAAAATACGAGTATGCTGTTTTGTCAGGTCAGATAGAAACATATGCTTGTTGATCTTCTGATTTTAGCATCTGTTAACATCCCTGCACTTTTCAGCAGGTTTGCAGCTAGTACATTCAGATTGGTTTCTATAGGCTGTACGTGTGCTATTTATTAACACCTCAAGTATGAATAACTAAGAGCAAGAGGAGGATTCTTAAGTAATGATTTGTCTGTGTAATTATTGTAGAAATCCAGCAGTCTTAGCAGACTTTTTGAGTGACCAAAAAGGCAAGTGGTAAAGAAGAGAGATGTAAAATGCATTTTACTATGATATTGTATTAAATGACTTCGCGTTTTCTTCTATTTTATCATAGATCTGGAGTATGAAACAAGACAGTTGTGTCCATGATTTACAAGCACACAACAAAGAAATTTATACTATCAAATGGAGTCCTACAGGTCCAGGAACAAATAATCCAAATGCCAATCTTATGTTAGCAAGGTACTCTCTCATCCTGTTTTTAAATGCCTGCTAAGAAAATGAGCATTACTTTTGCTCAACTCTTTATATATGTAGGCTCACAGAGTGTTCCAACACCATGTAGGGTACTTAATCCTGTATGTTTCTACTAAAAACTACGCAAAATTTGCATATAATTAATCTGTGTTTTGTTTTGCTTTTCCCTTGGCAGTGCATCCTTTGATTCTACTGTTAGGTTATGGGATGTAGACAGAGGAATTTGTATTCATACTTTGACAAAACATCAAGAACCTGTGTACAGTGTAGCTTTCAGTCCTGATGGCAGGTACCTGGCCAGTGGTTCCTTTGATAAATGCGTACACATCTGGAATACGCAGGTATAATTTTTCTGTCTCTATTCAGGAAGTTTATTTTTCCCTCTCTTCTGTTAATACTCTTGCAACTTTCCTTGCACCAACATGTTTTTCCTAAGCTTTGCCATTACTAATTTGCTTCTTTTCGTTCTGAAGTTTCCCATATTAGTGTTTGTACGTTTATGGTTTCTCTCAGTGAGTGTTGTTTTCAGTGTGATACGTGTTAATCTTTTGGTACTGTGATCTTTGGGGCATTTTGTTTGTTTGTTTTGTTTTTACACTGTGTGGACTTCACCACTTCTTACGTAATCTATCACATACTTCTTTTGGCAAAGTAATAATAGTGTTTATAGTATTAGCATTCTTGCAGGAAAAAAACACTGAAAATCGTTACATGTTCAACTGAGAATAGAGTGTTTGTTTTTTTCTGAAAGGTTTGTTTTTATAATTGAAAATACTTGCAATAACCTCTAGCTTTGCCCTTCAAAGGCCTAGAGATCAAGACCGGATAAGGGTGTTTTGTGAGGAAAACTTTATCCTAAGCACCTTTGACGTGGTGCTTAGGTTGTTCTCATGAACCATTTCCTCTGAGAATTCCAGCTTTTAAAAGCAATGGGAAGTTTTAAATGTTTTTCAAACTATACTATTCATGTAAAATTTGTTATGTTAATTACATGTTTTATTTTTTCCCCTTTTCAGACAGGTGCCCTAGTTCACAGTTACCGGGGAACAGGAGGAATTTTTGAGGTTTGCTGGAATGCAGCAGGAGACAAAGTTGGAGCAAGTGCTTCAGATGGTTCAGTAAGTGCAGCTTGACTTATCTGAAGTCTAACGAGAAGCATCATTTGTAAATCTTTTGACTAATGGAGACAGAGTTTCCTTATTTTGATAAAGCATGAGTAGAACCATCCCACAGCTAGACTGTTGGCATGTAAAGTCGCTGTAATGTTGATAGGAGCATATGTCTATTCCTGCTTAATGCTTGTGTGATTTCTCGGTACTCCAAAAATCTCAGGTAGAAAGAGAAGATGCATTTAATTTTGATTTTCTTTCCCCACTGTTGCTTTCTGTGGAAATCTGCTCAGTGTGACTGCTCATTTCACTGCAGGGTGGAAACTAGTTCATTCTTGCCTCTTTGCCCTTTACAAGTAAAAATGTTCAGTGTGGGCGATGTTTTTATAATGCCTGATAAAAAAAAAAAAATATCCTCTGTGTTGCAATCAACAAATAAAAAGAGCAGCAAAACAAAGTACAGATTTCCGAATGCTCGTAGCTAAGAAGTCCCTAACAGTAACAGGAATTATACATGTAAATACAAGTCTGCTTGCATGGCTCAGAACAACTAGGGAATAAAAAAAATATGTTTAATCATGAATACATCTCATCATCTCATCTTGGTGTGTTTATAGCATCACCTTCTAGCTATTCTGATGTGGTCCTGCGAAGTGTTGCAGTTGAAATATTATTATGCAATTCTTCATAATAAATACAACACTTGTTCTTTTTGCTTCTGCACTTGCCTATGGTCTTATACCAAAGGAGAGCGAGCCTGAGGAAAAGCAAATTTAGAATAGCATAAAAGCGATAAGACATGTATTTCAAGGTGCTGTAGCTTAAAATGAAAACTGTTAGGAAATAGCTGTCCTGGTAGCTTTGTAGTGTAGAGTCTTGAGCCTTGGCTGCCGTGCCAAAGAATCCACAAGGCTTCCTTCCCCTGCTCCTGCCTTACGTGCTTTGTGCTGGCAGGATCACTCAGGTAGAGTCTGACACAAAAAATAGCAAGCTCTAAAATTTTCTGACCCAAAAGGCTGATTGTATTTGCATAACATTTATTTTTATTTAATTTTAAAGAATATTATTCTTGGTATGTTTTATATAGTTTGTTAGGGAAAGTCCTCCTCATCCTCTGTGTTGTAAATGTGCTTACAGGTGATAATACCTAAACAAATAAGACATTTTTGAAACATTTAATGAATACAAGTATGGCTTGTATGTGATGATAATTTACTAATAAGTGTAGCCTCAGTTTGTAGACCTAACACAAGCAGAAGTGTGTCTTAAGAGAGTATTTTTAGGTGATGAAAACTGGAATTTCTATGCGGCTAAATTTTTTTTTTCTTGGATTATTCTGAGCAATTCTGTTATTTTCCCGCATAATATCTTTAAACTTACTGACTTTCATAAAGTAGATTCAAGTAGGTTATCAGCCTTTTAATATTAAATAAAAAGCAAATAACTTGCATTAGATGTTTCTAATATTCTGATAGTAATTAATCAGGTAACACTGTCTTTAGCATGTCTGGCACGGTGCTTAAATACAAAATGCATGGTATATCCATGGTGGTTTTGTTTTTCATTAGTATATAGTTGATAATAGATTTGAGATTAAACTTGCATGATCTGATTTATGAGATCTGATTTATGATATTTAAGACAGAATTGTATAAGTATACAACACTATATAATGCACAACTTCGGTATTTTTTTTTCTTGCAGGTTTGTGTATTAGACCTACGGAAATAGCGCTACTAGTTGGAAGCCATGGACCGACTATGAATGTGTACATAGCCAAAATGACTGTCCCTGACCCATGTACTGCTATAGTCCCAATTGAACCATGGCCAGTCCACTACAGCCAAACCTATAAGAAATATATACATATACTGTATATAAAAAAAAA
>VZSV01000106.1:1333328-1393646 GCA_013398735.1 Nothocercus julius
CTTTTCCCGCGCTGCGCGATGGCTCCCTGCTGGCGGCGGGCGCGGCCGGCTCTGCCCTCCCAGGCGCTCATGGCCGGGGCCGCGCCTCGCTGCGGGTCGTGCGCGCCCGCCTGCCGCCCTTGCTGCGTGAGCTGCAGGAGAGGAAGGATGACCAAAGCCCCGGAAACCTATTTATTTGTTTATTTTTATTGTGCAGTTAAGAAGATCTCAGCAAATGGCCATTCATAAAGGAGATTTGGGTTGTTTCTTCCTGGGTATCAGGCTGGCTTCAAAGCCCCAAATGGGGGGTGTCAAGCAGCCCTTGATGCTAAGCTGCATTTAATCTGGGAGGAAGGAGACCAATTTCACTAACGGCAGCCGGGCTTTCATAAGACACCATTTTTACCTTACAGAGTTAGCCCTTCCGGGGCCGCGGTGCTTCCTGCTGCGCTGGGTCGACGCGTCGTCTGCTGGCACCACCGCGGCGCGCTGTGGAGTTCTCCAGGTCCCGGTTTTGGCCCTGGCTCGCCGCGCTGGCCGGTCTGTCTGGCCTGTCAGTTCTTGCTCCTCTATGTAATATACAAGGGGAGAAAGGGAGCAAAGCTCGATGGCAGTTCAGGGCAAGACAGAGGTGTAAATCTCGGGAGCTCAAACTCTCAGCCCTATTCTGTGTCCTTTGGGAAACCCTTCTAAGTGCTGGTACACAGTGAAAGACTCTTTCTGCAGTATTTTTAGCTTGACTGGAAGAAGCAGAAATCTTCTTACCAGAAATCTTCTGAGAGAGGTAGAAAATACTCCTGCCCTGTTTGTGTGAGATTTCTTAGCCCATCTGTAGCGCTCTGCGGGAGCCTGGGTTAAACAGGTGGAATGTGATGCTGTGGATTAAACCTTCGCACCCGCTGTAGCCACACTATTCAGCACCACTCATAACAGTTGAGGGCCAAGGAGAAGGTGCTTGGGAAATTGTAGAATGGACATCTAAACGCTTGGGAAGGCAGTTGTGGCAGAAATGATTTGAAAGAGCCCACCTTTCCCTTTGTTGGTGCTTGTGAATGGCTTAGAAACAGCAGCTGAGGGGACCTTAGCAGAAAGCTCCTTGTCACAGGAGAGCAGCCACCAGCCTGGCCCGTGTACCGCTCAAGCAGCCCACTGTAACCTACCTTAATTTCTGTCTCAGCCTGGTACCCTGTGGTACAGAGATGAACGTTGTTTAGTGCTTCAAAGAAAAGAGGGGGAAGAAAGGAAAAAAGGTTAGATGACATAAAAGTGGGAATCCAGCTCTGCTTTCCAAAAGCCTCGGAGAAAAGTCATGCCTCGCTGCCTCTAAATTAGATCACAAATTTTCTGGCTGATGGCAGCATCTTGGTGTTCACCCTGAAGGCAAAGATCTGAACAAATTATGTTTTACTATCTGAGGTTCTTGTATCTGTGCTGCACTTGCACAAAAGGCAGAGGAATAGACCTACACGGAAATCTGGTGGCTTTGGATTTCTTGAGGAAGGTGCAGCAATTAAAAGCAAGGGAACCTTTGCACTGCATGTGTGGCAGACAATCTGTAGCACTTAAACACGTGTCACCGGGCTGGTGAAATACAATACTCCAAGGGAGAAGGGGCAAGTGATGGATATGTGTGCTGCAATCTGGAATCACTCATAGAGTTTATTGCCGGGCCCTTTATTCGATCAAATCCTTCATAAACATGGGAAGCGCTGATGTTGACATATGCTATCTCCTGCATCGATGGATGTGTTTCTGCCTCTCTTCTCTTGTCAGAAGCGTTGTCGTCAGGCCTGAGAAGCTTTTCAGCGCTGCTGAGAGATTTTGCGTGCAGGGTCTCGTTCTTTCCTTGCCACGTGCACGCAGCGCTTGCTCATCTTCATGCATCGAAAGCAGGATCAGACCCTCAGGAAGTACGAGGCGACACGCTTGACAAAAGAGGAACAGATGCAGATGCGATTCTACCCTTGGCTCAGACCCCTGCGTTTGTTCCACTAATTGATTGTTTGCTACCAAAATTAATGTTTTCTGAGCAAGAGCCAATGACGCCCGTGGCTGTTTGACAGCCCAGTAAGCTGATGAGAGCTCTGAGCAGGTATCAGAGGTGGGCTTGGGACTCCTGCAGATCCGGACCACAAGGCACGTTGTCTTCAGCATAAATTCCCTGCAGAACTGTGGTATATTTAATTTATAGGCGTGTGAATCGCCTGACAGGAGAACACAAAGAACTGAGGAGATGGATGCATCCAAACTGAGTAAAGATACACTTGTTCTGGCAGCCCTCGCTGGAGAACGCTGGATGTAACTGCACACACTACACTCTTAGGAAACACCTTCCGCCTGCACCTACCAGCATTTTTGGATATAAGTAGGTGTGAGTTCCTCGACTGAGGAGGCTGAAGGGGAGCACTAGTTAATTAGGCCAAGAGAAGAGTGACACAATCATATCTTTAAACTGGAAAGTATCTGAGTAATTTTGCCCCTTTCCTCTGCCCCAGTACTGATGCGTACACATGTGCATGCATAAGAAATGCATGTCTCTTTTTTTGTTTTTGTTTTGTAGGGAGGCAAACCTTTTTTACGGTGCTTTTGAAGAAAAAGAGAATGCCTTTCCGTACATCCCTCTGCAATCCCACACTGAACTGCTCTCTATTTTTTTTCTGTTTGTTTTATGTGAACGAACTAGGGATTTTCACAACCAAGTTTCAAAGGTTAAAACTAGTGAAGTCAGCAGTAAAATATGCGAATTCAACCTTTGGCTGTAACTGTGTAAACCACTTAATTTCATAAGGTTTGCACTGCTATGACAGGAGGCTTGTATTTTTGTCTTGTCGAAAGGACGTAAGTTCTGGATGGGAGGAAGAGGAGAAAAACAGAGCTCAGAAGGGTGTTCTTTGAAGTTCACTTGTGGGCCTGCTTATTAATAAGAATTGGTTTTGTTGCAGTTTATATATGACCTTCTGCAGGACTGCTCCTGTTCTGTAGGATTCAGTGCTCCCTTATCCGTGCTTTATCCGTGGCAGTTAGTTTATATCTAATAGAAAAGCACCGTAATGTAATTCACTCTGCATGTATCTTTGCTTTAGTTTCCCAGGAATAAAATGTCTCTTCTCTATACTCCTATCATGATGTGTTGCGTCCTACTATATATCTCCTGTGTCCCATAGGGACCAGAGGTGAGCTGCAGCAATGTGCAGCTACAGCAGAATAGGGCCCTGACATCAGCTATGGGATGTTGGTGGTGCTTTGGTATAAATAGACAATAATATAGTTGATGTTGGCTGCATTAGAGCAATGATGAGCTTTGCAGGTGCTATCAAGGCAGTTCATTTAAGAGGCTCTGCTACAGTCAGATCAACAGTCTAGCAACTTAAAAAAAAAAAACCCTCAACAGCAACAAAAGCAAATCTGGTAGCTGTAATGATTTATTTTAACCAAATTTCAGCTTTCATTAAAAGAAGTAAAGAAAAGGTCAGGTTCTTATCTTCAAGATGCACGGAAAAGTTTATAAACATTGAGCAAGTGTGACCTGGCATTTTAAAGATCAAAAGTCAGTTCCTATTCAGAAAAGCAAATGCCACCCACAGACAGTTGCTAAATGATGTTATTATTTATTGATATTTTTTAATTTCTTCATTTTAATGACAATGTAGTGAACCTGGGGAAATTGGAGTCGAGTTTGTGATCACTGGAAATTGGCAATGCTTAGTAAACTGTTATACAATCAATGAAGATACTTCACAGCATTTGAAATCTGGGTAGATCTTGGATTAATCTTGCTAAATAGTGCTAAAGATAAAGAAGCATGTGCTGACCACCATGAAAAGTTCCCATATCTAGATGAGGAAAAATTCTGTTGATATTTGTACTTTTTTTCCTGTTACGCTTCTTATCTCTGCTCTGTGAAATTTTCCAAAATATCCATCAGGACTTGGTTGACTGTACAGTTTCTTATGGTGTATATTTGTTATGCAAATTATTATATTTCATTACGCTGGCAGTATGAGCTCATTCACTGGAGAGAAAGGTCCTCTACCAAATTAATTTTCTAAAAAGGCTCTTCTGGGGATGCGAGCAAGGATATGTAAATGTAGGTGTGTCTGGGACTATGTTTCTTTCTTAGCATTTATACATATAATGCCCTGTCTGGAGATTACTTAGTCGTGTGAAGGTAATTATTGCATTCACTGAGTAGCAAATGGGTATGACATGACATGACCAGAGCCGTCTTGCTGCATAATCTGTTGCTGGGTGGAAAGGATGCACAGTACTGGTGACCACGATCAGGAGTACTGTAGTCAACAGAGGGAGACGGGCGTCTTCAGAGGGGATTCAGTTTGCTAAATAGCCACTATTTACGAGCTCCTGTCAAGTGCCTGAGATTAGACAGGGTAAATCTAGACTGAAGTGCCAAAATACCTTTTAAACTATGGCAATTTCTTTGTCCATGTTATTATTTCCGTGTCTGTATAACAGATATGACACAGATGCCCCTTCCTGGCTTGAGAGGGGGAAAGATAAATCCATTCAGATTTAAGTGTCTCTTGCTCATTGCATTTTTAGGCACCTAATGTCTTTAAAAATCTCTTTGCCTCTGAATTCCCTCACTGATAATTCAGCAGTGTTTTGAGGCTGAGTTATGTTGTGTTCCTGTGGAACTTCTGCACGTCATGGTCGGTGCTATTCTTTACCAGCACTTAGAAAAAGGAACCCTCACCCCAGCTACGAAACAAATCAGCAGGAGGGATAATTCCACGGCTAGAAGGACCGGCTCAGCTGCTGGTGGTGTCTGCACTACCGTAACTAATAGCAGAACTTGCTCTTCACTCTCCTTTTGGCCCTAACCTCTCAGCTGTGTTGCTGGAGGGGAAGCGAAGCAATTGAGGATGGCTGCCTCATACAAGGACAATAATGATAGCCGTAATATTTTACATGTCTTCCCTTAATAGTGCTTGTTGGCAAGAGGGAAGAGGAGGATGTGATTTCTTTAAGCACTGCGTTTTTAAATGAGGAGGTATAACTAAAAAATGAGCAAAGTTTACCAGGAGCAAGTTAGAGTTTATTATTAATGTTGATTAGTTTTGTTCTTTCAGTTTTTAGAGTGTGAGGCTGAGTGATAAGAGATGTGCATGAATGTTTATTTCATTAGAGCCAGCAAATAAGTCCAGAGGGTGGTTGCTTTTGCTGGATATTTTTAATAACCAAATAATTTCTTTGATATCATTTCACAGTCAACTAATATGAGTCACAACATTTAAGGCAGTTGTTTACCTCCAGGGGTTATTTTTGACAATTTTTTTTTTTTCCTGGTTTATTTATTCATTTTTCTTTTTGAGGAGAAGTGGACTGTTAACCTCAGATTGAAAAGGGGCTCTGAAATACCTGCCTTGGGTTTACCAGAGAGATAAGTAGTAGTTAAAAAGTGGCCAGCGTGGTTTGGTAATATACAAATGCTCAACTCTGATCTCTACTTGAAATGTATCAGGTTGATTTGTAGGTGAAGTGAACCCTGAGGTGCTGAAAATTTTGTTTCTCATGAGGACACAGAATCACAGAATGGCTGAGGTTGGAAAAGACCCCTGGAGACTGTCTGGTCCAGCCCCACTGCTCAGACAGGATTACTTAGAGCAGGGTACCACAGTTGGGTTTTGGGTATCTCCAATGATGGAGACTCCCCAGTCTGCTCCAGTATTCAGTCACTCTCACAGTATTTTTTTTTCTTATATTTAAGTGGAAAAGGTAACTGATCCCAGTGTATAACATTTAATGCAGTGAAGAGACCACTTCCAGTTGAACATGTCTCTATTTTCCAATTCTCTCCGTCTTAAAAAAAAAAAAAAAAAAAAATCCTATTAATTCTATGTCGTCTTTTAATCGTCTTTAGCCACGGTGGAGAGCAGAACTATTAGCTTAATTTTTCAGTGGGACTTGAAGTGAAAAAGCATCAGTAGAAGTCACCAGAACTAATTGTTCATGCTGAGGGTCTGCTGAAGTCTGGGACAAAACCTGCCAGGGACACCAGTAGAGAGGTTTTCTTTCGCGTGGTTGCTGGGAGCGCGGGAGACGCCTGACTCGGGTACCCAGCTGCAGGGACGTGCCTGAATCGAGAGCCCATGTCAGCGTCCGGTGATTGTGCAGCAGCTTCTGTCTGCAGGAGGCCAGCCGCAGGCAAGCTTTTGTTCAAGTGAAGAGGAATATTTTTTAGTCTCCAAGGTCACCTCTAGATGTGTGATTCTTGTGTATGATTCCTATTCAGAGGACAGAGAAACCACTTCTACCATTTTTATGTGGGAGCAGCACGCACTGCAGTGATCTCTTCTGCTCCTTAAGTAACCCCTCTGGGCTAGCTGTAACACTTAGATAATTTAATGTGCAAATTTGCAGGTTGCCGTCATTATGTTCCTTCTCGTAAAGTACTTTATACTTTAGGAACAATTTGGCCGAGGCAGCAGAGATACTTCTGTGTAAATATGTCATGAGATCAAGCTTTTTAATGTTCATAAAAAGACAGGATGTCAATTTAAAGTCTCATCTGTCCCATGCATCTTGGGTCCACTGATTTATGAAGTACTGTAAATTGCAATCATATAAGCCTGTAACACTCTGGCAGCTATTTAAATAGCAAAACTTTCTTCCAAAAACATGATATATTGAAGACATAAAAGTTTCAAAGAGAGAGTCTGGTTTAATAGGGAAAGGGTATTAGCATTCATTTACTGACAAGAGAGAGCAGATTTTCCTTACAAGAAATGCTCCTTTCGTAGCCACCCCATGCTTAGTATTAATCAAATTGTAGCTTTGCTGCTGCCAGGATCCTGGATGAGATTCTGCATCTGGGGAGCTGGAAAAGGTTAATACTCTCTCAATACGCCCATGACACACTTAAAGAGTTGAGCAGTCAGGCCAAGCACTGAATTTCGTGTCCCCAGCAAAGTGCTCACTTTCTGGTGGAAACAGGGTTCCGTCAAATAAGTATTCACAACCAAGAGGGAGACAGAAGTTGAGGTATCCGTCTGTGACCAGAAAGTGTAAGGGCCGAGCGTCATCTTAAGAATGCTGAGGTTTACCCAGGACGTTCCCTTTTGCTCTGCCTACCCCCAGTTGCTGTTTCACACAGCTCCGGGGGGACAGGGAGGCCAGCAGGCAGAAGTGCAAATGCCTGCCAGTTTTAGGTGCATTAGATTGGCACTTCTGAGATGATAAAAGACACACGAGTCTCATGAGATGGGAATAGGGGATTCAAGCAGTCTGGCTAACTCACTCATGTTGGCACAGAAACCTTTGTTTGTAAGTAAGCTGAAGTCTTCAGCATTTAAAATAGTTCTTATCTTCAAGGCCACAATGACAAGAAAATAGCTGTGGATCACCCTGCACCACGGCTAGCATGGAAGACATGGGAAGTAGCGCAGGAGAGTAGTATGTGCTGATGTGATTTTTAATAGCAGAAGCTAATTGTAGCTCAGAATAAGAATGATGGTCTAAAGATTTCCCATCTAACAAATATCTTAGATAGTAAAGATATTTGCTTAGAAAAAAACATAACTAAAAGGTAATTCTTTCTCTTTAACATCTAACTGTATCTAGCCCACAGTGAAGACACTGTTGAAAATGAAATCATTCTGTGTAACTGAGATAATTTTTAGAGACCCGTCACTAAATCAGTTCATAATTTTGAATGTCTTAGGAGGACAAATACTACATGTTAAAAGCTGTAATTCTTGTTCTAGGGATGGGGTAGTGGTACTGTGGCACAGTCTTAGGCTGACGCCACCCGTTTTTAGTGTCCTCATGTATGTCGTCCCAAGTGACCAGCCCCAACCTGCTCAGTACATCTGCAGCAGAGAGAAAATTGAAAATACGTCTTTAAAAATATAGAACAACGTGCTGCTTTGATGGATGCGGGGATCATTCTGATCCAAAGGATGCCGCTTTGGTAGTGAAGTTAACAAAGTCCTGGCTGTGGTAGCACAAGGGGGAATGCTGAGATTTGGCACCTGCAAGCTGCCCCGTGGGAAATAACATTCCATGCACTTCTCCTCCTAAGGAAGCTAACAGGGCCTCTTGCTCTTGGCGCTCACAAAAGGCTATAAGGAAAAAATTAAAATCTCACTGGTGAATGTAAGCCTAGCACTGAACACTTGACTGAGCCGTGTCATTCCGGTACAAAATGAGGCTGATGGAGCCCTCTAAAATAATTGCTCGTGAGCAATGCTAGGTGTAATGTGCCTCTTACCAAGCAAAAACAGTTTTTGTATGTGTGTGTGTGTGCATAAAGCTAGTGTTTAACTTCCTATAAACCAAACTGTCTATTATAACTCTATCCTCCAGGCGCAACAAGATAGCTACGGTGGTACACGAGGACTTGGGAAGGCCTCTCAGAGCCCTGTTGGAACCGTGCTGTGGAGGAGGAGGGGAGATACCCTAGGCAAAGCTGTGCCACAAGCAGCAGCTCAGCATTTTGTAGAGCAAGACAGTGCCAAGTTCGCTACGCCTCCCTAGTCCTGCTCTTCTTGTGCTGGGAAGGAATGAGTTGTCATAGCTGCAAATGTGCTGTGTTTAGCACGGGCTCAGCCAGGCGGTTCTGAAGGCACCAAACTGAAGGGGAGTCAGAGGTGTCTGATCATCCGTTCCTAGGGGCCCGTGAACGGTGCTTGTTGAAACGGCAGCCTGACTTGCTGGGGAGCAGCTCCCTACTGCCCTGTGTGCCACGTGCGTCGGCTCCACCTGCTTTAGTTCTGAGTTCAGTGCTATGTCAAACAAACATTCTGAAAGGAGATGTAAAATGCTGGAGCCTGAGGTACTGTCTTCATAGTCTGATAATCCCCCCATCTCCAGGCCAGATTCTCAGTGAATGTTAGTTTCTATACCACACCTAAATTTAGCGATATAAAGATTTGACTCATGATCTTGAATTTCTGTTCCCACACAAGGAATTTTTACCAATGCGAACATTTTATTTTATTGGATTAAGGTGGGTGGAACTCTGAAATACAAATAGATTTTTACTGTAGCAGTGCAGTGCAACATCTAGGAAGGATTATCCCATGACCTGTAGCAAATCTTTGTCTCCATCATGCCAGAAGCAGCTTGCTCCTGTGCTTAAGCAGGGCTGGAGGAAGAGCCCCTAGCCCACATAGACCTCAGACCGAGGGCCAGACTTTCCCAAGTGGCCTGGGTATATACGAAGCCATGCTGAAGAAAGCCCTTTGAAATCTGGCACTGGAAAGATATCATGGGATTGTGTGCTATAAAAGATGAAAAAAATCCCGAAGTTCTGTCTGGTGTTGCATTTGATGCTTTTTCACAACTGCCCTGAAATGTTTTTCTCTTTGTCCAGATGAGCCAGGGTGTGTGCGTGAGTCCTCCCACCAGTGTGGACAGTCCTCCCACAACTGTGGGATCATTTCCAATACACCATGTTCTGAAACGCTGCATTTTCTGCCTCCCGAGCTGGTCGTACCATTGTCAAGAGAAGGCAGCACAATAGTGTCTTAGTTGTATTGTCAGGAGAAGTCACTTCTAAAAGCTTTCCTCACCACTAAATTCACAAGCTGGCGACTCAAGATGAAAATAGATTTGTACATTTTAAGCCAAATGTACTCTCGTTGTTTTCAAATATCTTTTAGTTACTGATGTACAAGAATATATAGATAAGACCACAAAGGGAAACAGGAATGCACATGCTTGGTGAGAATTGCTGCATTGCACAGCAAACCATAAATACCACGTAACTTTGCTGCTATCAGTTGTGGTGTTTGGCTCCCTCATGTTTCCACTTCTGCTGCGGCAGCAACCCAAGCTTTGTGCTCCGAATCCTCAAGCCTCTAATAGTAAATCAAGAAGAACCTTTGCTAGCTGAGGCAGCAGAAGGTCACGATGCGCAACTGAGGCTGGTTTTTTGATTTTGCAGAGATAGAGGTCTGTGGAAATAAGTCCCTTAATGCTGTCTGTGTCAAGCTATGTCGCATACAAAGACGTTTTATTCAACTACATTTAGGTATGTTTTTGATTTCAATAGATGTGTGCTTTGGTTTGTAAGCTTTCTGTGGCCATGAGTGGGGTGGGAAAGCTGGCAGGGGAAGCAGCGTCAGGTGAGAGAAGAGGATTCAAGTGTTTGCTAGCGCCAGAGCACTCACTCGTGTAGAAAACAGCATGTTCTGTGTTTGGGTTAGATGTGATAGCACTGCAGCTGTGAAAATTTGTATAGTTGTTTTTCACATTGGGACTTCCAAGTTTGTATGCAGGACCCCAAAAATCTGTTAATGTGCCTTGTTAACCACGGATGTCTGTCAACTCCACAAGAGTCCGTTTATGACATTAAAACTTTGTCCCTGCACTTGCCCAGATGTCAATGTGAAAGGGTTCAGTGTCTGAGCTTAATCATTTTTATGCCCACTTTGGATCCACAGAGAAGCGGGTCTCTTTATCTCTACCTGGAAGCTGAGACCCTAAGGTACGTTCTGGAAATGCCTTTCACAGGCACCGCAGGTCCCCTCAGCACAAACACAACCAGGGCAGCGCTACCTTGACACGGCCCCTAGAGAGCAAAGGCTCAAATATCTCAAGGAAAAAAGAGGAAAAATTTCCCCAAGGGGAGAAGTAGTATCACGAGTTGTTCCACATGAGAGTACATTTTCATAAAGAAGCAGAAACTGGTGTTTCCAGCAAGGACAGTGCTGTACATAATGATTATCTAATGATAAGACTCCAGGATGCATCCCTATGATAAATCTGCTTCTTGACTTTGTTTTCTGCAGGTATTCCACGTTCATACCAAAAAGGAGCATTAATAGGCTGGTGCTGGTCTAATGCTTTAGTGATTTACCCTAGACATGGAACAATAAGACTGAGAATAAGGATTTAGATAGCTCCCGGTTGCTTAATTTCAAAACCAGCCAGAACTGAGTAATTTATTCTTCACACGGCTCACATGCTGAGTTTGTGCTTCTTCTCAATGCGAGAGTTGGTTTGTTTGCGTAAATTCTTATCATTACCAAATTCTCTGAAATCTTGAAAATCCTTCTGTTGTTTTCCAATAACCATTTGCTTTCTGTAGTTTTCAGCAAGCCTATTCATTTTCTGTCAATTTGGAGTATATGGCTAGCACATCTAGAAAACAAATCCTCCTCAGTCTGTAGTGACACAAACCCTCCCTTTGGCAAGAGATGCAGTGATTTAAGTCACTAGTGTTCTTGGCTGCTCCCCAGCCCACTCATAAAAGCAATTTCTGCAGAGCTCTCAGGAAAGGACTAAGAGTAAACCTGAAGAGCTGAAGGGACAGTGACATTTTACAGGACAGCAGAGGAGGAGGAGTGGTGGAAGTGGAAGCAGGCAGCAGGTAAAGGTTTGAAATGGGTCTGCTGCTGAAAGGCCGTGCACACAGCAACAGCCGAAAGGGCTGAGGATCCGCACAAATAAGTGGTTTGGGTTTGGGGACCACAGCAGCAAAATAATGTGGAAAAGTGATTGGTACTTGAAAAAAATGAGAGAGAAATGGTTTGCTCCCAGGTCAATGCTATTTTTTGTTCTACCTGTGTTAAAAATACTAGAAGATTTGTTTTTTTTTCCTTTAGGATTTTTGTAGTCTTTCTGGCTCAAAGCGAGGTAAGTTGGCGTGCCTTCTCACAGATACAGCAAGGGGTGATCATCCACTGTGAGACCTTCATGGAGAGCATAAGATGAATGTGCTGCTACACGTATTCAGGGGAGATTCTGCTTTGATAGGTTTGATATTGAGACATCCTTACGTGCTGCACATGGTGTCTCCGGATAATATCCCAAGACCTTAGGCATGTTTTATATTTATGTCTTAATACCTGCAATTGGCAACCAAAAGAAAACCCACCGTTTTATGGCTTCAGCCAGGAGGAAGAAAAAAAAAAAAAAAACTTTATTACTCTAATTTGATGAGCAAGAGGAGATTTAGTTATTATAAAAGAAGAAACAAGTAGAGAGCAGAGTATGACTTGCCCAAAATGACAGTCTGCGAATGACAGAACCAAGGATGCAGTTTGGAGCTTCATCCCCGTGCCCTCTCGCCGCGTTTCTGTGCCACCTGCAGCTCCCAGCGCTGCGGAAGCAGGCGCAGTTCTGCTCTTCTCCTCGCGCTCTGCGCGTGTGTTTCAGGCAGCAAACCTGCCGGATTATGGATTTATAGCAAATGAATTTGGAGGACAACTTAGAAGGTTGTTTAGTTCATGACCTGTGTCCGGCTCTATCTGTGTTACACCTTAGAGAGTTTGTTTAAATCTTAAAGATATCCAGTGATGAAGGCTCTACAATTCCTCTAGCAATGTACTTCAGTACTTTATTTTTCCCATTGGAGAGCTTCTTAACATTGAGTGTGAATCTGCGGTGCTGCTATTTAAACCTCTTACCTCTGGTTCTATCCACCACACAGAACAGGCTCTTCTCTGAGTTAAAAACAAGAAACAAAATCAAAACAAAAAACTCCCCAAACCCTCTGTAGTTCAGTCTTTGTGGCCCGTTTTCCCTAGATTCTTAGTTGTTCTCCTGGCCTTCCTCTGAACTCTCATTAGTTTGTATCTATATTGCCCAAAACAGGAGATAGTAATATAGCTGTGACCTTATTAATGCTGAGCAAGGTGCAAGGTGAGAGGAAAGATTACAGGTTGTGGTTTGCAGACTCCTCCTGTTAAACCACTCCAACACCTTTTCCAGGATCCATCTTCAGCTGGTATTCCACAACCCTTGGATTTCTTTATTTTTATACTTGGTCGAATGGCAGGCTTCCAGATCATTTTTCCAATTTGCTAAAATCATTTTGTAGTCTACACCTGTCATTCAGTAGGAATGCAGTTCTTCCAAGCTTCACCTCCCCTGAAAATTTAATAGCATGCTCTACTTTCCATCCCTTTGATAATTAATGAAAATAATGAACAATATGAAACATGGGACAGACCCTACAGAACCTTTCAGTATATCCTTACATCCTGAGATTGTACCACGAGTGGTCACTCTTTGGATGCAGCCACCCAATCATTATCTGTTTCCCTATCACATAGAAAGTTTTAACAAGATTCTTCCTCTAGCTTGGCGAGATTGGTGAGTAAAACAGTATTAAAAGCTTTACTTCATTTGAGACTGATCGGATCTACTGTTTCTCACCTCCAGAAGGTTTGTTACCTGCTTCTAGAAGTAAAATATATTTCCTTGATGTGCTTTGTTCTTAACAAATACACTGTTGACTGCGTCTCATCTCCTGGTTATCTTCCTGATTCTAGCAAGCAGTTTGATTTTAGTTTGGAGCTAATATGATTGATTTGTAAATCTCAGCTCCTCTTTTCTTCTGTCTTTGATACTATGCTGATAGTCTTGCAGTAGCTTATTCCTCCTCAAAGTTGAATGCTACCAATTACTCACTTGCTTCAACCAGTTCTTTCAGCACCTTCATAATGTTCATGAGGCCAAATCAGTCTGAAGTTTTCCTCTTTTATCAGGAGCAGTAGTTGTAAGGACCATTGGCTTGCAAGGTCACATTTGAAGTAATGATTCATTCAAAAAAAGGCACTGAAATCTCAGGGCTCCCCTCTGGATAGCTTTCCTCTTCTCAGTGTGGACATTTTTTTCTTTGGTTTTCCTACTACTACTAATATTTCTTTAAAATGATTTCTTGCTGCTTATCATGTTTTACTAGCAACCTCTTTTTTGTGTGTGTCTTGATCTCTCTGATTTTCTGTGCTCACCTTCTTTTAGTCTCTTCTATAAACACCTCATCTTGTTCCTGCTCTTTTTAACTCCTCCTCTGTTGGCATTAACTACTTAAAATCATTTATCGAAGTAAAAAACCCCTGCCCCCTCCTCTCTCTAAATGCTTTTTTTTCTCCCACTCTTTCTAAAACTGCACTTACTTGTCCTCTTCCCACACTTATTTAAATGAAGCTGCTAGTTTTTCAGACATAGAGTAGACATTTTCCTGATGCTTGTCCATCAATGCTCTGTTTTCACCGTCTTCTCCCTCCCTGCAGCCAAGAAGTCAAGAGCAGCGAGTCACAGGCAATTGCTTCCTGAGGGCTGCCAGACTAGGTGACTGGGTTATAAATGTTAGTGCTCAGACTTTTTAAAAAATCTCTCCCTGCTTTTAATTTGTCAGAACCTCTTCCCTAAACTGGAACGGAATTTATGAATAGTTTCTGTGCCCCTAAAGCTGCATTCCTAAATGATTTTACTGCTTTTAAAAAAAAATTCACCCAGAAGTAATTGCTTCATTGGAAGAGATTGAAGTACAATAATATATAGGCAAAAGTTTCTATAGTCTTTGAGAAATCCTCTATTCAGAAAGAGTCCAAAAGACCATCTAATGCCTTCAAGACAGAAACTCCGAGGACATTTTTCGTTTTGGAGAGAGAAGGAAAGAGTCACGAGAACACTTAACTCCGGGCTGCATTCAAGAGCAAAATGTGGACTATGGAGATGGAATACCTACAATATTGAAGGAGAAAAAATAATTGAAGGTCAGGAAAGAATTTGTAGTTTAACAGCAAAAGCTCCTGAAAACTCTCCATTCCTTATGTTATTAGCCTCTGTGAAGTAGAGCATTGGCACTCTGCGGTGTCCTAATTAGTTTACCAGGCCATATATTCCAGGTAAACTGTGCTTGCATTTGGCACATCGCTGCTTGTAATTAACCCAGCCATCAGATGAAAGATTCAAGGTAGTGTGAGCAGTACTGCAGACTCGGTACTGCCAGGTAGGGGAAGTGCGAGCCGCACGTCAGAGAAGCTTCATGGACTTTCTGGCCCAAAAGAAGAAGGAGGGCATAGAAAAGGAGGAAGTCTAGTGAGGAGTTGTAACTTAAAATATTAACACTGACAAAGAACAGAAGAACAACTCCACTTACTCTATCTCAGGCCATTAGCTTTGATTTAGTGCAGCCATGGAAGCCTTTTGGTAGTTTCCTTAATATCTTCGCTCTCTGGTTTAATAGCATTTGTTTAAATGAGGAGTGGACCCTCAAGCAATATTTCTCTTTAAGAGACAAGTCCCAGCACAAAGTAATAAGTAAACTGGGAACAATATATTTTGAAAGAAGAAATAGATTCTGCTAGCTCAATTTAAGGAGATATTTATTACACATAATTTCTCAACTGTTTTCTGAGTAACCAATATAAAATAGCAAAGTAGAAGGAAGGGAAAAGTCTGTACCATTATAGGCAGCTTAATCTTCTGTGTCATTTTAAGTGATGTCTTTACTTACATGAACTGAAGGCATCTGTCCTGGGTGTCTCAGAAATTTTAGTCTTCAAAAGACCATCTTTTTGAACACTAGCATGCTCCTACATCCTCCTCTTCAGTCCCTGCTAATTGACAATCTGAACAGCATTACGGGGAGCAAAAAGTTGCTAAGGACATTTGCACAACTTTTGAAAAGTCCTTTGTCCTTTGCATGCAAGGGCATTTGAACAACTGCGCAAATATCTTTGAAGGAAAAGCTTCTGTAAAACAGCCGGGAAAGACTTAGAATGAAGAAGATCCAAGAGTAACTTTGGGGCTGATGTTGCTTTTCATAATCACACATAGATTATCTTTCACCTCTGTTTCTCCTTGCTTCTCTTTCCTTTCTCCTCTCTTTTCAAAGTTTACCAGATCTGCTATATGTTCCTGTTTCTAAGTTTAAAACCCTCTTTATTCTCATTCATGGGACTTGCTTTAAGGAAAAGACTTAGGACTGGCCGGCTGAATCAGTGGCCATTGCAGAGGTAAATCACTTGCCTAGTGATCCCTTCCTGTGTGTCTGGGCAATCAAGCCTCTGCCCAACGTTCTGAGGGCCACAGAGGTGTGGGTGTGATGATGCCTGGCAGAGAGGAATAAGAATTGCTGTATTCTGCATTGCTCTGTTAGTCCCATGTGAGTCTGTCTTATTAAAACCCACAGGCATTACTTCCTTGCACGTAATAACGCCTTCTAACTGAGTTTGCTGCTGCTGGGCTTCTCTAAAAAGCAAGAAGGCTGGGTTTGAAACAGGCTTAAAGCGCATACATTGCATAAAAGTAACATAGTTCAACAGCATTCAAATAACTGTTTTTTTTTTCCCTTTATGTAAGCATATTAAATTTGTATTGAGCTTCCAGGGTACAATTTATCCGTAGCTAAAAATACAGATCAGCGTGCCACACTTTGGCAGATTTGTCTCCCAAATGTTGTTTATGTGAAGAATGTATTTCCTACTGAGCATCACAAATAGACTTGAAGTAATTTAGTTTTGAATGTAACATCCCATTGAACCAAGAAGCACTGCTGTGGATGGCGGATGGTGTTCCCTCCCTTCTTAGAAATGTCCTGCTGACTTCTCACTTTCCCATCACTGTGAGCTTGGTAATCCCTTTGAAAACCCAGATGCAGATATTTTACAACCACATTATTAAATTAGCTTAGTAGTTCCTTTGCCTTACCTCCATGGAATTATAATAGAGCACTCTTCACCTTGCTGCTTCCTTATTACTTTTATTAGATAGGAGAACATAATTGAACCAATAGAGACACATTTTTTTTTAGAAATTGATTCCTTATCTTTTTAAATTCAGTTACCCGTGGCGTTAAATTCTGTTCCTTTTGTTGATGCAGTCAAGCGTTGTGTTTGCTTTGCTTCGCCTTTCTGAAAGTGGTTGCCAGCTTCAGTGTTGATGATTTCAGTGTTTATTATGCTTGCCTTTTTATTTCTTGAGAACTTCCTCCTATTTTTTTCATCCGTCTTCTTTATTGGAAGAGTTTCCACAGAGCATATCTTTCTTCACTTATTTCTTCACCAAAGAAATTGTACAAATTGTGCAAACATGCACAAAATCCGGCCCAAATCTGCAGCACTGGGAATATGCAGGATCGTATGTTGACAAGGCGGTGATATGTTCATCAATATCAGCATGTGGAAAACTGAGGCGCCTGTTAATACGCAGCGAGGCAGGTAATCCTTATAGCTGGAGTGCAGAAAATACGGCCAGTGTCAACTCGCCTTCCCTTGCTGACAGCGCTGCGCGCGTGGGCACGCGTCATATGGAGAAGGGCAGATGGTTCCTTCAGCGCTGTAGCTCGGAAGCAGCACTTGGCCCCAGGCCATGTTCCTTGAGGCATTCTTCACTCAGTTAGAACTGGTCAATCCGGAACTTCCAAGCACTGCCCATCAGAGCAGTGAAACCACAGGATGCTGTTCTGGGGACGGATTGCTGGAAAGGAGGATTCCCTCCTCCTTACCGCTGCCCCATCTGTTGTGCCGACTGCTTCCAGAGGCCCTGCAATGTGCCACAGGTGGCAAAGAGCCTGAAGCAGTGGTGCCATTTGCTCCTGGGTTTGTCTCGCTATCCGTGTTGGATCTGCAAATGGGATAGGGGTTGGCCGTAGGCAGTTGCAGTGTCTTCCTGGGCCAAATAATACTCCTGGCAGAGTGGCTGCGATGAGAACATTAGCAAAAGGGGCTGAGGATCAGCACACATAAGTGGTTTGGGGACCAGAGCAGCAAAATAATGTGGAAAAGCTTGGCAATGAAGCACAGGGTACCGTCTAGGGCAGGTATAAAGGTAGATTTCACCATTCCCCTTTCTGTTGCAAAATATTCCTGTGGAGATTGGCACTGAGTCATCTAAATACGGGAAGGGAAAGTCACGTGTGGAAGGGAGTTTTCCTCTGGGGGATATCTGAAGCATTTCAGGAATCTATCAAGCAGCCAACTGAAAATGAAAGGGAAAAGAAAATAAGAATGTTCACGTTGATTGCCCATAGTATTACAGAGGAACTGCAGTCATTTTGTTGGACATGCTATAAATATATAACAGAAAACATCCCCTGTGCCTAAAGATCCTATGAGTTAAGACAAATGAGGATATAAGGGAAATAGGGAATATTGCTGTGGCAGGACAGGCAACAGCTAAGCCAGAGTGGTTTCCTGGTTGTGCGGGAAGTGCAGGCAATACTGGGAACAGGTGAATTTCAGGAAGGAGGTGGAGGAGGAGAGTGAAGTAGTTTTGTGAATACACATGGAGAGATGCAGCACAGAGATAACCAAGATTCCTTTGACTGTTATTGAGTGAAACTTGAAACAAGCAACCTGCTGTATGTATGTCACAAATACTAGACTTAAGAACAACTAAGATCACAGCACTTGAGCTAGCAATTACATGGATGGGAGGGAAATGGAAGCACAAGTTCGAAATGAGGATAAAGCATATGCTTGCATCAGGGTTGCCAGCTTTAGAATAAAGAACCGGGCTTTCTGAGAGAGAAAAAAACAGAGGTCTTTGAGCGCCCAGGGCACTCCAAAATACCATTTGATATATTTAGGAAGAAGGACTAAGACTTAGTAGTCAGTGAGCTTTAGTGTTCAGCCTGAAGCTCAGTCATTCAGTGCCCGCTCAATAGACAGACCCAAACTGAGCCAGATTGCCTATAGCGTTATTCTCATTTGTGCGACCTAAAAGCCCTGAGTTCCTGGGCCGCTACTGTGCCTGGCAGATCAAACTGAAGGGTTTTTTCCTTTGTCATAGGGTGTTTCAAATTAGTCCTTAGAAATTAAGATTTGTCTTTTAGTCTCACTAGCTCAAAGCATCTTCCCTACCCATTAATGTGCCTAGCGCATTTTTCAACCGGAGCTCCTGGCCTGCAGCTGTAAAGATCTGCTTGCAAATGTTTTGCTGGTACTTTGAGATTCCAGGCTCGGCCCCTTGTGTCCACGTTCTCCGGGGATGAGAAAGGAAGGGGTTTCTGAGCATAGTGGATTTAAATAGTAAACCATAATATGTCAGTAGCAGTCAGATTTTTAACACTGAATATAATAGCAATATGCCTCTTCTGTCAGTGTTGTTCTTATATTAAGAACATCTAGTTCTTTGGAGGGGTACAGATTACAATTAAAGCTTTCACTTCCCATGCCGAGTAATCTTGAGTTTTGTTTCTCATCACACATAGTGATAGTGTGAATGAATTAGATGTCATCACTGATTGTGCCTGTGTGCACCCCCAGAACCGTGCTGAAAGAAGCTGCTTAAACTTGTTCGCTGCTGATGTCCTATGGAACATGATAATTGAAATATGAGTATTGTAGACATGCTATAGGAAATATGACGCTATCACAGCAAGGCTCTTAAAATAGGTAGCAGAGCCGGGGATGGTAGGGAGATTCAGCAAAATGTTACCAAACAATTTGTGTGCTTTCTGAAGAACTAGGAATAGGACTTGCTCTTACAGTCCTGCACATTTTATGAAAAAAAATCTTAGTACATTGACCAGTCTCTAGATGTACTTTGGACAGTTGCCAGAATTTAATTTCAAATATTCACTCCATATGTGTGTGGAAAAAGCCCCCACACACATGATAAATGGTGCAAAATCCCTGTGGTTATTTCTGCGTGCTACAAGCATCTCGCGCTGGCATCCTGGTGGGCAGCACTGCGCCGAGGAGCTGGCTGGGAAGAAGCGGTGACCACGGACAGATGCCACAGAGCTGTCGAGAGTAATTTGACCGAGCTTGCATTAAGAAGGCAAAACAAATAGCAATTTGATAGAATTAATAATTTAGGAACGGCACAGAGTTTTGAGCCAGTGCATACCCTGTGAGAAGGGGTGGGTAGGGTCTTGTGGTTTGTGCTGCCCTGGATCATCGGTGCTGAGCTTGTTAAGGTCTGTCGGAGGCGATGTGTCCAGAAGCTGGAAAACTGATACCAAACCCCAGGACAGGGACCTGAACTGACTTAGAAAGGAGGACTGCATGCAGACGGCCCCTGTGTCCCCTTTTCCTTTCTGGTGAGATTTGCTCACCAGAGCGACAGGTCCCTAGATAAAATTTTCGGCTGTTGCTGGTTAGGCAGCTTGGCTTCCCAGCCCGGGCGTGTAGTTGGAAAAACACAGCGGGCTGTAACTGCACTACATGAGGAGAAAGAGCAGTGCGGATCCAGGAGCAAAAACAGGCGCCTTAAGACTAAGAACTGCTGATAGATTTATATCTCAGTAAGAAATTAACAGATGAAAGAAAGAAAGTATCCTCAAAACACCAAAGAATGCAGCTTTAAGAGATAATTTCATGTTGCCTGGGCTAAATCTCTTCACTTCAAGACAAGTGAGAGCTTTGGCAGGGGGGGCATTTCTAAACACAGAGCTTGTGCAGGAGAGCTGCCGGGCACAGCAAGGGGGTCACCAGCTTCCTGCTCCCAAACCTCTTTTCTTACCGGAGTCTGTAAAATGTCCAGAAGTGAACTTTAAGGTTGTCTTTCAGCAAGCACAATGCAGAATTCACAGTCATGGCAGAAAAAGGAAAAAGGCCTTTTTATACCTCAGCTGTGCCCTCTAACTCCAGCCTCTTTCCAGCTGCTAGGTGGGAATGAAACCTCCTGTCTGCATAGTGTTTAGGAGCAGCTGTAGTCAACACACTAGTTTGAAACCAATATAGTGACATTAAATTAGCACACCTAATGAACGATTAAGTCCCAGTTAGTGGCATCCTTAGTCAGATATTGTGTAGTTGTCCCATGCATTCTGGAATAGCTCACTGGAATCAACAATGTTAGATATTATTTAATGTGATGAATGTGGCAGGCAAAAGCTACTCCATCACAGTAATAAATCACATGACATTCAGCTACCTTTATCTTGGCAAGAACCCACCGAAGCTTCAGGCTTTCATGATGAACGAGTTGCCTATGAAGAGCGTTTGCAATATGAAGAGTGGTCCTGCAAATGAGGCAGAATCAAATTCTGCACTTGCTCTGTGTTTTAAAAAGCAGAGTAAATGCACTGGGGCTGCAAAGCAACAGACGTTGGATTTTTGTCTGTGTACTTCAGTTTTTATTTTCTTTGTAATTTTTACTTTCTTTAGATCCACTTCTGTCTTGCCACTGTCTTGAAATTTTTTGCCCTAGTTGTCCACCTGCTAATCCAATGCCATTTCCAAAGATACATGCAAGGCATAAATTTAATGGGAGATGCTAAGAGAATTCATGCTATTTGCTCTTGTAATTCTAGGCAGGCCTGGCATGTAAGGATAGATATTACTATTTAGGTTGGGCCCCGTTGACTTCAGAATGGCACAGATTATAACTGTGCAGAGATTTGGTGGTCCAGGACAAGGCAACCTCACCTGCAACAGCAGAAATGCAGCAGAATTCCCAGAGTCTTTTAAATTTGATTAAAATGTCAAATGCAGGATGGGACTTGTCACTTTTCTCTGGATAGTCCCACTGGGGAAAAAGAAAGGCTATATATGATGCATAGTCAACAACATATAGAGGGGAATTGGGAGAGAGAGGATGAAGCTCTTTAAAAACATTTTGGGATTGTAAGATGCTGGAGCACATCTTCAGTAAACTTTTGCTGAGAGAAATCAAGTGTTAAAAGCACGGAAGCAGCAAGGGCCCCCCGCAGCGCTCTGTGACTGTTTTTGGGTATGTGATTTCTGTAAGCTGGATGAAAGTCACTGCTGTAATTGTTATTCAGGACAGAAGTTGGGCATGTACTTGGCTGCAAGTAGCCTGACCTGTGTAGGAAACTGTAAGTCATAAAGTGCTGAGTGTCCCCTGGAGTGAAGCCCTGGAAGAAGGAGTGTATCCAGTATTTCACCGTCACATCATCTTCTCACCCTGCTAATGCAACCAAGAATCAGTTGTAGAAGTTCTTTTATCCACCACTAAGGAATTATGACCATGGCCTCTGCAAGTTTTTTTTGAAGAAACACTGTGTTTTGAACCGCTGGCACCAAAGGTTTGAACTGCTGTGCAGTATCAGAAGTGCCTGCAAGTGGCCGCTGATGGATTCGGTCTTTTGTTATTGTGCCAATAATACAAGTGTTTTCCCTGATAGGGAGACCTCCATTTCAGATAAATCATCTCCCTAGTAATTGGTGATAAATCATCTCCACAGGAGCTGGATTTCTTTTAAATGTAAAACATAGCATTTGTACATTCAGGTTGTTTTGGTGTAGTCACCTTGACTGAAATAGCTTTTTTTAATCCTCAAAGAAGAAAAGCAAGTATGAAAAGTCAGACACTCAGATTGAGAAATCTCAGAATTAAGGATTTCCATGCATCTTCAGTTCAAATCCTCCTTGCTTGCACTGTCCATGGCGCCTGGCTAAATTATCACTTACCGACTTCTCCACATGCTCTGGTGTCATTCCATGGGGATTTACACAGTATTTCTTTTCATTCCCCACGTTTGGTGTGTGGCCTTGAAAACTGACCTTACAAACTGTCCTACTGCTGCTCTGAATAAAACTTCATTTATTCATGGCACTTCTACAGTGCTCTCAATATTCTTTCTAAAGTTCTTAGGGATATGAGTGAACTTACCTTCATTTAACACTTTGCAGAGTAGCTGGTGATGCTGCTGTTTTAAATCAGGGGATCTGAGACCCAGAAATATAAAGGCTAAAATAAGAATCTCACCTAGTCTGGGGTTTCTACTGGGGTTTCTAGACTGAAACATGGAGATCTCTCTTTTTTTTTTTTTTTTCTTTTTTTTCTTTTTTCTTTTTTCTTTTTTTTTTTTCTTTTTTTCCCCTCTCCAGACCTTTTAGCTCTAACTGATCTCAGCTACAGCTGATGGCACTCAGCAAGTCCTGCCAATCCAAGTCCAGAAGTCCTGGACCCAGCAGCTGGAAACCAGGAGCAGTCACATGTGAGAAAATTGCTTGCCAAATACTGCAAAGAAGTCCTGGGTCAAGGGACGAACAGGCGCCATCCTCAGATGCAGCATGGAAGGGCTGAACTGTGCGATAATCGTTTTTCCTTCTGCAGTTCTCCTCATTGAGCATAGCCTGCAGTTAGCCATGATGCGGGTTTTCCAGGCAAGTAAAAGGTTTCACCAAATTCACTTATCTTCAGGAACTATTAATCTGAGGTGTTTGTTTTTAAAGATATTTGGCTTTCTTTTTTCTTTGTCAGTCTCTAAATCCTTTAATTTCTAGATTAAAAAACCCTTAAATTATACGTGCAAAATATTTCAGATTTTCTCTTTCTGCCAGAATGAAACCTACACTTGCTTGCTGTATCATATGATGGAGTTGAAGCATCTTTAGGAGTACCAGACTGATCATTTCTTTATAAATTTAGTGAATAAAAGTTGTTCCAGATAGGCTTATTCTGAAAGATTTTACAGTTATACAATTTGCTTACGGTTTTAAGGACCTACCTATGACTTTATTTAGTCAGCATTAATAGCGTTACAGTTGCATTTAAATCATACTTGTCTTCAGACATGTGGTTCCTCAGGTGCCGTGTGAATACACAAATAAGCTGCAATGATACATGTGCTTGATCCCTAATCCTGGCATGTTAGGAAGAGAAGAATACATGTTGCAGAAGAGGGTTCTACCAGCAGCCAAATATCTTCTTATATCAAGTTTTCCCGCTGATTTTCTGCATAAAGAGTAAGCTGGCGATGCGGCATGACCGGAATACATAGGATTGTTTTGGAGTAAAGGAGTGCAAATTCTTTTATGTTTTAAAGCTCTTCAGAATTTTTTTATAATTGGCAGTAAAACAGTAAGACACTTAAAATGCAAAGTATAACAATAAACAGGGCTTTGTTTTGTATTTATGGCTTGTGAATAAAGATTGCACAAAGACGGTAACTTTTAATTTTGCATTAGCCGAGCTCCGTTTTGCAATAACTCTGAGGTTCTTTGATGGTAAGTCAGAGAGAAAAATGTGGAGAAAAATGAATCAATTACTGCCTGTGCCCTGCAGTGGGCTGTCCTTGGTGAAATACTCTACGCCTGCACTGACAGCTTGTTCTACCTGCACAAACACCACCATTTTAAGAAATCAAGCAGTACTGATCTGGCTGTAATACATCTAAAGGTGCACAACGCTGTGATTTTCCTGAAGATGGCATCTGGAGCTGCTAGCATGCTAAATATTTCTGCTGCCTCTGCTTATCATCTGTGAAATATGTATCAGTTTTTTTGAAAGAGCTCGGCACTGAGCGGATCTCTGTCTAGCATCTAGTGCAGTCTAGCTCTGTACTTCAGATCCCGGGACAAGAAATCATGTAAAAATTCCCTTTGCTTTAAAAGTCACAATAGACTTAAGCAAACCCCTGGAGTATCTTTGAGCATCCAGAACATACATTGTATTGAAATATTATGTCCACAAATTACAGCGCATATGAATGTAGTGGAGCACTTCTCATTTCCAGATTGCCAGAGAGCTTTCCAAAGCATTCAGCCATATCCCCTGTGGTTGCATCAGGCTTGGCAAATGAGGGGTTTTCCAATGTTTTGGCTAAAGTGCAAAGTGAAGGGAAAAAATTCATTTGGATCAAAGCAAGATGGATATTGTTGATATTTTTTAGTTTTGTAGTGAATCGCGAAGTGGTGGTGTAGAAAAGCTTTGCTTTGGGTTAAGCTGGAATATTTTTTTCAATACAAATAAAACTACTTCATGTTATACCAATATCTATAAAAATAAAAAAAAACCTCATGCTAAGGGTTTGGGTTAGTTTTGGTTAAAATCAAATTAAAAAAAAAAGAGCCACTTTAAAATAGAAAATGCCTCTTAAAAATGGAAAACATTTAGAAATATTTTGAAAAAATTGCCCCTTTTTTTAATAACTGAAATTAGTTTTCATTTTGACCAAACTTTGCAAACAGCAAAGCAGCATTGATGTGCCATTTGGAGATTAATTCATTTTTTGCCAAGAAATTCTCTGTACAGCTTTTCTTTGAAGAATGCTGGCAAAGGACATGAGAATGTAGCTGTTACTGTCCCATTAAGAGAAGTGTCATAGGCAGTGTCCAGGCAGGAGGTAAGTCTGTGGGTTTTTAAATCTTGCTCCCCAAAATAAGTCAATAATAAGTTAGATTCCCAGAACAACACCACATATATTTGTCAGCTTTCAGAGGACATTGCTGGCAAAATGAGACTTAAAGAGCAATGAAACATCTTTCCTAAATTGGCCATTCATGTTTTTTCTTCCTTTTATTTTGAGCACCACTATAAATCCAAGTAAACAATATCTAGCTGTGTCTCTGTTCAATTATAGTACAGCAGAAAGTGAAATTTAACTCCTTTTTAAGATCTTTCTAGACTTAACTTCATCAGTTGCCTTGGCACTATGACAGTAGCCAGGTTTTTAAAAGCCAGGTTTTTAAAAGGAGTATTTGCTTGCTTAGATGCGGTACAGTTGACATGGAGCCTACAACGATCCCAGTAGTTAGGAATGGTCAGAGTCTTCAGTGCTGGCTGGTATAGTAAACAACAGTAGTCTGTATAGCTCAAATCTAATCATTTTTAGCATTCCGATAAATGCAGAGAATCGTGCTAAAGTGAGTGCTCTTGAGGAAAAAGTGAACCAAAGCGAATTTTGAGGAGATTCAGAAATGGTCATTGTAGTCTACTTCTCTGAGCTAACAAATCATCAAGATGCTCAACGGAGATGGTGTTTCTACCCCACAATGTATTGCAAAGAACGAAGAGCTTACAATCTGAAGTGGTGGGTTAAAAGGTGAGCCAAAGGCAGTATTTGTCTTTACCACAAAGGATAAAATGGCTTGCCTGGGTTAAAAATGGCACAGAATTAGAAAGTGACCAGATTTGTTCAGATTCAGGTCATTGCTTTTTGCCACAAGGTAATCTGTCTGCCTGTTTGACTGAATGCTGTGCATTTAATCAGGTGCTGAGTGACTATCTTACTTTGAAAATCCAAACTAATAATGGACATAAAAATCATGGTAAATGATAAGATGCAATAAGACAAGTTATATCTTCTCTAATGACAGCATAATGAACTGAATTTAAAATGAAATCCTATCATGAACAGTCACGGCCCATTAGACAATGAAATTTCTCATTAAACTGACTTTTTAAAAGCACTCTTCAAAAAGAGAAAATGAAACAAAATTGCACAATATTGTTTGAAGCCACTTGCAGCCAGATCCTAGTAATCTTTCTGGGTAAAAAACAACAAGTGGGTATTTTGGTATTTTGCCTCAGCAATGACATAACCTGAAAAACTGTGAGCTGTGAATTATGTGTCATTTAAATCATTTCAGCAAGATTTAACTGCAAATCGCATCATATATTGTTTACAATAGTGTACCCATCGGAAGAGGCAGAAGGCATAAAAGGAGAGGGAAGGTTTCTTTGCCTCTTGCGATTGCTGCTATGTGTGGATAACATAGAACAGGAAGAATCCACAAGGAGAAACATGACTGAGCAAAATATTACATGTTTTGCAGGACAAAATATTGCAGGAACAGCAAACTGGGAGATTTCCCAAGGAAGACAGACAGGAGGTGCAGGAAATGGAAATGGTGGTTGGTGATGTGCTTGCTGTTGCTGGTAAGTGTTTCAGAATACCCATTTTATAGATCCCTGCACTGTTGCATCTGCTGCCTTCAAAGCAAATTAAACAGCTTCCTAATCAAGAGCGATTATTACAAAGTAGACTTAGCATGAAAATGTTATTCATAAAAAAAAATAATAACAGTATAGGTCTAAGGCCCATGAAAGTAGGCAGCAAGATTTCAGTGAAGAAGTAATGACAGCTCAGAGAGTGGACAGAGGTTCCTTCTGCACAGAACTCTCTCTGGAAGTTTCTAGCTAAAGTTGTTTTCAAAGTGTGACTAGAAATTCCGAGGTCCCCAGCACTTCTAAAAATTTTGGCCTTCATATTTTTATTTATTTGCAATCTAAGTGTACTGTATTATTTTGAATTTCTCTATATTAGATGTATTTTAGTTGTGAGGGAAATAAATTTCAATGCCTTTTAAAAAAATTCTTTTGATCCTTTTGGGAAAAAAAAAAGCTGAACTGCAAATGCAAGAGTATTGTTCCAGCAGCATTTACAAAAATAACTCAGAAATACAAAGGAACTGTATTACATTACAGTAAAAATGTGCTTTTCTTTTTAAGAAGGAGCATCTGTTCTATAGTTATTTCAGTGGTTGGGTAATTCATCTAATGTTTGCATGAATGTTGGCTGGAAGGCAGCGCGGTACATGGTAGAGGAAGCTGTAGAGAGGCTGGTAAACAGAGTCTTCGGTACTTTTAAAGGAGGCAAAAGAAGCAAATGAACTGTTCTGAATGATAAACAATGTTGGATACCATCAGAGCACATTTTCGAAAGAGCTGCACGTTTAGTAGCTGTCATTGTTCCCAGCGGGAGCTCTCACACGGAGCTCTTTTGAAAATCTGACCATTAGAGATTGTTTTGATCCATCCTTGAGTGAGAACATAAAAGCTGAAGTAAATTGTTTCATCAATACCCGTTTATAATTTTAGTCCAAAGATGTTTAGGACTCTTGCGCATGGGGAGTTGCTCTGAATTGAAGATAATTGTGTATCTTATTCAGTGCACGGATCTGCCATCCGCTATCTGGAATTGATATTTGGGGAACTCAAACTGAAATGGAGAGAATGCGGCCTGTAAGACTTAGGTGATTATAAAGAGCTGTTAAATCTCAACTTGTTTTGTTCACATTAACATAAAATAGGATGGATGAAAAATAGGTTTACGCTCATTTTACTGTCACAAAAATAGATCTTGATTCACTTGCCACTTTCACGGCTCGTCTGTAGGCTTTAGTTTTGTTGTTCTTGATTTATAGCAAAAGAAAGAAGAAAAGTGGGTCTGTAGTATATATGTCAGTTGGACTGTGCAGTGGGGTTACAAACATGGACACGTAGGCAAAAAAGGGATTTTAATGATCAAGTAAAATGCTAAGCAATAAATTATCAAATACCCCCTTCTTTTGACTGTGAAACTGTACAACTATAGTAGTAAGCGCCACATAGCAGTGAAAGAGCGAGTTGGCTTTTCATTTTGCCATCCTATTTGGTGAAGCAAAATAACCCCCTAGTTTTCCACCTTCAGCAGATCTTAAGAAATAATGATCTGATACTGAAATAAAACTCCCTTGCAGGCCTAAGAATGCAATACCAATGTAATAATAAAAATGCACTAAGCATGTTAAACAAAATCAAGCTCTGTTTTGGCAGAGGTCCTAGAGTAGTGAGCTGAGCAAGATCAGCCTTGGCTGCAGTATCAAATGGAGAGTCAGCAATCTTTAGCATAAATAACACTAGTTCCAGGTGCAGGCGCAGAGTTTTTTAAAAATCCACTTGTCCTTCAGGACTCTTTATGCTGACAGGATGAGTTTCATCCTAGGAACATGGTGCTTTCAAAACTGTAGCAAGGAACAGAAAGCCAAACCAAAAAGCAGTTGCATAGAAGCCTTTTAGCCTGGTGTTGTTTCAGTTCTGTGTTACGGATGAAGCAGAGGGAAACAAAAGAAGGAACCACTGTGGCAATGCTGTGCATGAAAAGAAAATAAGTCACAATTAAGTGGCAGTCTTCACTCCATTTCTTCAAGCTATTCAATTCCCTCATATAGTATTAAGCATAAAGGGGCTGAAGCTCAGAGTGGAATCTCGGAATGAACTCTTTGGATAGGTAGGATCCCAATGCTGCTTCAGTGTTCTTCATTCATTAAACTTAAAAGAGAAATAAAATAGCTCTGTGCGCATAGATGGGACAAGTGTGTTAATGACTGCACAGGAGTATAGAAAGAAGGAGGCAAAAAAAGGTCTTGCAATAGCAGGTTAGTTAACCAGGTAATAATGAATAACCAGGTGTAATCGTTTAGAAGCAGCTCCTGGGAAATTCTCATCACCTGGTTGTAGCAATTGATAATGCATAAGGAAACCAGAACATTGTTAGCAATTTTGTTCTCGAACAGTTGTGTCTCTGATAGCAAGGTCAGGAGGTAAGCGTTGTTAGTAGGAAGCGATGACTTTTTCTCGGGAATGTGTGAATCGGTTGACAGGACCGACAGGATAAGAAGGGAAGCGCTACCAAAGCCTGATTGCACTTGGTGGAATGGGAGTGGGAAGTGATGCTCGTAGAAGAAAAATTGGAAAATTTCCTTTGATAGACTGAATTGAGTAGAAATGTGATTGAGGAGTAATAATAGCTGGATTTGTGAGAGAGCGTTTTGAAAGAAATGGCTTTTGTGGCTGGAGCTAAATGACTGGTAATAGTATGTATCTGAAAGCAGATATAGTTGGCTTTTGAAGGAGGCCAAAAAAAAAAAAAAAAAAGAGAGAAGAAATGTCAGCAAAGTCAAAGCTGCTATTCTGGCTGCCATAGCTGCAAGGGTGACATAAGTGGGATAAGTGAAGAAAGAATGAGCAGGCTGGACGGAAATGATTTAGGCGGCTGTCTCATCCCTTCCTCCGCAGAAAGTCGTGGGGGTAGTATTGCTTCCCTTGTTTTCGACTGTAAAAATCTCAGTAGGCAGCAAGATTTCAATGAAGAAGTGATGACAGCTCAGAGAGTGGAGTTTATAACGGAAACATGGAAGCAACCTTAATCTTCAGCACATATTTGTGCTCCCGTAATAAATAAACTCCTATTTGATCTACATCACTGAAAAATAGTACTTCTTAAATTCATTTTTACGCTAGTTCCTGAAGGAAACAATGCAGAAGTGATTGCTGTATCCTTTTCCTCTCCAGTTACCAGCTGGCAACATTTGAAATAAGGATGGAGAGATAATTATGCTCCCGGAAGGTAATGATAAGAATTGGCATCAGAAGGGGAAGGCGAGACCCAGATTAATCCTGCAGGAAAAGGCAGGTTGAATTCTGCCCCTGCACATTTGTGCCATGGAAGTTGCTGAGGCTTGTCCGGAGGCAAACATGCCTTCCAGCAAGCAGAGTTTGCTACCTGCCTGCTTCCCTGGCCTTACCTGCAGACATAGGAAGAGCGGAGAGGAAGGAGGGAGGAAGAAACAAGGGGGGCCGAGGAGAAAAGACTCAAATCTGCAGGAAACCAGGTTTATGGGCTCTGCTGTTTGAGAAGCATCTTGTTTACTTGTGAGATAATGTCCAGAGTAAATGGGTTATTGTTTGTTTTCTGTCTGGAATAGAGGAGCAGAGAATTGGCCCCTTTGGATTTCATCAGAGCTCATCATTGTGTATGTGCAGCAAGGAATATTTTGTTTGTTCTGTTTTATTCTCTAGCTGAAATTCTGTAGCTGAAATGATCAAACCTGAAGGCCTTGATTTAACCCCAATTTAAGCCTCAGCTCCTGGTTTTTGCTCATAATGAACTGATTTTTTTTGAGAATGTGAACATCAATAAATTTGATTCAAGCCAGTGGAGAGGCTCAGCACTTTTGAAATTTGGGACAGTTTGCATCATAATATAGCTTTAAGAGGCAACTTAATGGCAAAAAAAATTGAAAATATAGACTGTAGGTCCTTCCCTTCAGTAGGAAGCCCTCCCTCTTGCTAGTATTTTTCATCTTCCATAGACATGCCCCATAAGGGCACTGAAAACTATGTTGATTTCTATTTTAAGTTGTGCTCTGCAGCTAAGTTGTGGCTGCGAGGAACTGGTGGCACCAGAGGGTCTCCTAATGACCTTTGGACTACAACATTTGCTTCTGTAAAAACACAGGAATATCCCATAGAATTATACAATATTTATGGTTGGAAAAGTCCTTCAAAATCTTCGAGTCTAACCTTGTGTTCCTGCTGAGTCACAGGAGAAGTATGAAATTCTGTTTCATCAAAACGGTGTGTCCAGCAAGTCCCTGTCCCCCCTGATTAGTGTCTGTCTTGTTCTTGTCTGATATGTCCCCAGCAGGAGCTGCAAGTGAATCGCGTAGTGCCCGTTCTCTTTCAGTAAAGAAGGATGGTAGGACAAAAGATAAGATTTCGATATAAACACAAGGCAACAAAGAGAAAATAGGCCTTCATAATTAGCAATTACAGTGCATTGCCTATTTGTGTGGTTTTTCTGACTGTTGTGTTTGGATTAGAGTTTATTGAAAATGGAGATTTTTTTTTTTTTAAACAGAAATGGGAGTTTTATTAAATTCCTGCTAACTCACCCTCTTGATCTGGTCTAGTATTGTTGTTTTCAGGCATGTCACTCCATCTAGTTTTGAACTTCTATAAATTGATGTTTATATCATAAGACTATTTCATAGTCCAGTACGTGAGGGAGAAACCCTTCCCTTCTTGCCATTTCCTTACATAAATTTGACCAAAATATTTTTTTCTTGTTTTCTTCTATTATTCTTTGTTATACATTTGATTAATTCTCTTAGCACTGGAAAAAAAAATTATCATCTGGGAAGGTCATCTTTTCTTTTTGCTCTTTCTTAATAATTACTTATATATGATTTTTTTAAAAGTCATGGAAGTTTTTCTAAAACCAGGTTTTTTGTTTTTCTAGAATTTAGAGAGAAAATTAGATGCCTCACATAAGCCCTTTCCTGCTAATTATAGAGTGGATTTTTAACATTGAAATCTATGAAAATCTGTTGAATCTATGAAAATAGATTCCTAATAATAATAATAATAAAAAAAAAAAGCTCCATCCTCACCCTGCAAATGAATAGGAACTAAAATGTTTACATGCCTGTTATTACCATGACTTATATAATCCAATTCTACAGTGCTGGGCCCATCACTCTATAAATTTCAATTATACCATTAGCAATAGCTCTTCAGTGCAGTAATTGGTACACTCACTTTATCTAATGGAGTATTTTTCATCTAATTGACTTCAAATTTATCATATAAATGTCAAAGCCAAATTTTCCTATAATAACCTATTATCTCTGCTGTTCTAGCTCGCTGCACTCACAAGAAACAGCAATAACAATCTTTTGGGATAATGAAGGACAGCAGCTTAATTCGCAAAGTGCTGCAAAGAATGACAGCTACTTCTTACCTGTCAAAAACAGAAACTTTTAATATATTCATGTAATTAGACCACAGGTCCCATTCATGTGATATTTTTCTTCTCACTGTAATATAAGGATGAATCTGGCTTTCACTGGAAAATGAGAATTTCTAGTGTTTAGATGATGGACTTCCTAGGAACGTGCTTTTAGACAAGTATTCCCATTATCAAATGCCTTCAGCTTTCTCACCTTACTCTATATAATGTAATGAATTTTAGCACAAGAAATAGTCTATTATATCATGACACAGAAGTGGCAAAGACAGAAAGGAAGAGGCTTCTTAATATGGAAATGAATTTTTGAGAATATGGGGGAAAATATGATACAAGTGTAGCCATCAATCCCATAGATTTTACATAGGTCCAACTAAGACTGAATTACCTTCTCAAGTTCCAGAGCAGAGATTTATAGTTAATTGCTTCTGAAAGTCTAGGCTGCTGTATAGGAAGCTGTAATTCTGAACTTGAGGTGAGTAATAAAATAGTGAACTTGGATGTCTATCTGTGTGTCTTTTTAAATTTCATATCTATTTGAAGCATTTTGAGGACATTTTTACCCCATTTGTGCTTCTTCTGGACTGAAATTTCATATGTGAGCAGTGTAGCAGGATTCAGCATACTTGCAGAGATGAGCTACACGTGCCAGGTAGTCTTCAAATTTTACTTGGACAAAGTAAAGGCTTTATCTGAAGCAACAGTAGAAGTCGAACCCGTATCACCTAAGCATGTTGACTAAAAACATTTTCCTCTTTTTCTTAACAAAAATCTGCTAGACGAAAGCAATAGGTGTTTTTCAAGGTATTATATGGAACAGTAGAAAGAGCTAAAATTTACTATCTTTAGAGTGGGTTGCAAGCATGTGAAGAATCATCCTGCAGGTGCAACCTTGAATAAGTAATATGTAGCCACATGAAAAAAAAAAAAAAAAAAAAAAAACCAGGAATTAAACTTCTACAGTTGTGTGCTACTGCCAAGTGATTCCACTCTTTCCTAGTTTGAGGAAAATGATCTACTCAGAAAGTAAATATAAAAACCCATCACTAGCCTGAGAGTCATAATTGCCTTGGATCCACCTCATTGTCCACCACTATTTCTTAAAAAGCTGGAAAGCTGATCTAATAGGGAATGTTTCACAAGAAAAACACACATGTGAGTATATTAAGCTAGTAAAGTTTTCCTGGTACAGACACAGCATATCCTTGTAAAACCTACCCTTCAAATCCTGAATATGTAAAGCACACTAGTGTGAGTGTTAGCTTTGCTACTTCCCTTGGATCTGCACGAGCAGCAGGGATGGCGTTGCCTCACGGATGTGCTCCACACGAAGCCTTTAGTAGGGACATAACCTTACAGTGATTTTCTGTAAGTACAGGGCCAAGTGTCTGCGATAACTGCACGCTGATGAACCTTATGTCCGTGACTTGTCCCTAGAAGTGCACATGTTTACATAGGTCTGTAGCCTCTCTTTCCTCAAGTTTTGGCATAGCAACTCATTTGTGCTTTTATTTTGCTTTAACATAGCTTCATATGAATATAATGAGTTGTGTCCTTAAAGGTTTATGGATACTAAGCATTTTTTCTCCCCAGTTTCATAACTGTGTTATACCTCTCCCTAGACTTCTCTTTGCTCATCCGAGTTTGGCAGAGTATTTACCGAAGCTACAGAGAGAAGTGAACAAGGCACCAGATTGCTTTATCCCTTCTTTGGTGTGCTGGTGGCTTAAAACCTCTACCAGCAGTGTTTAAAGCACCTGAACAGGCATGTGACTTAGATCTCTCCCAATGCATTTGAAGATCTGTATGCATTGATTAATTGGGCTACCTTGGACCAAGAATTTGTGACATTAGGGAGTTTGCGTTTAGTTTAATTCTGTGAAGTTATTGTATCCACTGTAGTCAAAGGGACAATAAAACTCTGAAGTATTGTTCATTTAAAAAAATGTATTGACATTTTTCTATTCCATCTAATCAAGTCTTTTCTCTGGCAGACCCTGTTAGATGTAGATGATATTGCCTTTATGAAATGGGTTGCTCTATTTAATGCATATCTTAAACAATTTGGGTTTTACCTTTTATACTTTTCGCTTCCCAAAGTGAGTTTTATATCCCAAGGAAACATAATTAGTTTTTAATGTTCATTCTTCTCAAAAGACAGTCCCAAGTAAATGGCCCAAATGGCTTAAGTAATTAAGCCCAAAAATAAAGGTAAGTTGAACTCCATGAGATCTAAGATTTATTGAGCTTGTTTTGAATATTTTCAGCAGCTGTATTTTCCTCTGTCACCATTATTTTACTGCATAATGCAAGTACTGTCACTCTAATGATAGGTGAGGTAATATATCTGTAAAATGTTGGCTGAAGAAACACATTGAACAGTTTTAGGTGAAATGCTCATCAACTCAATTTCTTCATATTATTAAAAGCAGAATGAAATTTTCATTTATTTTTAAAATAGTAGATGTTGCTAGTATTTTTCAAAGTGCCTGAAAATATGGAAAGAATGGTGTCAATGCACTCAATGCATAAATGCCTGAAAGTTTAGAGTTTTTGTTCAGCTGGACTTGATATATTAAGTTGTGAATGGAAGGTCTGAATGATCACCATTTTGGCAGGTTAAAAATTAAATACTTACAACAAGAGTTTTCACTGTCATCTTTGAAGGATAGTGTCATAACAGTCATGAATCAGCAGCTTGATCATATGTTGATTTTGATGCTCTGTTTTGGATTCCAGCCCAAATATGGCAACAGCTTGATATAACTCTTGTGATACGTGCAAGGTATAGGAAGCACCCCTACATTTCCATGAACAGAAATAATGTTACTTAAGGATAATCTTGCATTCTTCCAGATGCAAACAAGTAATGCAACCATCAAAATGGTTTAACCCCTTGCTCACAGTGGTGTATATACAATAAAATCAGGGCTTAAATCACCCTTGTAAATAGCTACGTTTCGGTATAGTGTCTGCTCATAGGCAAGCATATGCTGTGCTACAGTTTATGTAGGCTTTCACCTACTCACATGTCTATGGCTTCAGATATTTTAACAGTAACGTGGAAATTGTATGCCTAAATCCTTCATGCAGCTTTGAAAATATCAGTTGTTTTTTTATCCCTACTTTGCCAGAGGGCCAAGTGGCTTCCTTCAGTATAAAAATGTCTGTTCCTCGGTCAGTGTGAGTTGAGAAGACAATTAGATGTCTACTTTCTTTACAGGTTCAACTGCTTAAAATAATTGTCTTTTTATGGAAAAGTCTTTTAGGTCTTAAGACACAAATGAGAATTCCGAATTCCCACCTTTTAAAAAAAAAAAAAAAAAAAAAAAAAAAAAGCCTTTGAAGACTAAATGAAAGTGTTGCATTATGAATTTAGATGTATTTGCTGTTTACAGTACAGCAAAAGGTAGTCTGACTAATCTTAAGTGTAGGACATAAGCATTCTTTTAGACAGGTTCAGATAACTTTAACCTATTATTAATGAATATCTGCCTGTGTAGGCACTATGATGAGTATATAATATATGGTAGCCAAATACTCTACATTTATCTCTTTGTGTCAGCGAGTTTCTCCAGATTGAGGAGACTATCTTACATTTCAATAAGCCAAATACACATATAGGAGAGAATGAAAAAAAAATACATTTCTATTCACTGAAGAGGCAGAATTGGGTCTAGATGATTAAAAAATAAATCCATTAACCCTTTTTGTGATGGTGTGCTTATTTCCTCCTCTGACTTTTTCTGTCATTCTGGTTTTGTATGAGTTATTAAATGGAAAATGCAGTTGTGGAATGGATGGCTTACAGGTATTTCTGTACTGCAAAACTTTATGAAGAATGAAATAGTCAGGGAAGCATTTGTCAAGAAAGCTGTGCCAGACATCTCTTTTCACTGACTCCTTTTTATAGTGCTGAGATGAGACTAAATCAGAGGAGAAATTATTTTGTCATGGAAAAATGGGAAAATGCTTGGTCAAATGTCCAAAGACTAGCCATTACACACACACATACACAGAATATTATCTAGTTTGTGAAAAACATATGAGAGGAGCTTTCTGCACTTCAGGCACTTTGCATTATTTGGAGAATTTTACTAGCATTTGAAAAACAGGTAAAACTGAAAGACGCTTATGATAGTGGTTAACTTTGCAGCTGTGCATCAGAGCAGGGTCTTACCTCCTGTCTATCGTGTCCTGCCTTCCTGAGCATGAGTTTCAATAGCCTGATTTATAATTAAGGGTTCTTGGTCAGATTGGAAGATTCACTGGAAGTTATGAGTGGTGGACTTGCCTCTGTGTTCCGGATACAGGGCAATGCTGAGTATGTGACATTACTGTTTTGATCAATGTCTTCCCTTTTTTTTGCCTCTCTTTGCCGAGAAATTCAATAAATGTCGACGGTTCTGGGGAGCATTGAAAGGACTCCATCCTCCTTCCCCGCTCTCTTCCCTCTCTTGGGTCTTATACTGTGCAATCTTGTGCCTATGAATACGGTTATGCACGTGAGTATTCTTCTTAGTAGTGTGAAGAAAATATACTCTTGTGTAAGTATTTGCCAGATTGAGCCTTAAATCTGCACTGTAGCGTTTCCCTGTGCTGTTAAATATTTATCATGCTTTACCCCAGAGATATCTGTATTTCAGTGAAGAGCTGAGTTGATATATCAAGGCTTGGAGTCTTGCAAGAATTTTGCTGTAGGAGTAGTTGCTCTGAATATAATGGAACGGTGGCACAGCTAAGCTTACTCGTCTGTGTAAATGTTGATTCTTGTTTTAATTCTACAAATGTTCAGGAAAGGAAAGAGTGTTACTGATTTTTAGAAAGATATATTAAAGAAAGAAAAACACCAAGTATATTAAAGTAGGTGTAAAGATTATTTTCCAACTGAATGATACAATGCTGTCTGATTTGTTTTTTATTGTTTCCTATCTTGCATCCAAAAATATTGAAGAAACATTGTTCAGAAGATGTCTCAGTTCTATGAAAATGATGTTGGCACTGGACCATTTCTTAATCTGCGATATTTATCGTGGCACAATATTCAGGCTCTTAATTGTGAGCTCACGCCGAGAAATACAGTGAATGCAGTAGCCAGAAAATGAGGGAACAGATGTAGCTGGAGTGTATGATCCAATGCAACATCCTTTATACTGTGAAACGAGTAACTGCTGATCTTGAAAGATAAGAATATATGGAGCAGAGATGGTCAAAATTTTGTCTATATTAAAAAGAAATGTATAATTTCACTACCTGTAAACAGAATATGAAGTAGGTTGTAATTCTTTTAGTTCTTAAGATACAAGCACTTGTTGCAAAATGCTATATAACCTGTCCCATTCTGCTCATTCTGCTGAAATAATCTCTTGTCTACAAATGATGTAGATAGCACAACAGTGTGCTAAAGACGTTCTTTATTAAGAAAAATACCGTATTTTTTTCTATTTTATAATTTTGAATAGCTGATAAAAGCATGAGTCTCTTTATACCTGGGAAAATCAATTTGAGAGATTTTTCTCCTCTTTTTTTTCCAGGTGTGACAAAACACTGAAGCAGTGGATGGAATTGCATCTCATTGGTTCTCAAAAATTGAAATTGAAATATGTTTTTTCCCTAAGTATTTGTTTAAAGTTTTATAGTGATTGCATAGAAATTCAGAGAAGAGTCTCCAGATGTTGAATATGCTGCACAAATTCCATGAAGTTCTCGTATATATTAGTATCACTGTCAATTGTTACAAGTATGAACAAATTCAATCTTTCATTGCGCGTTGTGCCTGAGTACTTTGACTTACTGATCCTCATCCTAGAGAGAACTCTTTTAGCACTTGCAGATGTCACTATAAATGTAGGGGTGAAAAACGCTTTAGGATGTGAAATAATCAGGCTATATACTGCCAATCTCTTGCTGTTAGTGGAGTATTTGAAATTCTCAAATTGGTTTCTTTTGAATGAACACTGAATTTTAAACTCCTCCTGAATACAATTCTTTGTCACTTGGTTAATAGGGCATGCTGAGGGTGACTAAATTTCATCTTCAAGAAACTTGCAGGTTTTAGGGATTCTAATTTACATCACATAAATAGAGTAGGAGAACTCTGAAACCTCTTACTATGCCTGATCAATAATATATTGCTTCTTGCCTGTTATGTAGAAGAGACTGCCCTTTGTTAGTCCAAGTGCTTTATGAACACTTGCCTCATTTTAAGATCTGTGTTGGTCACTTTTTCAGTTTGAATACAAAAATATGTAAAATGTTTTTTATGACCTCATAATTATCTGTCAGCTCCACTGAATTAGATGCATTAATGCAACCACGATGTTCAAGGTCAGAATGCTGTAAATAGTAATTCAGTACTCTGCAGAGTCCCAGATGATGTCTGTGTGTAATAGGGCACAAGAAAGCTTAAATGATGACATTTCTCCCAATCTACTCAATTCTGTTGCTGTGTTAGGGACTTTTGATGGCTCTGCAATGTCATCTGAAGTTTCTAACATTGTGTTAGAGGGATTTTTTTTTTTTTTTTTGTGCATTTCAATTATGGCTTTTATTCAGCAATACCATTTAATTCCTGACAGTTACTTCACTTTGACAATCTCTGATGTAGCTGTTATCTATTTTGCAGCAATGTCAAGATTGGTATGATAAAGTGGGCTATTTTGATTGAATATAAACAGGATCTGGACAGTTCAATAAAAGTTCCTTGCATGTTTAATTTCTAGCTGTCATGACATCAGCAAAAACACATAAGAAGATTTAAGATCATCTTGGTTCACTTGCTTTAGCTCACCTAAATGCAGTCCATTAATGGGTTTATGTTTTGTGCATATTAATTGTGCTACATGCTATTTTTATAAGTTAAGACATATTAGAATTAGGTTGAAAATAATCTCAGCTATATTTTTTTGCATTATAAGAGAATTTCCCCTGTGCAGAGTGCCCACATGACCTCTGCATGTAACTGATATTATAACTAACCTCTCTGAAATCAAGTCAGATTGCTGAGGTTCACATTGTATCAATTAGCTCATGAGTATGAGGAGGATGCAAAATTAATTTGTTCTCTATATTTATATCTATGACTGTGTATACCTAGAGACTCTGAATAAAGGATCTCATAATATAGAGTTCTTACCTCCCGTTACACAGCATAACTTTTCTTTCTACTAGTGTAGGAGAAAGAAAATCAGCTGTCTCACACAAAGTTACCCAGGAATGGATTTGTTTTTAAGAAAACTCATATACAAAATAGACAAAAATGGACACTTTAAACTTCTCGGTTATGACCTCCAGCCGTAGGGTTTCTTTGAAGGTGTATCCTGTGCTGCTGCTATTGTGTATTTTATTTTGAATGTCATTGGATGCAATTTTGGAATTATTCTCAACAACTAGTGACAGAAGCTTCTAGCTTTTTGCACGGGTGTTTTTGTTTCAGCCTGAATGAGAACTGGATTTTTTTGAATTTTCTAGCTTTAACAGTGGGAAATGCGGGGATCAATCAGCAAATTTACAACCTCTCAAGTTAATTCTACACAAAGACAATTCAAAATGTAACCGGTTTGCAGTAGCTGCTTTGAGAGGTTTTGTCTGCATTCAAAATTGGTCAGATTAAAATACCATATTAGTGTGCAGGGGGGTTGGACTAGGTGATTTGTAGAGGCCCCTTCCAACCTTAAGCATTCTATGATTCTGTGATATTATTCTTTTAATTTCTGTATGGAATACACAGACCATACCCTAATTTTTATTTGTAATGTAGGCAGTATGGGATGGATTTTAAAGAAGGAATCAAGTAATAATACCAATACTGGTTTTGGATGGCATAGCAAGTAGTCCACTCACAAGAAGTCTAAAATGCTACTGAACCTTGAAACCGATGAATTGACCATCTGTGTGCTATCATATTCCTGCTAGTTGTATATCTGTTTCTCTGAGCCCCTGGGGCATGTACTGTCGCAGAGGAGAAATGCCCAAGTTTTATGTCCTTGTGAGTGCTTAAGTACTTGCATCTGATGAAAATGAACTTGGAATACATTATGTTTCTTGTTTTGACACAGTAAGCTCCTGTTTTAAGGCAAGAACCAGACTTTCCAGTTCATTGTAATAAAATTCAAAAATTCAGTTTTCAGGTTCTGAATTTTGAAAGTTTATATGTAAATTTTTTTTTTTTTTTTTTTTTTTTTTTTTTTTTTTTTTTTTTTTTTTTTTTTTTTTCCTTCAGTCTTGACTGAAATAGGTCTTTTGTTGCAGATGAGCTGCCTGGAGAAACAATGAGCTACTTTTTGCCATTTTTAGTTAAAATGTTTAGTTTATGCAAGGAAGAGGAAAGATTTTTGCAAATTTTAACTAGGAAAAGTAGCGCTTAAGAAATGGATGGATAAACCTAGTGACACTGTCCTCTAGGCACACTCTAACTTAATATCTAGAATGTGTCATGGTAAGCAATGCATCAGAGAAATATCCTTAATGGCAAAGAGTAAATCAAAGGCAGCTTTGGCAGAGGTTATCCAGGAAAGAACAGCTCTTCATGATTAAATTCCTCCAACTTTTAAAAATAAACATTATAGACCTGATTCTAGTCTCATCACTCCTCATAGCAGTCTAAGTCCATTGTCTATAACGGAAGTCATTTCTGATTTACATCAGCGTTTTCAGAGGATTAGACCTAATAACCTCTGAGCATAGTGGTAGAATCCCTGTTGTCTGCTGCGCAGTGATAAGTGATGCTCAGAAACCTTGCAGGGTCACAACTCAAATGCTCAGTGCTTGCCTGAACTCTTCTTATGTTGTTGAATCGCAGAACTGTGCAGTAAACTATGCCAGAACAAAATTCTTGTTTGTAATAATTCTTTCATTGCAGAGTTGTAGGCTGGCTAAGAAGGAGGGGAAATAGCTATTCTAAGAGTATTCGTAGAGATCAGTATTCCAGCTTTACTTGGTCGGGCAACATTTTCTCTCCTCTCCGCTTCTAGTCTCCGTTTTTCTTTGATCCTGAACTGGCTGGTGAGAATCGAAGTGCCAAAAATTCAGCATACTGGTCATCTAACTTAGTATCAGTACCCAGGCATTGACGGTGGCAGTAGAAGGTATCTGAAGAAAGCGTGTGAGCCTGCTCACTTTCTCCAGTCTGCTCTACGTGTAGTTCCTCAGCATCCACAACTGCTGGATTAAGGATACTGTTTTTAGTATCTGTTTATGAACTTGTTGTCCAGGAACCTGCCTAATCCATCTTTGAACCTGCTGATGCTGCCTTGATAAATCTGTGTCAACAAATTCTGGTACTTTACTATCAGCTATGTAGAAAAGTACTTGCTTTTTTCTTCTACATATATTTTACTATTTGGAATGCTTCTCATTCTATTATTGCAAGATTTGATGAATAACATTTGTGTTCAAATTATTAATCTCAGTCATGACCTTCCTTGGACAGTGTGGAATCCCCTTCTGTTTTTAAGTTTATATTAAAGGAAGTGATATCCAGGCTCGCTAGAATAAAGATTTGTGTTTTCAGCAGTTGTCACTTTAATGCTGTATTTGCAAGAAAGAATCCGTGCATCAGGATGAAAAGCCTGCAAATGATATTGCAAGAGGACTTCATTGTTATAGAAGTGAAGGTTCCTTCAGCAGCTGTGCCCAGGTAAAGTTCAAATTGGACCAGCAAAACTGGCAGCTTAATGGCTTGTGAAATTTTCTGTATAGTTATTTTGTGAAAATTGCTGACCTGATGTCTGACTAAACTAGCAAAGATCTGCTTGTCCATTCAAACTGTTTCTCCTGCTTTTCTCATCTGTCATTGGCAGGGTACATTTCTCTCTGCAAAAGCTCCTCTAATACTTGGTTTGCCTTGTTCCAGACACAGACAAAGTTTCTCTGAAACAGCACTGAAGAGAGTAGGAACGACAGAACTTTGGAAAAGAAAGTTTGGTAGCAGTACAAAGATAAAGAAAGTTATTCAAAAATAATATCCCCACTTGTTTTGTATTTAAGTGAATTGCAATTCTTCAGCCTTCAGAAAGGTAGAGAATGTGAAGGAGTGGTGAAAACATGTAATTAGAGGATGAATAAGGTTGGATAATTTTTAAAAAGTTTGTTACACAGAAGTTACCATCTGCAGCTCACAGACCACCTGTGAAATGTAGGAGGTTTTCTGTGGGGTTACAGTCGGAAGCCCTTATGTGCCGAGTATGATGTACCATCCGCCTACTCCTAAAATTCACTCAAAATTGGTGTCACAAGAACTTCATGAAAAATAGAACAGCAGTGAAATTTCTGGGTTGTAGTTACATAGCATTTACCCAGTGTCAAAATGCAATCAAAATAGGATTCCTCTCCTCAGCAAGCTCTCTTCTGAGCTATGGGATGGGCAGCGTGGGAAGGAGTTATCTCAGTCTGAAAGACTAAAGCAAGGGAATAGGTTGAAGTTGTGGGTAGAAATTGATTTCAGATTTCTTTTTTTTCAGGTTTTTTTAGATTCCCTACCCTTGAAGGATGGTAGGGAAGTAAGGCCAGTTAAAAGGAGGAATAGATCCAATGAGAATCTGAATGTGGAAATTTATATTGTCTGATAATGGAGTTTCAGATACAACTGAGAATCCTGAGGAGTGGAAATAAGGAAGCAGAGAGAAGAAATATGAAAAATGAGGCACAAAATGGTTACCTTAGGAGGTAAGGAGAAGACCTTAGGATAAGATAAAAGTGTCTTGGTCAATAAAATGTTTTGAGAGAACTTCCAAGAACTTAGTTCACTTTCTTTTCTCTGCAAGTGTCTGTGAAATCCAAAAGCAATCTTTCTGTCTTACCCCATTTAATACTCATTTGCTAAGAGGACAGCAAACCACCAGTGATCCATAAGTGAACTTGAGTTGGTTGTCCCATTATACTATGATTTCAATTTGCTTTTAAAAATCCTAGAAAAGAATTTGTAAATAGTACCAGAAGATGATCATTAAAACTGCAAAACGAAGCATTAAAAGCATTAGACAATGCAAAAATAACATGCACATGTACATTATGATACTATTTTGAACTAATTTATTTCTTTATACCTTTTCTCGTACTTTTTTTCTGTATTTCTCTAATACTCTGTAGAAATTGCAGATAACAGGTAACACCCAAGGTATGATCCTGAAGCTTTTTTTTTTTTTTACTGAAATACAGTAGAAGTTACTCATTATGTCTCTATGTTAGCCAGCCCCCCTAAGTGTTTCCTCTTCATGAATGGACGCGGTTCTGTAGGAAGAAGGTATGTCCTATATGTTAGTATTCATACAGCCGTATGACTCTATGTGTGGTTGGGAATGTTCTGTGGGGAAAAAAAGCTGTGTGATTGCATTTATATCTGTATTATGTATATGTCACCTGCTTGCTCTAGTTACTGTAGAAGATCTGTAGGTTTTCAGGTCCTAGTTATGTGTATTTACAAGGCTAGCTTACTCTTGATCCCCCCGCCAACCTGCTTGCCTAGGAAATGTATATGTTAATGAATGCAAAATTGGATGGAGAAACACATAGAAAATAGCTAGAGGTATCAAGTCTTTTATAGCGGTGGAAGAGGGGTTGACAGCGTTTAGGTCCTACCTATATTTGTTGTGAACTAGTGAAGGAGGCGTCCTTAGCTGAGGAAGAGATGTCAAAAGGAAGCAGTCCTTGAAACAGTCCTTGAAACAGTCTGCCTGTGTGACAGTTCTACTTGCTTCTCTTAGTACCTAAGCTTTAATGAGGGAGAATGCCCATCAAACTTTGCAGCTTCAGTTGGACTTTGGAAAGGAAATGAGTGTAGATTCAGAGACAGAAAATATCAAGGTTGTTCAGTCGTTCTATGATTTTTATGATTTTTTTTCCCTAACTGTATTAAGGCTGATTTTTTTAATAGAATCTTCTTATTCCATACATTTCATAGCATAACCTTTCATGAAACCTAGGAGAAAAAAAACTCTGTGATAAAATTTTAAAGTAGAATGCTTTCAGAAGCCAGGGAGAGTAACGATGGGGGGAAATGATGTGAAATTTCTTTTGACAAGAAGATGACAAGAGACGAGACAGAAGAGATTTATGCGTAGTTTGGGAGGAAGAATCTAAACTGATACATCTGATAGCTGACTTGGGATGAGTCATTCACTCTTTATTTGCCATGAAAAGCTACTTTAATGATTTTAACATTTATCCATTAAATTTTTCTCCTTGATCTATAATTCAAAATGCTATACCAACTCCTTGAAGGTTGGGACACGCATTTATTTTAATGTGAAAGTAGATCACCAGGTTTTCAATCATATATGTTATATCACTATGCTAATCTCAGTGCTGGGTGGAAGGTTTTAGTGAGAATCTTTTGTGGGGGGGGGAAAAAAAAAAAAAAAAAGGAGGGCTTATGCCAAGGCAGTTCTGGTAGAAGATATTTAAAATAATGGTTGCTGATGCTGAGTCACAGTGCTGTCGCAGTGCAGTTAATAAAAACTCAACTAACATTTGTCTAGCCATACGGGACTATGTGTCTAGTCACATAATCTAATATCTACCTCTGGTATTGGATGTTGTTTTAGAATGTTATCACACAAGGCATGTATATTGCCTTTCTAATAGCCACTTCCCTACTACCCCTCCTTAAATGCACAAGATTTTAAGTGAGGAAATGAAGTGGTGTTGGAGAGGGTAGTTTCATTTCTTTTTGGAGGGTGTAGCAGTCATCGAGGATTCCTTTTCTGCCTCCATCACTTGTAAGGAGATTTAGTTAAACTGTATTAAAGCCTGTGTACATATTCATGTTCTAAAATAAAATGACTTTAATTTGATTTTAACTTTAAATTGTTCTGGAAGTCAGGTAAATTAATTGAAACTAGACCTTTTCAATTCTGCATACAAGTGCTTGAATAAAAGTTTAATGCAATTTAACTAAACCATTTCAAAAGTTCATTCAGATTAACCCTCTCATTCCCATGTTGACAAACTTAAAGCATGCTCCATAACAACTCCTTAAATTGCATTATTAATGAGGTGGTAATTGAGACTTGAGACGAAATTCAGAAGTAATTAAGGATCCTGTGTATGTATTAAGATGAAAGCTTTTAACTGAATGTTGACCCGTAACTAATAATTGTGTGTTGACAGTGACGTTTGCTATCAGTTCAATGCAGTCAGTATAACCCACTTAGCAACTGTAGAGCCTGCGAGTAGATCTGTGATCTTAGACAAGCCTGTCTACTTTTTTTTTTTTTTTTTTTAAGGATTTAAAACTGAGCAAAACTTTGTCTATTAGGCCATGATACCAACAGAGAACATGGCATTAATGTCTTAGGATTGTCCTTGTGCAAGGCAGTCCCGATGTTCTGCAAAGCAGACAAACACAACCTTCAATTCACTTCATGCTGGCACCAAATACCTGCTGCATTCCCAGGCCCTTGGCAACCTGTAACACACGTCTGCTATTTCCTAGGTTTTAAATTAGGTTTCACTCCTCCTAAAGCTCAAGGGTATTTGAACTTGGTCAGTTAGGCTGCCTTTTCTGATGAATGTCTCTGCAATACATCCAGCTTTTATTGTCTCCAGCAATATTTTTATTTAGGACAAAAGAGGCAGTGTTTCTGTATTGTTTTATGCCGTCTGAATTTGTCATCCTCATCCTCCAGTAGGTGGAATTACATTGCTTCTCACCTTCTTACATTTCTCTGTCCTTCACATCACCTTTTTCACTGTCACCTTTCCCTGGAGGAAGACTTATCCTTTTCCTTTCTCTGCTAAACTTTATAAAATTGCCCTTCTCAGGAATAAACTGGTGCCAAATACAGTTCATAGTCTTCCAATATTCAGTCATTTGACTGTTTTTTAAAAATAAGATTATATAGGGATTAGCAATGTCAGCTATCTGCAAATATTCAATGACTCAACTAACGGGGAGGTTATAAGGCAACACAGAGACTAAAGCAAATATTTAAAATAGAAAAGCGCTGAATTACAGTTGGTTGCTTACAGCTATCTCAACCAAATAAAATTGTTAAATGGATATCCTGGTAAATTAAAAAAAAAAAAAAGAGTTTGTTCTTAATCTTCCATGAGGGAGATAAAATTTAAGTTGAAGGATTTGCTTTTCATACTGTAAATCTTAACTCTATTTATTTATTTATTTATTTATTGCTAGAACTTAGGTGTCTTAGCATGATATGCTTCAGATACAACTTGTTTAGCTAGGAACTATCATTAGATGTGAATAAATCTAGCTTCCATGTCTGCCTGAAAACAGTAGTGGGAAAACCCATCAAAATGAGGAAAACTGAATTAGGATTTTATGATGTCTGGGAAAGCTGCAAACCTGAGATAAAGACTTCACATTTTATTGTCATTAGGCACACCGTGCATCTCAGGACAAGCCTACATTAACTTGGATGAAATGTGCTTTGAAATGAATGTGGAAGGGAAAGAGAAAATGGGACCATTTCTAATCATGATGCCATCTCGTTAAGGATAGACAACATTCTGATTCTATCTGATAGATTATTTTTTCTCTGTTAGAAAAGTAAGAACCTCAGAGTGACTGAATGAAATTTTTCTTATAAGAACACTTAGGTACTAATGACAATAAGAAAAGCAGCAACTCAGTACTGGAGGATGCTACTGAAGAAACATTGACATAAGGGCAGGTAATTAGCACTGACGCTTCTACTAAAATGAGGGAAAAAAAAAAAAGAAATGGAGTCACTAGAGCAAAGGGCTTTTTAAATTGCAAAGAAATCTTATTTACATTGTGAATCCAGCTGAACTAAGTAAGCTAATCAATGACATGGGCAAATTCTATTAATGTTACAAAAGCCCTTGTATGAATAATTAAATTAAGGTTAACAAAAGCAAATATTTTGAGGAAAGAGACCAATCTCTGAGCCAGAGTTGGCCAGTCAAGTGGAGTTACTGTTCTTCAGTGTTTTATTGCCTCTCCAAAATAACCAAAGCTGTAATACTGCGTATTACTTCTAGCAATGCTTACTACAATACAAGAACCTTTCACTGTTGCCCAAATGAGATGAGGCGTACATGTGGGAAATAGGAAGAGAAAAATGAATCTGTTTGAACACCAAAAAGAATTTGATGCAGCTGAAGTTGGAAGAAAATTTCAGGTCAGGCTTGCAGATCCTTAATGAATAATTCTTATAGAAAATAGACCTCAGTGGACCTGGGTTTTCTTTTTGATGTAGCATGAGTGAAGCCCCGTGAGTTAAAACAATGATGAGTTTGGCACAGACCCTTCAATGAATGTGTATGGAATTAGCCAACTGGTAGTTTTTTGCAAACTCCAAAAAGTATTTTGATTAGCTCAATTATTTTTATATAGTTTAGAAATAAGGATTATTTTCTTCCCACTTTGATTTTTTTTTTTTTTTTTTTTGATTTAATGGAAAATTTTGAACCTGTTTCCAGGTCAGGGATAGGCTACAGCTGTTTTTATTATAGTTCCTAGAATAATAGATTCTTGATCTTGATTGGAGCCTTTCATGGCTTCAAATAAATTGAACAATTTTTCTTGCTTATACCTTTGCCCTTGTGTCTGTGCAATTGGGATAGGGAGTTGGAACTGGTTTTGGCAGTGACCTGAATTCTGTGCAGTAGAAGAGTGAGCAAGTACGAATGAATATATTCAGTGAAAAACAGATTTCCCTTACAGCATCACCAGTAACAGAAAAAACATATTAGATATAGTCTCTCTCTTTCTTGCTGCAATCAAGTAAAATGAGGGGTTTAACTCTGCCAATATGAAAATTAATTAGCATAAATTGTAAACCCATTCCCTTTCTGAAAGTGCTAAATTTTCCTGTTATTTCCCTTTTAAATGTAATCCTAAAGGGGAAAAAATCAGATACTGTGGCATAAATATTGCATTATACTTAACTGATTTATATTTATAAAGCTAATTCTGCTTCTTAATGTAATTCAAACAGGAAAAAATGCTTCCCTTTTAGAGCTGCTTTAAAAGTTGAAATAAGCATGCCAATGCAATCAAAATGAGCTGTTTTTTTTTTTTTCTGTCTGATTGTCTCGTTTTTTTACATGGCTTCTTCCCATTCTTTTATGTTGTTTTTCTCAGTTTAGAAAAGTATTCCTTCTTGGCAAAGAAAATAACTTTGTGAAAAATACACATCTGAGGTGACAGCTGTTTCTGACCTTCATGCATATTATATTATAGAGCTGGTCAACTTGGAACTCTGGCATATTGGAAATTTAGCCCTTGACATTGTCACTCCATTGAGATGAGAACACATTGAAATTGAAGGGCTTTTCACAGCGTAACATAAACGGCTGGCACAACAAGACAGATCCTTCATAGTCACTTAGAGATTGGATAATGTCATAGGGGGTCAGGTGTGCTTCATGATATAATGTGAAGTGCATCGAGTTACGCTCGGGATTAATGAGGCCCTACAAGAGTTCAGTTTTTCATGATCCCTTTTATTTAGGGATGGAGCTAGCTGTTAGTTTTCAGAGATTAAAATATGAGAATATGTAATTGATATATCTGTTGTTTGCAGCAGCTGTTCTGTATTACTTAGCTATAGCACCATATTAAGAGCTTTCTTGAAGCAAGTATTTGAAAACCTCATCAGGCTTGTGCAGGAGGGAGCTAGGAAATAATCAAGCAAACTCTCTTTTGACTGTCTCAGAGGTAGGATAGGAAATTGTGAATATAAAATACACTATCAGAGTAAATTCTTATTGAATGCTTGTAGGTTGCAGCAGTAAAAGGGAAGGTGGGTGGTTTCTGACACTTGCCATAACAGCAGCTTTGTTTCAGTGATGTAGGGCTGAGGATGAGTTCAGATGGATCTTTGCTCCAAGTATGGAGACAAGTGATTTAGGCTATTAATTTTGTAAAGGCAGATGTTGCTATGTTGTGAAGTAGATGAGTTAGAGTAAGAACTCTGGACATTTTTCCTAAAATAAAAACTCACATAAGGCTGAGTAAAGCTCTTCCATAGCTGGCAGAGATTGAGATACAATTTTTTTTTTTTTAATTTTTATTTTTTATACACTATCCATTTTTTTTCCAGAGGGAAAGTCTGTATGTTTTTAAATACTTGAGGAGAGGGGTGTAAAGAATGTGGGGCCGCACTCTTCTCAGTGATGCCCAGTGACAGGACAAAAGGCAATGGACACAAATTGAAACAGAAAATTTCATCTGATCATAAGAAAACACTTCTTCACCTTGAGGATGACTCAATACTGACGCAGGCTGCCCATGGACATAGTGGAGTCTCTCTTCTTGGAGATACTCAAAAACAGACTGGACGTAGTCTGGGGCAACCTGTTCTACTTGGCCCTGCTTGAGCCAGGGGTTGGACCAGATGATCTCAAGAGGCTTCTTTCAACCATAACTGTTCTGTGATTCTGACACAAACTTGTTTCTTTCAACCATCACTGTTCTGTGATTCTGACACAAACTTGCCTCAGGTTTGTATTGCTAATGACATCAGGAGGCAGGCAGGGACCATCTGTTATAAAGCAGGTTCCATTCACCATGGGCGCTAGAGAAAGGAGGTTTTCTTCAGCTCACTGCTTTTCGGCTCCCTAGGGTTTCTGTCTATGACTGCCCTTTTGCTCATCATCTGAGGGTGTCTTTGATCCCAGTAAGAGCAATGATGTTTAAAATTATTTTTTCTCTCTCTCTGATTAGCTTTTCTATCTTCTTAAGAATGAGAAATTGCTACATCATTTTCCTTGGTCAGTTTTATGACCTTATTTTATTTAGCAGTTTGCTGATATGGCTAACGCAGCATCTCACCTTGGTTTATTCATTTCTAGTCTAGCCTATTTGGCAACAGTTTTGTTCTGTTTAATGACGCCCAGCCCATCTCGGGGATTAGCAGTGTGGGTGCTAGCCATGTTTTTGGAAGTTTTTCCAAAAGAACCTACCCCATAAAGCCTTATGGTGTTCTTGCTATATGTAAAACTTAGTGTAAAATATATCATATTGTACAATTGTAATGTGATTGCCTGTTAGAGAACAGGCATTTTTCACAGCCTTGACCACTGTAATTTTAGTTTATTTCAGTCCAACTCCCCAAGGTTACAGTGGTCAAAGCATCATTATTCTGCTTCCCCTTTGTGACTTACAAGCTATTGAGTTGTGGGATCAGGGCAAAGGCAGCAGTAGATAGGCAAGGACAACTCATCGCCTCTAATTCCTTGGAATTGTGTGAACTCCGTGGAATTTACAAGATCCAGTCTATATTAAATCATGGCAATGAGCATCACTAGAACTAACTCTTTTAATGAGCAGTGTAGTATAGGTGCTATGTAGATAACAATGTAATTGTCAGAGAAGCCAGAAAGTAAGAAGTGACATCCATTTATATTCTGGGTTGAATTGTTAATGTGGTCATGGTGCCAAAGACATTGCACATCAGAAAAGCTCAAAAAAATCAATCCAACTACCAAACAAATAGGGGCAGCAGGAGATGAGTCTCCTCTGCTGTTTGCCAGGTTGTTGATAGCTGGCGGGAGGCTGAAAACCGCACAGACAGACTGGCACAGTGAGCACAGCATACGAGATTTGATCTGTAATTTTGCAAGGTATCTGCTGAGCTGGCGCTGTGTGTATCCTGCCCTCCTAGGGTGTGCGTTATAAAATATGGAACAAATGTGCTCCTGCCTAACCCCCTTCATGTTACTCCCTGTCCTTTCTCCTTCATCTTTTTTTTCCAGAATCTTGTCGTTTTTTCCAGCACCCCTTTCTAAGCTCACAGATCTGTCACTCATCCTAAAGAAGCTTTCACCCTGCAAGTGCCCATCACTTGTCAGGACCCGTGGCCATGCTAACTTTCTCATTAGCCATTGAAGGTGTAAAAATCTTTGTTGCTCTCTCTGTAGCTTTGAATTATACCCCCTCGATACAATGGTGTTGACCTTATAAATATTCATCTTCTGTGAAGCATTATGGAGTGTGACTGTATGGTATTTCAGTAACAGTTTAAAATTTGAAAGAATTTTTAAAAATCACAAAAGAGGGAGGATGGTTTGATGAAAGTACAAGACCCGGGCTGGTGGACATGCTGTCTGGCATTGCTGTGGACACCTGTGTGATGCTGAGCGTATCTGCACTATGTGAATGACCATTCTACGTAAAGGTAAGAAGTGAATTCTGCTCTCTTCAGAGCAGAAAATTTTGATTGAGGACGAGGCTGTCTCTGAGGACATATTTTAAATGCCTAGAACAATGCAAGCCAGAGCCAAAAGGTTTTTAGCGCTTCTTTAATATTTACTTTTTGCTTCTATAACATGTTCTATAGCTAGAGCTGCAAAAATTCCACAGTGGCAGACAGTAACAAATTTTTCTCCTACAAGTGATTTTAAAATTCTGAGATATATCATCCATATGAAATATACTGCGAGGTGGAAGTTCATCCTCAAGTGATTTTTAGGCTACTGACAATTTTCAAGCAGCTTGTAAATTGTAAAAAAATATAATCAATAAAAATCTGAAATTAAAATTTGTGTTCTACAAGCATTCATGTTAAGGGCCTCAGTATTTATGGAGGGCAATGGAAAGGATTCAGAATGGAGACATTCTGTTTTCTTTTCTGATTCAATCAGCATTCTCAAGGTAGTAATAATTTTTTTTTAAAAAAAACATGATTTTAATGATAGCAGAGCCTCACTAACTAAGAAAAGTGCTGCCACCACTGTGACCTCTAGATGTTATGACCTAGACTACTGCAGTGGTTACCTAAAGATTCATGTTTAAGTAGCCACTCACGTCTTTCTGTGCCAGCAGTAACCTCGTTGCTGACAGTATCCTGGTCAAAGCTGCCGTAGTGACAAATGTCATTGTTACGGTGGCTGCCGGTACTACGCACGAGAGAGGAATGTTCTCCGAACACGTCTGTCATTCTCATCTGTAGCAGATGTAAGAGCTTCTGCTGCAGTCGGTCTCTGAAACGCGGTGTTGTACCAGCTGCTTGCAGCAATGCAGAGTCAGACAGGGCAAACGAAGTGCCGGGGTAGCGTATAAATTTCTGCCCTCCTCAACATCGCCAGCATTGTTACAGATGCTGTCTCTTCACAGCTCAGTTGCTGACTTCAAGTATTAACTGCCATCAGCTCAATATGGAAAGTCTCTTAACTGCCTTGTTATCTTAATGCTGACAGCCCCCCTGCTAACAGCCTTATTACTATGCTTAAGTATTGGAGACTGCTAGTTTTGAAACCAAAATAATTCAGCCTTTTTATCTCATCTGCTTGTCTCAGCTAGACCCATGTGAAGATGTCACAAACGGGTCTTGAAACTAGAATGCTCCTCTGCACGCAGCAGAATTATACTTTCCTCCCCAATTTACTTCATAAATATATCTGATGGATGAAGAATGTCTAGATAGAGTTGTGAATATAATTGGTTTTCTGCTTTGACCACTGAACTGAAAGACAAAAGTATTTTCAGCTTGAGCTAGAGTGTGGTTTTTTTGTGGATGCAAAAGGCTGACTTTGTTTTTCTGGTTATAAATTAAGGAGGCAAAATCTGCTTAGTGACTCCAAATAAATAGCGGGACGTCTTTGTACACTGAAGTTCACATTTCTGTTTTTTTCTGCATATGTAGAAATCTTTCATGGCAAATTTGAAATCTCGGCTGCTTTATTGATAACAATTTTTTTTTTTCTGATTTAATTTTTTTCTTTGATTTTCAAAAGTGAAAACGTCTTACAACATCTCTGCATTCTGTCTTCCTGGAATTAGTCAATAACCACTTTTCCTGACATCAAAGATCGCTCTCAGATTATTTCATTCAGTTTGCTACCTATGAATTCTCTAGCCTTTCCCTTGTCCTTATTGATTACTGCTTATTTCTTCTGTTTTTTTCTGCCCTCTTGCAGTTAAAGGGATTTCCATGAAGCTGCTTTAATTCAGGGCATTTCTATAATATTTTGTCCCATTAGAGCTGGTGATCCTTCTTGGGGTTGCCTAACACAGCATTTGAACTTATCTTTTTCAGCTGCAGATGCTAAATTCTGTGCAGTCAGCTTCAGACTTAACTTTAGAAGGTCAAGATTGATGAACATTGGTGCCATCTTGAAAACCATCAGTAAATGGGTAACTGGTCTCTTTGCTTTCTGAAATTTGGAAAAGGAGCTGAATTTTAGTCTTGATATGCAGTGCATTTAGGAATGATATTGCAACTTCAGGCAAATTATCCTTGTGTTGCTACTACTAAGGATAAGCATTTTGAGAATGATTTCCAAAAGAATATTGTTGTCCCTATAAATATGATAAAACAAACACAGGACATACTGTGGGAAAAAATTATTATTGCTGGAGTATAGACTTCTAGCTTCTTAGAGAGGTACCTAGCCTTAAACTTTTACATTTTCTATTTTTTGTATTTCCACTGTATAGTGAAAATTCTAAAAGGTATGTTTTTAGGAGAGAGATGAAATTGTAGGGTTATAATTAAGCGTCTGCCTAAATTGGAGCACTTGTACAAGTTTTGTGGACTGAATATTAGTGCTTGTAAAGAGCTATTCATAGCCTATCAGGTGAATAGGTTGCCTCTGATGGCAACCTCAGGATATTGCATAAATTCCTGCTCAAAGCTGAGAAGATAGATGTTGAATAAGACTTCTCCAAATCTTCTGTAGAATACTGTCAAATTCTTGTATGAAATTATGAAGAGGTAACTAATGTCAATTTCTAATGAGTAACTAAATCTGAAGCCTCTTGTACTAATACTTGTTTCTTTTCTCCCTAATGCATAATTCAGATAGATTAAAGGAAATCCCTCTGCTTTACAACTTGTTAGACATTAGTAGCTGGTTTAATACAACGCTTTTGTTGGTGAGCCATAGTATTACTGGATAAATTGTAAAATAGCACAGTTTGTCAGGCTGATCAAACAGGGCTAATTTTGGACACTTATATTTTCAACTTCAGTGGTTTCTGTTCCTTGATTGTAAAATTAGTCTTTAAGTAATAGTTTCCGTGTTGTACATCCTGTAGATGGCAATGTTACACTGGTGAAATGAATGGGAACCATACATGCCAATAGCTTCACTCTTTGTTAATCAGTGAAGAAAGGCATTAATAGCAGTTCAAGATATAGTTTCTGAAACTGTTGCAGAGGTAAATGTCTATAAACACATGATTAGTAGTAAAACGTAAGCCTGATTGGGTCGCTGTTGTTTGTTCTCATATGCACTTACTGAGGAATCATGCTTGCTAATGTTTTTTTCTTTTTGCAACAGTTTTCTATATGATTAGCCGCCACAGCAAATTTGCTTAAATTTTTGTTCATTTGAAACAGAAGCCATTGATTTGAAGGGCTCATTTCATGTAGAAGAATTATAATTGTTCCGGTTGAAAGTGTGCCATCTAGTTGAACCAGCACTGACACTCTTTTGGTAATAAATCTAGTTCTGGATGACAGCACTGGAACAGTAAAATTTTTGTGACCAGCAGAGTAAAAAGTGTTTGCCTACTTCATGGACATCTTTTATTCCATTTACTTGCTTTTTATAAATGTTTTATTCAGCCTCATTTTTCTTTCTAGACAGTTTTATGGGTTTTTGTGTATATAGGTTTGATGCAGCCAAGTCCTTAAGTATCTACCAATAAATGTCTGAAGTTTCATCACTTCAGTTAGACTATTCAGGAATTGTAAGTTACACATGTCTTTAAGAGGCGTGTTTCAAAGCCACACACACCTTCACTTTCTTGAAGACATTCAGGGATTTTGAAAAACATGTAGTTAGTTCACTGAAAAAAAAAGTGAGTTAGGAATAACGTCTATGTGCCATGTGAGCTAAGAAGTCCAGTCACAGAGCATTCATCACAAATATTTGCAGGATATCATTTATTTATTTACTTTATATGTATTTACGAGCAATCATTAGGTAGTAATACATGTGAACAAACCATCTGTTCAAATAATGAAAAAAAGGGCTGAAATAAATCAGTACAAAACAAAGTACAACTTTGTTTAGTTTTATTTAGTAGCAATAATGGTCCTAAATTCATCAAATAAATAAGTCACTATGAAATGCACATCCAACTCAAGTACCATAGAATTGATTATACTTTTCTTGAGGCCACCTTTTGAATGGCTTCATATAAATGAGTCACTACAGGTCTGTAGGCCTCAACATGTTGCCACCTTATTTGCCATCATAAATAATATAGTGGAATAGAGTTGTTTTATTTGGACACCTGATAATAACCTGCAAGTTGTATAGCTGGATGTGACCGTTTCATTTACGGAGTGTCTGGATGATAGCGCGTGGAAAATTTTAAGTGTTAATTTTGAATTAAGACTACTCTCCAAATAAGTAGTACATGGTGTGGTGAAGCCTGTACTTCATCGCAGAATTCCCTTTATTTTAAGTGACCTTTTGCAAGTATCCCTAGGGTTTTCACTGCAATTTTTTTGACCTTTTGTTAGAAACCAATCTCCGCTAGGCAACTGATATTTGCCAGAGTGAAAATTTAAGAGGAGTTTTGTTGGAAAAGGTTTTTAAAAGCAACAACAAGAGAACGAAGCTGGATAACCGTCAAGGTGCTGTACTATGCTGTGACTCAGCACGCGTGCTGTGCATTACACTTCTAGCTCCAGAAGCGTGGACTGCACGAGTGGACAGTGAGGTGGATTGAGAACTGGCTGGATGGCAGAGCTCAGAGGGCCGTGGTAAATGGGGTTGAGTCCAGCTGGAGGCCTGTGGCCAGTGGTGTCCTGCAGGGATCAGTACTGGGCCTGGTGTTGTTCAACTGGTTCATCAATGACTTGGACGAGGGCACAGAGGGCACCCTGAGCAAGTCTGCAGATGATAGAAAACTGGGCGGAGTGGCCGACACTCCAGAGGGCTGGGCTGCCGTTCGGAGAGACCTGGACAGCTTGGAGAGTTGGGCAGAGGGGAACCTCCTGAGGTTCAACAAGGACAAGTGCAGGGTCTGCACCTGGGCAGGAATAACCCCAGGCACCAGTACAGATTAGGGCTTGACCTGCTGGAAAGCCGCTCCATGCAGAGGGATTTGGGAGTCCTGGCTGACAACAAGTTAACCATGAGGCAGCAATGTGCCCTCGTGGCCAAGAAGGCCAGCGGGATCCTGGCTGCATCAGGAGGAGTGTTGCCAGCAGGTTGACCGAGGGTACAAGTTGAAACACAGGAAGCTCCATCTCCATATGAGGAAGAACTTCTTTCCCATGAGGATGACAGAGCCCTGGAACGGGCTGCCCAGAGAGCTTGTGGAGTCCCCTGCTCTGGAGACCTTCCAAACCCGCCTGGATGCCACCCTGTGCTCTGGGTGTCCCTGCTGGAGCAGCGGGGTTGGACCAGATGGTCTCTAGAGGTCCCTTCCAACCCCAACCATTCTGTGATTAGTCAGCTTTTTTCCTAACAGTCCAAAATAACTCACCTTAATGGTCAGGAAGAGAAATCCAGCTATCAGCTAAAGTGGTTGCAGTTGCCAACATAATTCAACCATACACTAAGGAAGATCATAACTATGCAGAGAAAGCCTGCTGGATTTAAGTTATCTAAATAACTTCATAGCAGAAAAATTTAAATGCAGGTGGTAAGCTCCAATGCAGTTTACAGACAAAGATAGTCCAAGTAGCACAAGAACAGGAACACTTTCTAAGAATTTACATGGATAAAATATGTTGCACACTAGCTTAAAATAGTACTCAAAGTCCTTGCAGCAGTACATAAATGTTGAATCAAATTCAATACAAGGTAGACAAATCAAAACCCACTTATGAAACCAGCATGAGAATGCTTTGTTTTTCAAAACTAAGGAAATTTCCCAATATCTTTGCAGTTTGCAGAGTTGAGTGCTAGCATGAAAAGTACTTTGGACCTTGATAGCTACTGAAAACTATCACAGAATAAAAAGCTGCTCCATCATTTTCAACAAGGACACCTAGGTATCTGATTGTGAGATGCCTGGCTAATTATTTTCACGATACTGTTGGCTGGAGACAGTGAACTTGATTTTAGCACAAAAATGCCTGAGTATGTTGAACCTTCCTTTCTCCAGAAATCCTGTAGCTGAAGTAGCTTTATCATGTAGCCATAGAGGCCCTAGGATTTAAAAGTCGTCTCTGACTTTGTGTCTTTCAATTCTCAATGTGTCTAAGTTGAAATGACCTGAATGAGATGTTAAGTACTGCAGTGCAAGCTGTAATTTGCTTAGTACTTCTGCTAATTAGGCCTAGAGTGAGTACACTAGTTCACAGGGTCTTCTTGTTACTGCCATGGATGAATTAAATCTGAAGTCATATCTGCATGGCATAAAGCTGCACTGTACAGAAGCCCATGAGATAGCTCTCAAAAATTTCAGTGCAGAATCAGAAACTACAGTAGCTCGTAACTTATTTGGATTTCCAGGGTCCTCACAATATTTCAGCCCAGCATTTGACAAGGGTAGATGCTCCCCATGCTCACCGTGGGTGACTCAGGGTATCCTTTACTGCAAAATGTGTTGATCTGGTGAGCAGGGTATCAGTGAGCCCAATGACTTCTCCTGAGACCATGTAGTAACTGTGTCTAATCAAGAGAAGGGACAGATGCCCACAGGTAAAGATGGGACTCAGGAGAAGATTATATTTGTTGGTGTTGTTATTTTTATTGTTGTTGAAGAAGACTGGAACATGAAACTTTACTTTGAATCTTTTAACAGATTAAAAGAAGCTAGGCATAAATATATATGTATATATATGTATAATATGTTTCAATTTGTTTTAAATCAGAGAAAGTCTTCCTTTGTCTTCAGTGAGTTTCAGGAAACTATTGTGAAACCAGGTAAAGAGAAGTCCATAGCTAAGAAAGTCTCTGGAAACTTTGTCTACATTTTGAAATGAATCTTCTTATTTTCTTTCTGGAATAATTTGATTAATTTTGTCTTGGAGCTGAGCCACTAATTCAAGGAACAAGTGATAAATTTGGTCTTCTGTTCATGGACTGTCCTTTGAGATGAGATAATGCTTTCACACAGCTTATCAGTTGTTTTGTGAGGATTGTTTTTTAGTTGTTTCACTTTTTTCCGTGTGAAAGTCTTGTTGTGATTATTTGGTAGTCAATATTTAACATGCAAGTCTTGTGGGCTGGTTGTGATAAGTCTCACAATGCTGGAACTATTTCCTTATTGAATAAACATTGCTCAGGAGAAGAGTCTGAAGCAGTCCCTGGAACTATGGAAGGTACTTACATGTTTTTCTAAGGACTTTCTTAACCTAGGTCAAATTTGCTGTCTGTCTGTATGTCTGAGTTTATTTAGCTATATCTAAGTTTACTTGTGCGCAAGAGTTTAGAGCCTGCTGCAGGTAGATGTAGAGGCATACCTAGTTTTGCTTGTTTGTGAATGTTTGCATTTCTCAGTGTCTGAAGCGCCCACCAGAGGCAAGCAAAAATCATAAATATGTGAAGCAAAGAGCTTCTTTTTTTCTTTTAGTGTTTTTAAATTGAAATGAGTGCTCCTGGAAGCTTTCCTGTGGAGGGAGAAAAAAAAAAAAAAGGCATTATTTTATAATGCCTAAATTGAACTACATGAACTACAACAGGCACTGCAATGGCACAGGTAAAGTGATGCAGTGTTAAGCAGAGGCAAGGGCTCAGTTCCTGATTATTTTTGGCAGATGCTCCATGGAAAAGCCATCCCTGTACATTAAACATTCAGTTTTGAAATATTTGTTTACTTTATCCTAGTTCTAGTCCAGAAAAATTTAACAGCTACAGTTCTGAGCCTGTGAACTGTTCTGCACATGGTGATTCTCTTGTCTTCAGAGTCTTACTGAAGTTTAATTTAATTAATTAATTTAATTAACATGTGAGTTTACAAATCAGTTTGCAAAATTACTCAGATTTCGATACAATGAATAAAAAAAAAAAAAAAAAGACAAGGAAGGATTTGGGGACTTACCAGGGAAATACCCGAGAGGATTGTCCCACTGCCGTTAGTGCTGGCCGGGTATTGGTCACTGCACCTGGTAGTGCACAGTGCACATATGGGGCAGAGCACGGTGCCCAGCTGCACCAGCCACGTGTGCCTTTCCCTTATTGGGATCCCTGAAAGAAAGAGTGGGAAAGAAATAAATATCAATTTGTATAAAACTACTGCTGACACTTAGCAGGATGAAACCAAGTCATATTCCTAAGTGATTCTTGAAAAATCTCACGTTTCCCTTGTGAATGAATGCTGTCCTGAGCATTATGTCGAGTGGCAAATATCAGACTATTTAATGGCTTGCAAAGCAAGGACGGCTTGAAGACTCTTACTGTCCTTTGAATGATAACAATACTGCACCAGAGAAAATTAAATACATGTCATTCCTGATTTGCTGAAAATGATTGAAGTACTCCTATTCTCAGAGCATAAGTGTGTTTCCTTCTTCAGTCTCATCCTCCCCAAAATTATGAAACATCCTCCAAGTCACTGAGAGCATTTTCAGCAGTGGCCCCATTTGTCGGTGTGAGTTCATAGACATTTCCCCTGCAAACTGCAGCAAACATTTCAAAACAGAACTTGGCTTGAAGGTCACAGGCTGATGTGAAAAAATGTAATTATAAAAATTCAGTAAGATTGGCTCCCCTTTGTGACAAGCTGAGAAATACCAGACACCTGCTTGCAGTCACAGAAAGTATCCAAGTGTATTTTAAAAGAAGGGGATGTTTGAGGCAACCAGGTTTAATTACACCCTTTTGTTAAGAAAAAACTCTAACCTAATTGCACTGTCACTGTTGGATGTGAGGAAACTTTGACGGTGGCAGACAGCAGTGTTACATCTGTATGTACAGGACTTTTTTTTTTTCCATTTCAAGAATATTAAGTGTATAATATGGGGAAAAGAGGTGAGGAAAGATCTTCAGTGAATTATCTATTCATTTCCGATCTTCTTGAATTACCATTTCTTTTCAAACACACTAGCACCCTACAGAGGCAGACTTCTTTTCAGGAATGCTAAACAGAAGAAAGGAGGAAAAAAAAAAAAAAAAAAAGATGTAAAAGATGGAACGTGTTAAGATACACTGCTGTGCTACCCAGGTTGGGTTATTTGTAATTTTTTTTTTTTTTTTTTTTTTTTTTTTTGCATAGAAATAAAAGGAATTATCATGATAATTTTAAAGTTGGTTAAAAACAGCGCACTCAGTAAATATAATTAGTGTAATGGAGAAAAAAATGTGTTTCTTTTAAGCTGTTTGTATTTACATTTTGTGTAAAAATACATTGGTAAGATACTAACAATGTAAAAGACCCCACTTTGTTGTATGATGGAATTGATTGAACATTCATTATATTCAAACACACATTCATTTGTCCTGGTGTTTAGCATTAGCTTTGCTTAAAAGAAGCATTATTTTTCTGAAAAAAACTCTTTTCTCCAGCAGTGCCAGAAAAACATATTCTATGAACTTTTAAATACTAGTCATGTCCCCACATTTCAATGCTCTATGGTTTATGTAGCATCTTCTTCCCTTTTCTTTGTCTATTCACACTGTGATGTCTCTAAGGGCTTAACTTTAGCGTTTTGTGTAAAAACAAAAAAAACAGACAATCCTCCCACACCCTTTTGACACTACAAAGTATAAACAATAATGGGATTTTCCTTTAGAAGACGCTGTGTTTAAAACTCTGTACCAAAGTTACTCTTCCTACTTGCATCCACAGTTTTAGAAAATGGAAGAAAGCC
>VZSV01000106.1:1393996-1423640 GCA_013398735.1 Nothocercus julius
CTATTTCATAGGACATTCAGGGCAATTTATGGGTCTAGTGCTAATATTAACACAATAACAGAACCACTAACTGGAGTCAACAGTTGATTTCAGTATAGTTAACTTACAGTATGCTGTAAATTTACTGCAAAATGTACATGCTAATATATAAGTACTATAGTACTGTATACAGTTTACTCAATTTCATCTGAAGACAAATATTATTTTTGCAGTTATGGCATATTGCATCTTATTATAATAATAAACTACTTCGGGATATGAAACAGTTTACTTGTCATGTGACATTTGAATAATGTACAGAATCACATGCTATGCGTAATAATGGCATTACAATACATTTTTATAATGACTGTTGCTTAAATACATTTATTGGCAGCTTTTATTAGTACCTACTCTTCCCTCATCTCTCTGAAAAATAAAAGTGTTTTATTTATTTGCAACACCTGGAGAACTATAAGAAGGATATTATAAAAGCCCATCTGGATAAGTGAGCAAAAGAAATATAAATTATAGTGCTGAAAGGCCATATGCATGAAGTAAAAGTGGAAGAGCTTTGGGGTATTGGGCCATATATTTTATTAAGATGTCCTTTTGCCAACCTTGAAAAAATAATTTTTCTAGCTAGTTATAAATAATTTATTGCTCAGAAAATTATCTCCTGAAATTTTTCATTTGTCTTTTTATTCTCAAATGATTTTTTCTGCAGATGGTTTGAACAAGCTGCTAAGAAAAGATAAGCTGTGGTTCTTAAATTTTGTGAATGACTTTGCCTATGTAGAAATACACCTACCCCATAAAAAGTCAGCTAATAAAAAGTCATTTAATATCTCTTCAATCTCTTGGACCTTATGAGGTAAGACCAGATCCTTACCAGGGTGCTGGATGGCAGCCGTCTTCCATACCTTTTGGTCCTGGACTCTTCCTTCTCTGACTCCTTAATTCCTTGGGTCTTCCTCCTCTCATCCTGGTTCTTGTCCGCCTGCAGAACACGCAGTAATCCTTGATCCTGGGATCAGTGATAACAGATTTTCTACAGATCTTGGCCTGACCCTGAGCTGTCTAGATTTTATCCCCTAAAGGGTTCTATAGAACAATGTTTTTAAATCACATTTTGCCTGAATCTCCTTATTTTGTTTTTCCCAGAGGGCCTTTGGGAATTGTGGATGCTATCTGAGTACTGCTGTCAAAGAGTTCTTAAAGAGTTTCTTTTTCAAACCATTTCCATCCTGTGTTTTCCTGTTTTCCAGATGGCAAACATCTTAAATCCTGAGTGAATACTAAATGCAGGCATGATGATCATGTTTACATGATTCTTAAAATATGTGAAATCTCAGAAATTACATTTTCAAGCTGTCTGTTTCTATGTAAAAATAGTTGAACTTCAACAAAAATGTGCAAAGATGTGTCAGTATAAGAAATGAAAGGTGCTTCAGAACAGTCAAAGCTTTATCAATTCATGAGTCTTAACAGTCACAGGAATGATTATCTCCATACATGGTATGGCATCTGAAAGTATGGTAAAGTAGGGAAGGATAAAATCTAAAAATAAAATATTGACAATGGAACAGAAAGAAAGGAAGGAAGGAAAGGAGAGAAAAGAGAAAATTCTTTAGAAGAAAAAAAAATCTTGATGAAACCCTCAAATTTTCTTTCACTTGGTTCTTTTAACTACAGCTGCATCTTCCTGCAAGAGGGAGGAGATGGTATTTTTTCACTTGGAAGAAAAATCTCCTAAAAACTTCTCCCACATGAGCTTTTTAATTTTATGTTCTGCATAAGAATATCTAGCCTCCTCCTGTAATTTTTTAGTTGATTAGAAGTTAGTCCATGTGTTCATACCAATGTGTAAGATTTCTATTGATAGAAATAGTAGCAGATCCTGTTGTAATGAAGATATGATGTATAAGTGCAGAAATCTGTTTTTGGGGTCATTTAATTCCTTTGAGAGTTTAATTTTTTTATAACTGGTGGTGGTGGTGGTGTTAAATTTCTGTAGCCAAGACCAACCACCAGCATTGCCAATAAAATTTTGCTTTAGCTACCACTAGCATCCCGACTGTAAGTGACAAGCAAACGCGCTCTTCTGGCTTCCAAGCAGATCCATCACCAGTGCTCTGTTCTTGTGATTGCTATAACCAACACTGAAGGTCTATCTGCTGCTTCTGGTATGTTTAAATAAGAAAATGCCTATGCTATTACTTTGGAATTTTTAGATGCCCTCAAGACATGGTGAATTCTCTTTTCCTTTGCATATTTTTCTTCTTTTACAGCTGTCCTTTTTAGTCCAAAATATGTTTTGATTTTTTTTTTTTTTTTTTGATGAGAGCACTGTAGCTATTTCTTTAGTGAGCAGCAGGTAGATTCCCACTTCTTCTGCTTACAGGCATCAGTACATATTTTTTCAAGGTTACTGTGTTCCTTTCAGTTTCCCCAGTATCTGCATCTTAATGATATTTCTGTTAAGAATCTCTGGCAGGTTGGTTTCTTTGGAGCCAAAATACATGGCTGTGGAAAGCTGAACATAGTGACTTTTGTTGTATGCATCATATGTCCCTCCTAAAATTAGGGCTCTCTATATTACCAGACTAGTAAATGTCTGTTCCCTTTATTCTAATCCATGTATTGCTCAGGGTCCTGACATAACTGTGGGTCTTAAACCCACATCGTTCCCAATGTCTTATACTGAACCAAGTAACTAAAGTATTTGTGTAATATAATGTGGTTATAAGAGCCTGTGTTAAGACCTTACAAATTTAACAGCAGATGTAGCCAGTAACTTCCTTTAGCTTTAGGCCTTCTATTTTTACATCACTGAATGCTTGGTTAGGTTTCTAAGAAACTTAAGAAAAAATAAAAGACTTTTTTACTAGCTCTACATGTGGCGTCATTAAAAGGTAAAGTTCTGCAGTTTCCTTGCTATGCTGGTTGCATACATCTTCGCCAAGCAAATTGGCACAGTATTTGTATTTTTTACTCTCTTTCTTTTCAAGTGAGCTCTGCAGTTGCTACACTTCTAGATATTTCAAGACCAATAAGACATGATTGCTTCATTGAAAAGTGTTTTTAGCATGTAATTACATTAAGTTAATTTGGGTACCCTTAACCACAGCAGTTCTGATTTTGGTACAAGCCAGCAGTCTAAATATTTGCTCTGCTTTTCAGAAAGGTTTGGTAGTTCAGCTCTTTTTCCCTTGCAGCTGTACTGCTCTTAGCACTGAAACTACCTGTCTTCAGACTAAGACAGGTCCAACTAGCCAAGGTTCAGTCTCAGCAGACACTGCTGGCAAAGCGAGACAAAGACAGACTTCAAAATGATGTTCATGCATTTGCAGTTGTGTCATCTGACTACCTTCAGGAGTAAGTGCAAAACCAATAACTTCTCAAATTCACTAAAATCTAGGTGAAGCAACCTTTAAGCAGCATGTCTGTCTTGGCAAAAGAAGTATTCTTGAAAAATCATTAGTATAGTTTGGGAAGCTTTTCCGCACTTCAAGTAATATTCATTAGGAAAGATCTTTTCAGTAAACCCTAAAACAATAACAAACAAGCTGATATTTACCCATCTTAATTTTTCCTCGCATATGTGTCTGTCTGTTTTTTGACTCTGATCTCTGAATTCTTAGGTTCTTCCCTGCAAAGCCTGGGAAAATCTCTGTGTGAGTGTTCAGCCACAGAGCCTTGAGCGCCATGGGGGCTCTGCTAGTGTCTTCTCATCAAAACCATGGAACTAAATAGACACAGTCGATTTGCAAAGTAGATTCACCAGCAAAATAAAGAGAATGTGGAGAGAGGAAAATAGGAGATAGTGAAGAAAAAAAAAAAATTAAACCTAAATCTTCCTTTTTGTTACCTTCTGGATATGTCTAAACTAATCAGAAGGAAATGAAATGTCAGGTTGATCTCTTCCTTTTTAAATGTTTTAAAATGCCAAATGTGAGTGGTATTTTCTTTTATTTTAAAAGAAATATCTATTAATAGATCTCTATAACAACAGTTCCTTGCTGGTTTATATTTATGGCTTATCACAAAACCCTTCAGAAGTATTTGAGGTAAAAGCTGTGAAGTTTGTATAATTGCAACTAGAGACAAAGCTTTGCTTGAGGGTCTGCCACACTATCAAATCTGCAAGTACAAAAACAGCAATGAAAAAATGTAATTCCAGCAAGTAGTTCTAAGGGGTCGAGTGATCTTGTTTGACCCAACTAGAAGATACTTTTGCAAGCAGAATACTGTTGAATCAAAGCTCCTTATGACAAATACAGTTCTGTCACTTGCCTATCCTGAAATTACCTTTTGATCTTATGCATATAGTTTCAGTGGGATGTGATAATTGTATTAATATTCTGTAAGGATTTATTTTTGCATTATTTGGAATAAAATTAGTGTGATAGTTGCAACGAAATATCATAGAAAGTTACCACAGTTAAGAAACAGCATATATATAACTTGTGCCATGAGATTTCAAGTAACCTAGAACTCTTTACATTTTGGGAGAGCTGTCATTTCCTCTGGAATTACCATTTTAATCAAATTGATCATAAAAACTTTGCCCTGGCTGTAATGCTAGACTGAGGATATGAATTCCGTTTAACTGTAGTTTGGGGAAAGGGTGACATTTTGGTCTTTTTAGTTATAACTGAAAGGTTACTGTTTTTTTTCTGACCGAAGTCTGATGCATGAACATGTGATAAGAGGTTGCAGTATGAGGAGTACTACTTATATTTAAGCATGTAAATGTAATAGCAGATATATGTTTATCTATTATTCCCAGTACTATAATCATAAAAAAAAAAAGAAATTATTATGATTTGTTTAAAATGTACCAATGGAAATAGTTAGTATACAGAAAAAAATCAACTTATCTTTAAAGGAATAAAATTGCCTTGTCTTAAAATACCAGTACCTTCTGACCTCATAGTTTTCTGGAGCCAATTCTCTTTTCCCTGACCTACATTGTCTTAAAATTGCCAGCAGCCTAAACATTATATAAGATCTCTTTGTCCTGCTGGCATGTCCGCCTCCTTTTGGAGGTCTTTGCTGCCTGTGGCCTTCATCAGCTCCAACACAATGGAGGGCCCAGACTGTTCTGTTTCTTCTAATTAACCCCAGTCCATTCCAAACATGTTTTTTCTTTTCCTTCTTTTCATCAGTTATTTAAATAAATAACTTTATTTTAACCTTTCCTTCTTATCAGCTCTATCAGATAATGTGGTACAAGTCATGACAGCTGTTTACTTTCAAGTATGCTCACTTTGGTCCTTGACTGATAGCAGGAATAAATCTGTATTTTTACCTACCATCTTAATATTTTTAATCTAATAGTTTTTTATGTGAATGTAAAGACGTCCAAGCTAAAATGCAGAATGCAAATCTGACATCTCTTTTTAGTATCCTTGTAAGTAAAAACCTCATAAAACCTGAAGCAATGGAAAGGCTTAGACAGAAAAAATATAATGCCTTCCTACCTTTCTCAACAGTTTTCTCAGAGGTTGAGATTGATTAAGAGGTTATGTCTGCAAACAAAAGATGCAGTGATTTGGCAATTCTAGACTAGTTCTTTCTGTTGCCCTAAATCACAATACTCTGTCTTGTACCACTTTTTTTTTTCATAAAAAAGAATCATGATGGAAAAAGTAGCTCTTCAAAGATTGATATTATTGACAGCAGTATTTAAAAGGAATAAAAGATACAGCAAAGCTTTGTACTACCCTTCTTTTTAAATAGCATTTCTTCTAAAATACAGTGCAAGTCAGCAATACTTTATTGGCATTGCAGTTTAGACCGAGGCTCGGGCCGTTTGGGTTTTGTAATTGTGATTGATCGTGAACCTCAGCAAGCTTTCCTCTTGGCCTGGGGGTCAGACATACAAGAGTAAATGCAACGCTCCTTACTCACCAAAATGTTGAATAAAGATCTGGGAAAGAATAAGCAGCATCAGGCGTGCTGATTCCATTGCTCCCCCAAATACTTTTGCTGTTGCGTATGTCCCCAGCAGGTTTCTGGGTTGTGTAGGTGTTTATGGACGTGTGGGAGCTCTGCTGCTGGGTACAAAACTGTGCTGAAGGGTTGTTATTGGGGCTGCAAGTAGTAATTATATGGGATGTCTCAAATTAGCAGATTGTAGCACAGAGGGTTAACTGGATCTCCCCAAAAGTTATACAATGTCTGGAAAAAAAATTATTGGATGAGTTTCTTCTGATTGTAATTGCATACAGTATTCAGCTATGATTTTTTTCTGCTTTCTCATTTTCTTTGTGCTTCAAGGTAAAGATGGAACATGGGATTATGACAAATTCCCTTCTGGGATCTATGTAGTGGGGCTTGACTTTGATCTTCCTTTCTCTTGCCCTTGAGGCCAAAGGCATTTTTGCAGATGGCAAATGAACAGAAATTTGGCACTCAGCTTTGCTGTGCTGATCACAGAGAAGTTCCCTGAGAGGTTTGGATTCTGCATTTCTGAAATATGAAAAAGCGTAGCAGAGGATGTTTTGCTTTGTAGTGGATGTGGGCTTGAATCCTGGTCTGCTGCCTGTGAGTCCAACCTGGAATGAAAGGTGAGAAGGCCCCAAGAGCAAATGCAACCTACACTGGTTGGGTTGAATGGGGCAGGTGATCTTTTTGACCTTTAAGTGTAGCCAGTACCCACAGAAAAACTGCTAGATGGAAAAAGAATTGCTAGTATTATGAAATCTGGCTTTCTGAATACCATCCGTAATGTCTGCTAAGGAGTAAAAGGTTTACTGGCCCTAGCTCTCAAAGGCAAGTTTTGATCACCCAGTGTGGTCAGTCAGGAAGGGCAGGTAGCTCAGCTCTACATAATAAGGATCTAGGCAACAACTGCTTTGAGAGCCTCCCTAAGGCAAGATCACCTGAGCGAGTGAGTGAATAAGGCTCTATTCCAGGAGAAAAAAGTGGGTTTTATTTCAGCTGTAACCATGTTGTGTGGGATTGGGCAATTTGCTTAGTTTTCCCAAGCCTGTTCTGTTCTTTTTTTTTTTTTTTTTTTTTTTTTTTTTTTTTTTTTTTTTTTTTTTTATTAGACGAGAGAAGAAAAAGGAAGTCTAAAGCTGATCTAAAGCTGAATTTTGTCTTGTGCATCTAGGAAATGAAATGTTGAACCACTAAAAGTTGTGGATGCTATAATGTTAATTATAAAACATACAGTCTCATTTGTAATAGCGAGCAAATAATGGCAAAAAATTAAAAGTTTTTGATTACCTTCTCATGAAGGCCTCATTGCATGTAAGGGACCTATTGAGATTTCTTTTGATTTTTTTTTTTTAATTCATTTCTCATCTTTTCTCTCCACAGCTTTCTCTCTCTTCTTCTGTCACCTTCATTTTGCTGTGTAGAAGGGTAGTGTGATTTCCCAAAAGGGATAACATGTATTAATGTCAGTTTCTGAACACTTCAGATAGGTCATCAGATAAGAAAACTTTTTCTTAGGGGGTGATGGAGGAAAAAAAAAAAAAAAAGGGTTTTTTAGAATGCTTGTATTTTATCTTAAGGAAGACGTGACTTGTATGAGTTACCTTGCCATTCCCAAATAATGCCTATTGCTTCTAATATTTTAAGACAATTCTTAGGCCCAACAGCTTCATGGAAATGCATTTTGCTTTTCTATGATGATGTCACATCCTGATCCAATTATTACTGAAAGTTGCAGAGGCAAAATTAATTAGCAGCCTGCCATAGTACTCCTGATTCCTGGAGTTCCAGTAATGACTTGATTTTTGTAGGACTAGACTTTTTACATGTATTAGACAAGTCTGGACAAAGTGACTTACTCTATATAGCTCCTTAACACTTATTACTGTTATCAGCACCCTCTCTGCAGACTGCAGCTGCAGAGAGGGTGGATGTGTAGGACTGTAAACACAGATGTAGAATTTAGGCTTTTTGGTAAAGGTCTTATGTTTTTAACCCTTCTCCACCAATTATCCTATTAGCAAAAAGAATAATTATCATTTTTCAGGTTAAATGAAAATTAGTACCAATGGATAATGCACAGCTGAAACTCAGTGTCAGAAATTAATTTTCAGATTTGGCAGCTTAGCTAGGCAGAGGACTATTCAACTTTTCATATGCTAAAGAAGATTCCAAAGGGATTTTTTTCTCTTTAGTTATGCAACAGTCTCGTGTAGGAGGTTAGTAATGTTCTCTCTAGCTAATGATTGAGATTTTTCTCATCTTGCAGCATGTATCAGTATCTGATATTTTCCCTGAGGCCTAAAAAGTTGTTATGATTCGTCAGGCTTGTCAGGCACTTCTTTATTCCAGGGCTACATCATGCAGCAAAGCTGAGAGGCCTTCAGCTTCTTACAGCTTTTTCTTATCTTTTCATAGCGCCATGTGTTTCACAGGATGTGAGCGCCTTTGGAAGTCTCACGGACTGTAAGCCATCAATAGATATGCCTTAAATTGCATATTCCAGCACCCTGGAAGCATCATGGAGAAACAGCCCATTATCTGAGCATAGAGTAAACATCTGAGACAAAGTGATATGAAGTCAAGTATGAAATCAAGAGCAGAAGACCACTAAGTGTCAAGCAAAAAGCAAGTATGTATGATTCAGCTCCCCTTATTTAATTCCCTAGATCTGGTTAAACTTACTGCTCTAGTTTAGCTAGTATTTAGTTCCCTACTCAAATTTTTCCAACCACACAGATTGCTTCTAACTAGTCTAACTGCTTCTTAGTTAGATTGCTTCTAACTGAGCAGCTTCCTTGACAGCCTAGTAGCAATCTCAGCTTCTCCATAACTCAGATCTACACAGTCCCATGGTATCACCTCCAGGGCTGTATCACCTCCAAGAGGCAGCTTTGGCTGTGCGGCAGTCATAATATATAGTCATAATATATAATTGTAAACTACATAATATTGATAATATTAAAATTAATATTAAAGGGAAAGGAAAGAGAGAAAACCTCATACTATGAAGATGTTCTTGTCATAATGGTAAGAACTATTTCTCACACATCTATTTGCATCCTCCAATGGTGAAAAACATTTGAGAAGCAAAAATGTCCTTGAAAATCCTGGGCAAAATTACTCTGACTAGTCTTCCTAGTATCAAATAAACACCATTTTGGATATCTAAGGCTGTCTGTCAATGCCATAGTACTGACTGTTGTCAAATTGATCCACATCTGCTGAGGTTCTAATTCCATTTCTGAATAGGGCCTGATGCTTAAAAGGCCTCTTTCTAAAGACTAATTTTGGTTTTGGCTCTTTGGGAGAGTCTGTGTTCAGATTTCACTGTGCTGAACCCTGACACTCTGTTCCAAAGTGGGAATTTGACATTTATTTCAAATAAATGTTCTTTAGCCTTTGGTAGCATAAGATAGCAGAAAGTGCTTCATAAAACTGTTGCAAATTGTTTGTAGCCCCACAAAACATCCAGACACATTCTATGCATTCAAATAAATGAAAAAAATGCACGATAATAAAAATAATAAGCAGTTTAAGTTAGGTTAAATCTTTAGAGTCGAAATACAGCATGTTGTTAAGTGCTTATGTGAAGTCTTAGTTTTAAGGCTCTGTGCAGTAACTCAGGATTACAATCTGTGTTTTTTTTTTTTTTCACGTGGTGCATACAAGTATGATATCTATATTCCTTTCTTTGTTGTATTAATTAAATTCATCAAGAGCAGATATCAATATATACATCTTCTAATATCATTACCAGTAGGAAGTTAGAGTAGTGAATGGATCTAAGATGAAAATGTGCTTCTGAGCTTTGGCTTAGAAATTGAATCAAAATATGTGTATCCTAAGAAAGCACAGTCCCCTGTGACTCAGGCCATGCAAACTGTTGTGTACTTTGTATTTTTCACAAACTCAGAGTTTGTGAAAACTCTTGTCACTTATGGTGTTTCATTTTCACGTCACTTCAGTGGTATATTGGCATGCTTTAATTAAAGCAGGACAACATTGGGTTGTGTTGGATAGGTTTAAAAGATTAAAATGTTTTGCACCTTAATCCTTTGAATTGTATTGCACCCATATTTTTCTCAGTGCTTAATATAGTGATGTGGTTGCTAACATGTGCTCAGTGCTAACATGTGATGTAGTTGCCTAAAGACAGACATCTACTGCTGCTTTTTGTGCTGCAGTGTATCCCATCTACTCTTCAGCTGCTGCTCCAGAAGGACATAGGTCTGCCGGGTACCTCCTGTAAAATCTGTCAGTTATGTAAGGATGTCTCACAGTCCCTACGGCACCTAAAATGACACTGGATCCTTATTTTTGGATAATTTGAATCCCATCCTGCATGCACAAACATGCACTCCCTACGGAGGGAGGCTGTGTAAATCATTTTGGACAGTGCAGGCTCGAATATATTATCCCGATTTACTTGTTAGTGCCTGGGCTGTTCCTAGAAGTCACCTTTAGTGCCTCAAGCTTTGGGAGTGATTTCTAGTTGCTTATTGCCATTGTGCTGCTTTGTGCGTTAGAGTTTTTCTAGTCCTGTCACAAAAGGCACATGGGGAACCCAGCTGTTTTGGTTTGTAAACATGGGGGCGGGCTGGAGAGTCTCTCTTTCCCTTACACAACAGCACCTTCTGGGGAAGGATAAAAGAAGCATTGTTATCTCTTCCTTAACAAGCTTTTCAGAAACTGCAGAAATGAAACCATCCTGACACTGTCTAGGGTTTCTTTCTTCTTTTCAGTGTCCTTTCCTGGATAGGTGAACCTGGTTTTGCAGCTCAGCTACTTTTGCTTAATTTTTTCTGAAGACTGTGATAAAATGTAAAGAATACGTATCATAAAATATAGACAAGGGGTACCCTCAAGCTTCCTGTTAGGAGTTTTATACATTATATATGTTGGGTTTCTGTGACACTGTCCTGTCCTATTAGTACATTGCTATTTTACTAGGTGCCTTGAACTAAAAGGCTTTTCATCCTCTGAGCATGGTGGCCCAAATACTACTTTACATCTTTACAGTAGTGGCTTGTTTTCAATTTCCAGATCCTCCTGTGAGATTTTTTACCATTTTTCCTGCTGAATTTGTTATTCTAGTGGTGGCATTAATATCACTAATAACTGTGTTTAAAAAGAAGAATTAGAAGACCTATTCATCCTTCGCCTCCCCTTTATAATTCTTGTGAGTTAATTTATAGTTTTGGCTTTTCTTGTCTACTGGTTAGTACAGAGGTGGATTATAAAGTGTGTGTAGATGCTGTACTCTGCCATTTGCTGCTGTATTACAGGACTTGCTATAGTATAACTACTACTTTGGAAAGTTTTTTATTTTTTTTACAAAATAGATGGATGTTGAACGGATGTTGATCCATATTTTGTATGTACTTAGCGCTTGTAAGGTGTCACACATATACATAAAAATGGTAATGCCAAATATACAGGGAAAGGACTCTATTTTGTAGTGTCCCTGTCCTTGAGAAGGTCGGTTGCTTTTCATGTGGCTGATACAAACATCAGCTTCCCTTTGCTAAAGTCAAATGTTTTCTCTTCCATATCTCATGCTTTTACCTGTGTTGTCTTTTATGCTTGAGAAGACTTTACATTAACCATACATTCCTTCTCAAAGTTCAGCTTTGTTGTGAGGCTTTCTGGCTATTCTCAGATGACAACAGTCAAATGGGCAGACAGCAGTACTGGGAAACAAGATATGAATTTATGCATTCAGACAGAAAGCCTGTTTCTGTAAGCACATTTAATAGAAAATGGCAGAACTAACATAAGTTTAAAAAAAAGGAGTTTCATCTCATATTCATTGGAATATTTCACTGGAAAATTTGTTCTTTCTTAATCAAAAATTAAAACCATGAGGTAGTGACCGCCTAATCCTTTTTGTAGTGCTGTTGGAGAAAATTGTGGAAAGTAGCAATACTTGCTTACATTGTGAAAGTAGATATTGTACCTGTGTAGATATACAGAACCCCTCGCAGCACATGTCAAAAGTAATATGCATCCACTTTTGTTAAAAGTCTATTATGACTCTGTCAGCTGAAGTTTCTCTCTGTATGAGGTGCTTGCTCCTGTTAAGGACATGGAGAGGCTGCGTGTTGACATGGTCTGTCTTCAGTAAAAACAGTTGCTGAACAGTCCTGTCTACTGGGACTCTTTCTGCATCTTCTCATCTTCTTGACCCTTTCTCTCTCCCAATAAATAAAATACCAGACAGTTATTCTTCCTCAAAAAACAAAGATAAGTTGTCTTACGTATCAAACAGGAAAAACAAACAGGGATGGGTTTCGATTACTTGTTTTGGAGTCACGAGCTGGGCCTTCAAGTGATGTGATAAGATTGAAGACAGTCAGATAATAAGAGGAGATCAAATATGGGGCTTTTGAGGCCTCTTGCTTCACAAAAGTGCTGATGCATTACTGGTGTAAAAGCCGAGGCTACAGTAAAAAGATAAACTAATAAGGAGAGAAGAGACTGATGAGCACATCAGTCGCTCATCTTACATGTATATTTAATGCTGATTGAAAGTATGCACTGGAACTAATGAATTAAAGGCATATGTATGTTGTGTGCCCGGTAAAACGGAAAGACTTAAATTATGCAAGACATGTCATCCTATCACCAAACATTTAACACTATTCCTCCAGCAGGGAAGCTCTGGGGATCCTTTTTTAAATATTAGTAATCAAATTCTTTCTCAGCATGGCAAGGTCTTTTGCATAATTTGTGCTCACCACATCTTGAACTCACACACAAACTAGATTGCAAACAAAGGGAACAGGCCTTGCCAAAACTTAGAGCTGCAATAGCAATTTGTGTTGTACCGTAATGGTGCAGGTGACTAAAACTGGATCTGTTTGGATCAGTGCCTCTTGATTGTAATTCTTGTCTGTGTCTGTATTTTTATAGTGATTGTTAAGATTATATCTTGTCCTGGGACTGAGAAAAAATGTCTTTCTATAGAAAACAACCCATTCAGTCTTAAAAAGAAAAAGTGTTGGAAATGCGAATATTTTCTACAAGGTAAGCATCTCTATAGCTCTTCTGAGAAGTCATATTTTTGGCATGAACTGCCTGATGTGTCTAATGAGTATAAATTGTTCCTGCCTGAAGTGAATTTTACTTCAAAATCAGCATCTTTCAAAACTTACGGTTACTAGTCCATAGTTACATTTTCTTCTATAAAATGTACATATAGCCAAAACAATGCAGTGGGCCTTCATAAGGATTAATCATTTCTTTAGTCCTATCCTGGCCCCATTTTGATGAACCTAAAAGGAGGATATAGTATGCTGGTCCCTTCTGTATTTTGCCCAACTCAATACATTTGGGTACAGATAACTTAATAAGAATAAGGAAGGAAAGTAAGGATAAAGAGTGTCAGTGAAAACCGCAGGCAGCCAATAGCTTTGATAGCAGCAGATGAAATTTCAATGGGAATTACAAGTGAGGAGATGAACAGAACTTGTAATAAGGATCCATTATGCAGGGTAAGGAACTGGACTCACACCTATGTATTGCAAATGTATTTCCATGCTGCTTGAAATTCAATAGTGTTAATGCTGATCTTTAATTTGGGGAACATTAGGGAAAGTAAATGTGTCTTCCTGTTATTATGAGGGCCCAAAAGTTAAAAGTATTAATGGGGGAAGGGGAAAGGACTGATTTGTTTTCTGTATAAAGCATACTATGTGTTTAATATATGAATTGTGGGATTGCATATAAAAATTAATCTATGAGAAAATTTTAATACTATATTACACCATTTCTTTAAAATTTATATTGGAAATTACTGTGATCATAATGGCAGCATATAGGTAAAAAGGATTTTAGTTTACTTACCTTTATCTTTCAGCTTTTTAAAGCTGTAAATTCCAGGTACTGGATATACAATGTATACAAAAAGTTAACTCATATTCCAAAATCATCATTGGAGGTGTACCATCATCTTAAGCTTTCTTATAAGCTTTCTTTTGCATAAGCTTTCTGTATACTTCATGTTGTTTGCTGATACAGCTTCATAGTTTCTAAACACTCTAAGAGTTTGCAAGGTAACAAAGGAATTGCCCTGCAGGGTCATAGCAAAGATTAGCAGCAAGTGCTTAGAGAATATATTAAGATAAGTATAAGATTAAGCTAAATATAGAACAGTCTTTTCCCAGTATATAGCGTTCTGGTTTCTGACAACTGAGGCTTCAGAGATTACCTGAGCTAATGTGCTGCGATGTCCGTCATGGCTGTTCTGTGTTGATTCATCCATCCTTTTTTGGTCTCTCTATGATTTTGAGCTTCTAAACATTAAGTAACTTACTGACATTGTAAATTTAAAAGCTTTCTTTTTTTTTTTTTTTTTTTTTTTTAATTTCAGGTTTGTTTTTAGACTATTTTGCTTCCCCACTATTTCTCTCCCTTGCTTGATACCTCCTTTGTTTTGTTTCTGAAGGGCTTATATAAAATCAATAGTACTCTTTAGGCTTTGAAGAAATTGTCTTTGGGTCAGTGACTAGACCTACTCTCCTCTTTTCTGTTATTTCTCCAGTCTTCTCCTTCCCACACTATGACTGGTATACTCCCATTTTTATCTGTGTTTTTGTACCATATTCTTCATGTTTTTCCTTGCACTCATCATTTTCCATTATTCACTTTGGTCTTTCCATTTTTTCTTTTCAGCTTATTCATTTTGACAACTTTCTTCCAAGTTTTCTTTTCCATAATTCCACACTTGGTTAATTAACTTGGTTAATTTAACAAAGAAAAATCAACCTCATTATACCTCTTTTGCCAATACATTGGGTCTAATTTGCTACAGAGGCAAATGCTGCCTCAAATTCCCTGAGAACGTTCTCCTTTTTCCCACTTCCTGGGCTTCACTTCCAGACCTGCATGTTAGGACTGGCATTTGCATAAAAACCTAAGGATTAGGTGGAAGTTTGTTACCCAGCTCTCTTTGGTACCTTGGTGATGAATCCCCATATAACCAATTTACTGAACCATCAGCTATAAATCAGCTGTGTAGAAATCTGAAAAATGTGATCTGAGATGTAACCTTTCCTACCACTAGATGTTGCACATTTAGTTGGGATTTATTCAAATTCTAGCTACCAGACACTGTCTATGATAAAGCTGTATAGAAAAAAAAATAAGGAAGCTATCCAAGATCCAGCAAAAGGGCTTAGAAACCAAGAAATGAACAACTTTTCAAAGGATTTTTACTTGTCTAACATTCAGTTGCAAATTTGACACTGTCACATGGGATGAAGTCTTAATGACCTCATTTTGGCTCTGCAGGTTGCAATGACAGTACAACACAAATGACTGTGCTCCATAACAAAAGCAAAGACAAAATATCTGATGCTTTCTGATGCTTCTTCATCTAACCTGAAGAACACCCAGTGAACTCTGGAATCATTCTTACACAAGGGGTAATAAGTATTTTAGTATGAAGGCCAAACTCCTGCTGTGCGATAGAATAGCTTTGACTTACTGGTAATGAGAATAAAATTAAGTCCATTCTACCTAGAAGGTGTGAAACTAGCTCATTTGGTGCAATACTATTGCATTTTTTTGAGAGCAAAAGACAAACTCTTGTTGAGACTGACTATGAAGACAGAAGTGGTCAATACAGACTTTCTCATAACAAAGGAACCTTAGTTATGCTGGAAAAGTGCCCAGCACATTACAGTATTGACTGAAGCACTACACAGATTGGTCTTTGGCTTGAAACTAAACTTGGTTATAACTTGGTGCTGATCAAAGGTAGAAGACTGAAGGAGGATGCTGAAAGAATTTTCACTTTACTCACTAGACATTTTCCTTCTGCTCCTTCTTACCTTTCAACATCTCTTATTTTATTTTATTTTATTTTATTTTATTTTATTTTATTTTATTTTATTTTATTTTATTTTATTTTATTTTATTTTATTTTATTTTATTTCCAAGCTAAAAAAAAACGCCAAACTTTCATATTCTACGACTATGGATCAGAAGAAATTATTTCAGCTGTTGTATGTTTCACTGCTGAAGTTCACAGGGCAAGTGAGTAAGAATGAGTTTGTATTCATGTAAAACAAAATAAAGCAGATTGCAAAGAATTTGTCCTTCTGTAAAGAGTTTAGGCCAAATGGAGTTACTAATTTTAAAATATATTCATTTCATGTTTTTCCTAAAAATGCTACGTTTTTCTATATCTATATCTTTGCCCCCTCCCCTCCCAGGGTAGCTGTCACTGCAAATGAGGCAGTGGGACAGGACCAGAAAATTCTTGCTTGTAGGTGACCCTGCGTGTGCAGGGAGGTTGAACTAGATGATCTCTAGAGGTCCCTTCCAACCTTAAGCATTCTATGATTCTATGATTCTATGATATCCTGCTGCGGTGACAGAGATAATGCTAAGATCAAGCAGCACATCATCTTTGTACCAGATTTGCTTGCTAACTCCAGAATAAGCTGTGTTAAATAGGAGAAAAATCATTGCACAAGTCTTGGCCAGTGTACTAACTAACTCATACATACATACATACATACATACAGTGTATAAACTAACTCATACATAAGTATAGTGTTGCAGAAGCTCTGGGAAAGAACTATGGATGCTGAGTTGCCTAACTGCAAAGAGACATCCCTATCAGAAGGGGAACAGATACAGCACTTAAATTTGCTGATCTCTCTTGCACAGCCAAAGACTTCACCCAAATGGTACTAGGCTTCCTTCCTCTGGATTATCTGTTCTGAGAAGGAGAAAATTTTATAGCTGGCTTTCATAATCATTGTATGTAAGCCTATCTATGGGTTCTTGCAATTTTTCTTCTGATTTCTAAATTTTCCAGTTACTGTGAGATTATTTTCAAGTTTTCTTTCTCCCTTGCAAAATGTAGAAATACATTTTTTTTTCTAACGAGAAATGTGATTCTCTACTGGGAGTTTCTTCAGCAGTTGAGCCCTTAAAATGCAAATATTTGGGACTGATGATGAAGATTTAAGCAGCTTGCAACACTTCTTCCCCCTGCAAAGTCAACCATGTTTTTTTGGTCAAAGATTGCCCAAAGGCTGGAGTATGGCGTGTGCAGACTGAAGGAGGTAGAAAGTATGGTTGGATATGCTGCAGGGAAATGAGTCTTTTACAGACTCACTGGGAAAGGTGATTACTTAGTCTCATCTGTAACAGTACTGCAGGGTGGTTTTTTTTTGTTGTTGTTGTTGGTTTAGGGTCACTGTGTGTTCTAGTCACTAGATTACTTATGACTTGCTTGTTGAGTGGTGTCTAGGCTCAGTGGGACACGACTACTTTCTTTTGTATATCTTGCTTCTAGGGCCCACAAAATTATGTTGTATCTTAAATTTTGGAGCAAAACATACACTTTTACTAAGTGCACACTGCTTTTGTGCACCTTTGATCCTATTGAATGAGATCATTTAGATATGGGGGCTTGCTTTTTGATTTGTGCTCATGACTAACACTGAGCAAGGCAGTATGAATACAAACTTGTGGAATTGTCCCAGTCTGATTGTAAGAAGTAAAGGTGCATTAACTGTGATTTTACTGACAGGAAGAAACAAACAAAAACTGGAAAAGAAACAAAGGATAAAGAATCAAAAAACTTTGAATTTACAGTTAGGTCTCAACCCAATTAAGGCATATGTTGATCTATCAGAACACATATCTCTCTGCTGAAAATGTGCCATCCTTTTCGTTTCTCAAAAATTTATGTTGGGGTTTGCTTTTGGAGTTCTTTGCTGAGATGGTCTTATGGCTCTTCTCAGATTAGTGTGATGTTTCATTTGGGCTCTTCACAGAAAAGAGCTGCGTAGCCTCCTGCCTTCAGAAGCCAGTGAAATTTCATTCTTTTTCAATCACAGACTCTCAGAATGGTTGAGGTTGGAAGGGACCTCTAGAGATCATCTGGTCCAACCCCCCTGCTCCAGCAGGGACACCCAGAGCACAGGGTGGCATCCAGGTGGGTTTGGAAGATCTCCAGAGAAGGAGACTCCACAAGCTCTCTGGGCAGCCCATTCCAGTACTCTGTCACCCTCACAGTAAAGGAGTTCTTCACATGGGGATGGAAACTCAAAGTCAAAGCTCAACAACTAATTGAAAGTTAAACCCCATCAAATGTTTAAAGATTTGTTGCATCTCCTTATTTCTTTCATCTTGTCACCAAATAGTGCTGTGATATAAATATTGGAAAGAAGGATCACATCAGGAGTAAATGGCATTATGGTTACATGCAGAGATTTGTAGGTGGGCAGCCCTCTCCTTGAATCTGCAGTCTTGTGTGAGGAAGGTACGTGCTTTGGATCTCCTATGGACCATTTCTTTTGGTGGTGGTCCTTTAAGACCTGAAGGATATACAGAATAGTAGGGAATAGGAAAATCCTCCTCTTTGCTGAGCAATTCCGTAAGTCTGCTATGTGCTCTGAAGTCCTCCCATAAGATATGGCATTTTTAAACAAGACAGTTCAGCTGATTCAGTGAGGCAATGTTACAAATAATGTCGGGCACTGCAATGGTCTTCTCCCAAAGAGAAGCTAAAATCATTAAGATAAATAAGATCAGTCACCTCTTGTCCCCAGCAACTCTGTCGAAACTAAAAAAGAAGAAGAGAAGTGTGTATGTGAATTCATATCTTTTTGTTGTGGGATGACATTTTGTCATGACTCAAACCACTTTCTGAATAGGTATTTTTCCCTTTTGGGCAAATAAATTTCTATTTCTCAACCTGTCAGACCTAGATTTGAAATTATATATTATTGTTGCCTAGGAGCATGAGCAGCACAAGATATTAAATTCTATTTAATTATGTGCATACATATTGCACATTTCAGCCCAAACCCGTGCAGGTATCTGCCATCAGAAAGGGCAGGAGTATCAGTTTATTGCAGGCAGCACTAAGGCAGAGGTCCCTGCTAGACTCAATGCATCACTCTCCGTTGGTTAAAGAGATTTAAAAGAGCTGTGGCCCTGGATGTTTTTCAACTCAGGTGTTTTTGCAGTGTATTTATATTTGCTCATTGTACAGGCGGTCTCAATTACATTTATTTTTGGAACACTGCTTAATACCACAAAGTTTTGGGACCTGCAAGCAGAGCTTGCATGCTATGGTTGCCTTTTTCACTGGAAAGACATCAGAAATCTGTAATGTTTTCTCGAATTTCTTTTAACATAGTGTTGCCTAGCAAAAAATTCATCATTTGGTCTTTCAAAAACAACCCTAAAAAGTGCAGGCCATGAAGCACTGGTGAGTGAGGCTTTTCCCTGAGCGAGGAGGCTAGAGGTGCCTGACCTGCTGGGCAAGCGGCTGCATGGAGGAAAAGCCAAGGAGGCACTGGGGGGAATTTGGGGAGGTGTGTTGCCAAGGAAATCTATTCTTTTAAAGAAAAATACGGGAAATGGCTGGCTTTATGCAGTCTGTCTCTGAGCTGCCAGTGATGCCAAAAGGGGAACAGTAGCCCAAAGTTGCTTTAAAAATTTCGCACAACCACGTATTTCTTTTCTAATGTAAATAAAACGAGAAAGCTCAAAGCTTTGTTTTTTTTTAAAGCACTGGAAGGAGCGAAGCAATTCAGTTTGGAGAGAAGAGTGTCAGGCCTGACTGCTGCCATGGGGATGAGGAGCTGAGCTGGATAAAGTGGCTGGTGGGCCAGTCCTCACCACAGCACCTGGGCGGTGGGACAAGCCTGGGGGTGGCAGTCAGGCCCAAGGAAAAGCCTAGGTCATCGGGAAAATTCTCGGAGACGAGGCAGATGGGAGGTGAAGCTGGGAATTCAATCTGCATGTTGAGGTCTGGATTAGGCCCCGCAATGAGGACCAGACTCTGGTGATCAAGACCAGGTCCTTAGTGGTGAGACAGGTCTGAGGTCAAGCCAGGATGTCCGTCTGCGGGTCTGGGTTGGGATTGATGAGCTCCATGGCCAGGCACAGGCATGGCTGATTTATTGGGTGACCTAATGAAAGTACCTTCAATCATTCAGTGACTCAACACCTTATTATGGCTTTAAATTACAGCTAAAGTCATGGCAAGTTGGGGTGGAGGTTGTTCCCCAGGGGTACATAGAGAAGATATATGATGTATCATGACTAAGGTGTGTGCAGCAGCTGGTTTCTTTCCCTGTAGTAAGAGCTATAGGGTTTTTGATGACTTCAAATCATTGCAAAGACATTTCATTATTGTACATCTGTGAACAGGATGTTTAATGTTTGACATGTTTATTAAAAAAGCTGAATGCAGCACATTATCCAGCTGCTGTGAGCCCTGGGTAGGGAGGCATTTGAGACTTTGAATGGAAAATATTATGGGCATCTGTGCAAGCCATTGCTCTAGTCGCTGGTGTATGTGCATAGACATATGCAGTAGGATCTGAGGCTCTTCCTGTACTTTAAGGTGTCATCAGCTTTTCTCTCCTTCCTAATTAAAAGAAGCTCTGTTATGTTTGACTTCTTGACCTGAACCTGTGTGATAAATTTTGTTTTGTCTGTCATATTGATCTGCATCCTTTGGAAAATTAATTATTGCAAAGAATTGTAGTGTGTGAGCTAAGTTATTCAGGAAAAATATATCTGTCTCTCAGATTTAGAAGTGGATTTGAGTTGATGACAATTTTGGCTGCTGATGTAAACAAGTCCTTTGCTGCTGATGTCCTTTGAGACTAATTCTTTAAATTTCTCTAAGTACTAAATTCCATGACAAAAGTGTTTTTTGAAAGTATTAGTTATCTTGGTCTTTGCAGTATCAGTCCTGTAAAATATGGTAGAGGACTGAACTCTATCACCTGGACTAGGCTGCCTGATAACTTATTTTATCATACCAAATAATTTGTTTTTGTTGTCTGCATTCAGAATTTTATTATAAAACACAACACAGAACTCAAAAAATTCCAGCTCAAGGGTATTTTCTGTTGTTTAAGGATTTTTTTTCTGAATTAAGTACTTTATTTTATACTTGCAATATGCACTAAAGCTGTCTTTGAAATACCAGACCAAGCATTGCACAGTTCTTTTGTAATTGTCTCCTCCTATTGCAACCCACTGCAGTTACGCATTATCAAAGGTTAAAGTCAAAAACATACAAAATTCTCAGATTTCATATAGCTAAAGAAGAAGTAGAAGGTGAAAGCTACAAGAAGATTAATGAGATTACTTACTTAGTAGTCCAGAATGTAAAGACTGTTCCTCAGACTATCATCCATCATTTCTGTTGCCTCAGGCAAAGATGCTTCAAACTTGCTTCTAATTTTACTGAGTATATTCAGTTTCCTCTGTTGCTTAACATCATTACTAGTTTCATTAATTCATTTTGAGTAAAAAGTAAAAATCATAAAAAATTCAAACTTTGTTTTCAGCTGTGGGGCTGCATCTTATAGCAGTTGAACTTCATTCAAACCATTTTGCTGTTTTTTGTTGTTGCTCAGATGCAACTGTAAAGAGAGAAGTCAGTATTTTGTATTAATTTTATCTGAAGCTTTCTGATTATCTTCAAAAGATGTTACTTTTGCTTTGATTTTTTTTCCCTAGAGAAAAATGTTCTCTGATGATATGTTGACCAGCATTTATCTTCATCACTTTTTTTTTTTTTTTTTTGGTGGATTTAAATTCTCTAACAGGATCTTAAAATATTGAAAGCAATATTGGATTAATTTGTAGTACCTCCATACTGATAATCCATAGCAGTCTTAACTTGGTTATATTTTGTATATATATTTATATGTTTCTTGTGGTTATGCATCAGTAAATTAGATAGATACTTTTTATTGCAACAAATTCTACATGAGAGATCCCAAGGGAGTCAAGAAAGTGTTACGTATTTGCAGTGAGCACTGAGTGAAAGTGCATGAGTATAGAGTGAAGGGTAGTATGGGAAAGACACTTAACAACCTGGTTTTAAACTTAAGCCACAGCTCTTACAGCAGTATAACAGAATCAAATAGTGAAGCATCTGATCAATTTTTATTTGGTTCTTGATGGAGAGAGTTCTGCTTACAGTCAGAGTAAGGGCTTAAAGATTTCCTTCTTTAGTTGTTAGGATGCTAGGCTTTTATTAAAATATTGCATCAAGCTCTAGAGACCTTTATTAAACCAAAATTCTAGTTTTTCAGAGATACATAATGAATTATATTTCTTCTCTCTGAAAAGATGGAAAGTAGTTCATGAAACTGAAAAACTAATAAAGAACAAGGAGAATCTATGATTTGCTCAATTGAGAAAAACAATGCAACTTTACAAGCAAAATAACATAAAGCACTTCTAGCTTCTACAAGGCAAGACTTAACTGAAATTTGTGTTGGAAAGGAGTCATATTAGGAAATGTGGAGAAATGAAACTTAAGCCCCATCTAATGAAGTGCCTATGTGTTTACCAGCTGTGCTTCAAAGAGGCTTTTTGTTAGAAATTATGATGGAATGATTTTCAGCTTAATCTCTCAAGGATCTTAATAATAACAGTAGAGTCTTCCTCTATTTGCTGTATTATAGGAAGTGGCCCATTTTGTCTGCAGATTTCTGATAATAGAAATTATGACCTGTTTATATAAAAGTAGATGAAAATAGGAATCTGATGAAAATAAGATTGATGACCCTATAAATGAGGGAAAAGCTGGCTTGGAAAACCTCCCTTTAGATATTCAAACAAAATTTTCAATTGCTGGTTAATGTGAATGTACATGATTTGTTTCTCTTTACAGAATTTCAGGAAGTCCATCTAATGCTCTCGATATCTTCTTATAATACTAATAAAATGAATTCTTAGTAAAATTAACACATCACTTAACCAGAATTATCTTCCTACTCTCCCCCCTCCATTCTGAACCTTCAATGAAACATTTTTTTGTAGCTAATGTCACCAGCTCCAAAGAGAGCCCTTAAGACTATATTTAAAATTCACTTGAACCTCAGACAATTAAAAAGTTGTCTGGAATATTTGTGAAATATCTTTCCTATGTCATATATTAAATTATATGGTGATATAGCATGTGATAAAACTGGTTAGCTTCAGAAAGCCCCTCCTTCTAACAGGTGTAATTCATGTATTTAGAATTTACACAGTTTGGAGTTGTGCTTGACAAACCCTCACTGTGGCACATCAATTAGCATATGTATAAATTAGCATACATACTTACACAGGTATACAGAAGACTAGTAAAGACCTTGGCAGTTTGTGGTATATCTTTTCTTACTGGGTCATTCTGTGGAACTGGCAGACCCTTTAAAAATAGCCCCTGACTTTAATTCTAGGTGATTATGGCATTGCATTGTTCAGCATATTGCCTCTCCTTTCATCCAAGTCTCTAGAAGTGATTTGCAAATGAAGCATTATTACCTTATTTTTCAGGCAGGGGAGCCGAGGTGCTGTAAGTGGCTTGTGCGAGATCACCAAGTGGGTGTACAGCAGGGTTGGAGTATATCACTTTCCTCCACCGATTACTCTGTTCCACCCATCAGATGTACGATGTACTCTTTTTTACAAGTCACAGTGCTGACAGAAAAGAAGCAAAGCAACTGATGCAGCTGCATTATATTACAAAAGGCTAATGCCTTAGCAAGAGGAGAATACATTTATAACTAAAATAATGTAGACACCACATAGGTGATATGTTATTAATAGTCTTAGCCACAATTTGACATCTCCTTTAGCAGTGACAAAGTTTTCGGTATTTCACTAGTCTAGCTATAATCATTTTTAGGCCTGACCTTATTCATCCAGAATATTTACATCCTCTTATACATGTATGTATCTTGAGCCTGATTCTGCTGTCAGTTATGATTTCACTGAAGCCAGCAGAATTATTTCCAAATTAGAACTGTGAGAAAGGAGATGTAAGCTTTTTACCTCATTTCTGTTAAAAGTACAGTACATTAGTGCTTCTATAACCCATGTCATTTCATGAACTGAAGCAGTGAGTGAGAACATCTTATGAAGGATATTTCTGATTATTTTTGAACTTCCATGGCTGATGGGATGTAATTCATGTTCTAAAAAATATATTGTCTGGAAATCATGTCCCTGAATATTTTATTTTCCTAGTAATGCACTGTAAAAGGGCTGAATCTTTAATCAAGCATATTCTGAACATGTTTTTGGTTGTAATACATTAGATAGTAATGCTAAGAAAGTGCTGCAAGAAACAACCTTCCTGGGCACCTTGCAGTACATAGTAACCAGATGCTGAAATACACAGACTATGAATATTTTTTATAATGGTTGATACAAGAAATTATTTCTCCTTGTCCACAATCCCCATCCATTATCATTACAACATACAGAATTTGTTTTATGAAGAGTTTTGTCTTAACCCTCTATAGGCAGGGACAAATATATTGTTTTTAACAGCTTGGAAGATGTTAGCTTTTCTTGACATCTTTTTGAATCCTATTTTCACATTATTTATATACCAGACTCCTCATTAGTATCCCATTTCTGCGTTGCAGTGACAGATACATCGGACTGGAAACGCTGCAGTCCAGTTTAGAGCCATAAGTAAACTCAATCTTAATGGCTTCCATGGACTTTGCCAATGCTGCATAGGAAAAGAGGGAAATAATAATGTATTTCAAATACAGAAGGAGAATCTCCTTTTTGATCCTGTTTTGTATAAAGTCTAGGTATTATAAATGAGAGCAAAACAGGGTTAAAAAAAGGAGCTCATATGTAGAATGATATGGGCTGTTTGGGATCTTTAGCTGCCACAATCTCATGTGTTTTAATAGTGCCTATATAATACTTGCACACTCAGAGGCTACAACACATGCAGCTGAGCTATAGAAGCTTTGCATTCACATCAGCATGAGATCAGAATCTAACTGTAAGTTGTCTGGTGCTACGTATGTTCTGTCTTCGCCCTTTTATAGATGGTCTCTTGCTGTTCTCAGATGCTGTTTATCAGTCTTATATTTTATTCTTGGTTCTTCTAACTTAACTGTTGAGTGTCTTCATGGTTTTCAAAGATGATAGATAAACAATTAGCCTTGAGTCTAGATAATTTAAAGTAGTCATCGCTGTTGCTGGGAGCCTCTCTCACACTTTTGTTTACATCAAATCCCTGTGTATGGGAAAGATAAAAATTGCTTTCTTATGTTACATTTGTCAAATACATGAAAAAGACATACGGAAAAGCTTTCGACTCCTGCTGTGTTGATAGTTGCTTGCAGCGAAGGTCAGAGCATTCCCTGATCACTCTGCCGCTCTCCAGTAGCTGGTCAGAGGATGCCAGTGGATGCCCATTTAACAGCAAGTGTTAGTCTTACTCTTGCTCCACTGAACTCAGTGGAAAAAAAGCATTCCTTAATGGAATAGGAGCAGGCTATGACCTCAATATCCAAATCAAAAATTGATCTTTTGGTGGATTTTTTTTGCAGGCTATTGCTTTAGATTGTATCTATATATATCCCTTAATAAATTCACTATCCTCGTGTATAATGCAGACCTGACTGAAGTGCTGAATAAGAACTGGAACTCAGCTTACTTGACGATACTAGTGGTTTGAAATGCTCATTTCTCATACGTGTATGCTTCCACAACATGTTTCTGTATCAAGAACATCTAGGTGTATTATTCCTTTTGTGTATTTGACTCCCTGGTCTGTGTTATGTCATGCAGCAAGGCAGTGTGTGACACAGCCCAGTGCAGTGCAGAAACGTGAAGCAAACACATTCTGCAGCTCAGGCCAAGTCCTGTGGGTATTTACAGCAGATATTAGCCCATGACCTGCTGGCTGCTCTTCGCCATGGAAGTGCGTGAAATCTGATTTGCTCTCTGGAGCTCTTTGCAGCGGCTGAGGGAGCTGACTCTTCAGAAAAAGAGGTTTGGTACCGTGCACCACGTGTTTCATTTACTCGAATTTCTTAACTACATTCAGATTTGGAAAGGCATAAAGAGGTATGGGGTATCTGAGTGAGAAAAATGTAAAGGATAAGCTATCAAAGGCCTTTTGGGCTCCATCTTTGTTGGGCGATTTGGCCTTTAAATCCTAATTATGCTGAGGAGAGAAGTCCAGGACAGTGCAGGTTAAAAAAAAAACAAAACAAAAAACTGCTTTTTCATCACTCGCATAATCCAAAATACAACGCTATTTCTGTGTCTTCTAATGGTAAATGCTGTCTTTATCCAGTTACAGCTCCTCATTTAGACTTAACATGTGATTAAAGCAAAGGAAAAAATAGTGACTGTAAAGTTTTATATGCTACACATGTATAATTGGCTGCCTCTTTATCTGTGGTATTCCTGCATATGCAAATAACTATACTCAGCATCTCTTTCAGTGCATTTAGTAAATTATGACTGATAACCCTTACAAATATCATATGGCATTTCTTGCTGTCATTACATAAATTGCCTCAACAATTTTTTGTTCTGCCAGTGATTTTTGATTGTCTTTTTATTGAGCACTGCTGAGGGCAATCCATCATGAAGTAACTGTTCTACTTGCACATCTGTGACCGGACATTCCAGTGGTAAGTGACATAATTCTCCTAAATGATACCAGCTGAATATCTGTTGAATCATTTTTAGCACAGCAAGATTGTTTCAGAGAACCACTGTACAGTTGAGTGTGGAGCTTGTGCTATTTCCGGAGAAATAACTCAAAGCAAAATCAAGTTCAGTAATGAGGTTCTTTGTTCTGCTTTGTATAACTGCTTGTCCTCTAGTATTCCCTGGAGAAGGGCAAAAAATGCTAGCTGGATTCTTGGGAGGTGGAGGACGGTTATCCAATAGCAATAGATGTTTAGTTAGACTAGAAATAGGAAAAAAGTGGCCTTTGATTAAAGTAGAATATGTATATTCAGAATTAAATCTGAGGTTTATTGTTGATTAGAAAATTACTAACGTTTCTGCAGACCAAATCCATATCCTGTTCTGTGAGAAGAAATGCATTTGGGGGGAACTGCTTTGAAATATATTCAGTTATGCTATCCTACTCCTTTTGAAGAAACGTATATCACATTTTATATGTGTTTAGTTCTGTTCTTATCATGACCAGGCTTTTCTGGATGTCTGTAAAATGGAAGTAAGAATTCTGCAGGTTTCACTGCAGAAAACATTGAAAAAAAAACATCTTTCTTCAGAAACAGAAATGCTTTGCCTGTAGTAAATGCTGACATCTTGAAATTCATTCTCTTTCAAATCAGATGAAGTTTTTAAATCTGAAAAAATGGAACAAAAAGTAATAATAAGAAGAAAAGGAATATCAGAAAGAAGTTTCAGTAGAAGGAAAACTTGTGGAAATTTTTAAGCATATTTATATAGTGGGTTTTTTTTTTTGTAGTTCTTTTTTTTTTTTTTTTTTTTAAATGAAACTGTTTTGCACAAAACATTTCAAGATGCTTTCCTGTAGACTGAAAAGCAACAGGACATAACCCTGGTTCCATTTCAGCATACTGCTTAGCGTGTCTGAATGTGCATAATTTTAGGGAAATAAATAAACATAAGCAGGTAGATGTCTAGGTAGAACTTTCCTTCATCTCCTAGAATAAAGACATACAGTTTTGGATGCCTGTGATTTACTCCATAAATATGCATCTACTTCTGATAGTTATCTGTTGTTCTTTTTCAGTATCTCATTCATTTTCTTCTCTTGTTAAATCTCTTGGCAGGGAGATTTTGTAAATAGAAATGTAGAATATTACGATTTTCTGATAACTTATTTCTATGTCAAAGAGTTTAATGAAATCAAACAATAACACCAATATGTCACATTATTATGACAGTTTTTATATTGGAGTCATGTTTTGTCTTTGACTTCTAGCCCAACTCTTCCACTCAATTCCAATTACAGTTTACAAGAATCATCTTCCTTAACAAAACTATAGTAATACCCATAGATAATCATTTTGATTTCAAAGTGGTTAGCAGCATTCTAGTTCTGTACAATGTAAACAATTAAGAATTAAAAGATTATTTGTGATTTTTTTTTTGTAACTGAAGGGAATCCAGGCAAAAGATTCCCATTTGAAAGCGGATATCATTGCAAGTAACAATTTTTTTTTCAGGATTTCTTGACTTTTTTATTCAAGTCCCCATCACTAGAGAAAAAAAAAATCATTTTTCTGACTTGAATATTCCTCCTTACTTATCTCTTATATCTTTAGCAGATGATTAATGTTAAATACGCTGCTTACTCCTCCTCAGAGAAACGTAATATGAATTTTATTTTCAGGATAATTTAATTTCCATCAGTATTTGGGCTTCAATAGATTCAGAATTTTACCTGAGGAATAGGAAAAATACTACTTAAAGGAAATAAGGTTTTGCCATTGTATTTTGCTTTCATAGTACAATTACCTAGAGTATCTTGTTGACTAGATCAGACTCTAAAGTCATAGTAGAAGAAACCCTCACAATTAGTGTATTGTATCTAGAAGCTTTTTAAACATTTTTTTTTTAATAATTTTTAGATGAGTGGGGAAAAAATCTGCTTGGGATAATACATCTTAAGGTATAAGAAGGAGATTAGACAGGTTGTAGAGAAAAAGTACATTAAGCTCTTCAGTTGCTTTATCCCACAAAGGAATTATAGCTCTTTAATTTCTTAAACACATGCAACTGAAATCTTCAACAGTAGTTATTTCTTTTAGAAGGTAACTTTTTGTATGGACTATTGTAGATGCTTGATATGCAGGATGGTACCAAGACCACCGTGAGAATAAGCCTACAGCCTCTGTAATTGACAGTGTTAAATGTTTGCATCGTTGTTGTGGCGTTAACAGGCAAGTGAATCTCTCACGAGGAATAAATTCTCAATCAATGCATATAATGCATTTTTAGCATCTGGAGGAGTCAGAATTGGAGTTGCCCCAATTCTGAGGCATGAGGTTGTGTGAGAAACTTGCAGCTGTTCCCTTGTTCCTGAGATCACCGGTGACCACAAGAAAAGGCTGGGGATCAAGGGCTCTGCAAAAGATTCCTCCTTAATTGTGATTCTGTAATTTTTATGGGTAAACTTTCTTCCTGTAGTCTCACTACATTACTATTGCTGCAATCTTCAACCACATTTTTTTCTTTTGTAACACAGAAGAGATTCCTGCTAGCACAGCAGATATCCCAGGAACAGTATCCCCTACAGCTCAGATGCCCCTAAATCTAAGTCATCCCAGTTAAATTTGGAAATTTGATTTTGTTTTCGATAGGAGAGCCACCTAATCTGAACAGTTAGACTCTAAACAATAATAAACTGAACTGACAGTTTGTAGCCAGGTGAATCATCAGGCTGTCACAATCTGTGGAGCCACACAATTTTGGAAAAGATAAAACTCAGGGGAAATCTCAATTTTAAAAGTTACACAATCTTGAAGGCAAGAAAAAAGCTCTTGTCTTACAAAACCTATACAAAATCTCTTGTGCTATGTTCTGAAAAATAACTGTCATTTTACAAGAATGAGAGAAGGGAACCAATTTTTGCTTGTGCACTACAAAGATTCCGTGCCTGTAGATTAAAATGTGATTGATTTCTTAATATTTCACTTGCCAGGTTGCTCGACAGACATGCCCAGTTTCACATGATGTCTCCCTGAATACTTTGTTCCGTGAGCACTTATCAGCAATTGCTGTCTAGAAAATGTATTAAGTATGTCTGTTAATACTCTGGCAGTTAATAAGTTCTCAGCTACTTTTGGAACCGGAAGTATTTGCTCATGTTTGAAGATTAATACTTGGTTAAGTTCATCATTGAAAGGAAAAAAAGAATTTTCCTTCCTCCAGTTTATTCCAACTCGTGTTTTTTTTTTTT